>JAPKLY010000195.1:171857-210578 GCA_026898435.1 Prunella vulgaris
AAAATTCTTAGAAGAGAGAGAGAGAATAAGATTGAGAGTTAAGAAGAAATTCAGGGATCTAGGAGGCCGGACCTACACACGTTATATTCAAGTTTTCAAGAATCAAGGTGGGGTTACATGGTGAAAAGTGGTATTTTTATAGTTCGATTTTTAAATATTACGTTGATGTGTTTATGTGTTTATGTGCTATAAGTCTATGGATGCCCTTGTGGTGTCAAAATTCTACGGATGCTCTTCGGGAGTATCAATTCCACGGATACAATTTAGTTGTATCAAAATATGTCCACGGATGTAATTTAGTTGCATCAAACATGTCTACGGATACGATTTAGTCGTATCAAATCTATGTCTATGAATGGTATGTTTTCATGTACGCATGTCCGTTTTATTTAGATTTCGAACTAACGTTCCCCACTGAGATTTATTTTATAAATTCTCACCCCTTTCACCAAATAATTATTTTCAGATTTCGTTGAGTAGATGACGAGACGGCCAAGGCGTAGGCTTGTGGGTGCGAGAAAGAATTCAAGAAGATTAAAAGGATAAACGTTATGAAATTTATTTGTTTTTTTTATTAAGACTGATTAAATGTTTTGGTGTGTTTATTTAATTTGCATGAAGAATTGAATTTGATTTTATTTGTTGAACGTTTTCGTGCCAAGCACGAGTAGTATTAATAACATTTAAATTTCTCTTAAGTATGTGATTAATTCTCAGTTTTATATGAAATTGAAGGATTATTTTAAGAGATTAAAATATGATAAGTGTTGACAACTTTTCTTAAATTTTCCATGAAAAGATATGCATGTTGACAATTTTTCATAATTTTATTGTTAGTAGAAGTCTAGATATTGATTTTAGTCCTTTAAGTGCACGAAGCGAGACTTTTATGAAAGTATCTGAAATTTTCGTGAAATATATATATTAGATGATGAAATATGATGTATTATGTGGATTAGATGTGATATTATGATGATTATGTGAGTTTTAGTAATTTTGCATACGTAGGACTTTGCGTGTTCTGTTTTCCAGAAAGTTTTACGTGATTTTACGGTAACAAAATTCGATGATTTTATAAAATAAAATTTATATTCAGTTACAGTTTTTAATTAGCTTTCCAACGCATATGATTTGGAGTTATAATGAATTAGTTATGATTTTTTGAAAAATATGTGGCAGTTTCTTTATATTTCCGAATTGCGCGAATTTCTGGTATTAGTGAATTACGGATAAAATTCGGTAAAAATCATAATTGAATAATAGAGGTAGTTAGTGACGTGTATGAATTTTTATGGAATTTTTCCAGTAGTTTAAATATTTTAGATTAAATTATTTTTAGACGACACACTGCAGAAATTATGATGTTGGCATGAATTACTTGAATATGTGAAATTTAATTATGTTAGATCACGCCTTAGAAATTATTTTATGATGATTAAGACTTCCGCTGTAATTCAAAGACTAGGGTGTGACAGCCGGTTGCGGGTCTCCCACCGGTTCTTGCACCTGGATGACTTAAATGATTTATGCTACGTCCTCCGGTTGGTCGTCTACCTCCATCAACTCAGTCTCTACTGAGATGACGTCTAGGATGTTGGGCTCTTCCGTCGGGATTTCGCATCATCTTCAAGTACCAGTACCTGCGTTACAGACTTTTTGGCTTGACCATTTTTTAGTTGGAGTAAACATTCTCTTGCTTTCTTGAAAGATTTCTGCTACGTCCTCCGGCTGGTCACCTTTGATTGTACCGGCACCTTTAGGAGTTGGAAATTTTAAGCAATAGTAGTAGGTTGAACACGCCGCTTTGAATTCATGAATAAAGGGGCGGCCAAGGAACCCATTGTAGGTAGACTACTGGTCAACGACAAGGAAATCTACGAGCCTAGTCAGCCTCCTTTCGGGGTCCTCGACCGATACAAGTTGGATGCTCAACCTAATCTGACCTACGGGGATGGTTACAGCTTCCCCAAACCTCACTATCCTAGCATTACTAGGTTCTATATACGACTCAAAATCCCCTAAAGCATCTAGGGTTGACTTGAACAGTATGTTGGTGAAGGCGCCTGTGTCCACTAGCAGCCGGTGGACTTTCACATTCATTATGTTGGCGCTGATCAGCTAGGAAATTATGAGCTCGGCAGTTGGCTATGCGGCGGGCTTGGAGCTGGAACTCCCTTCTTGTACTTGCTTCACGTCCCAAACCTCGGCCTTTCTCAGTCTCTTAGAGATAGACAGTCTTCCATCTTCCAGGCCTCCGATGGGTCCTATCTGTTCCTCGAGAATGAGGAGTTCTCGGATTGGTTCTTGCTCTAGTGAAGGGGGAGGTGCCCTACGTCTGTGCTGAGGCCCGCGTCGGTCCTCATCTTCTTCTTCATCGTCAGAGACCTCCCTCCTCTCTACTCTTGTTCTCTTAGCCGGGGCCTTCTTCACGAACTCCGCCAGCTTCCCATCCTCGTAAAATTTCCACAATTGCTTGAAGAGGTCTCGACACTCGCTGTGAAGTGTCCGATGGACTGGTGGCACAGAATTTGTTCGGGTTGAGTTTGGTGCGGTCTTGACGGATTCTTCTTAGTTCGTTCAATATCGCATTGTCCTTGACCGCCGCAAACACAAGATCGACGGAGACGGTAAGAACTTGGTTCAATTTTTCTTTGTATTCGTCTCCGTCCCCGAAAGCTTTCAAATTTCTGGGAGTTTTGTAAATGCCCCCAGATTTCTTCCCATGTGGCTTCTTATCTTCGGAGCCACCGACCTCTTTCAGTAGTGCTTCCTGCATAGCCACATACACCCCTGCCTTGTGTCTGAATTCGACAAAGGTGTTTGGACATGCCAGATGCATTTCCTTCCAGAGCTCGGTCCCCTTCTTCAATTAAGCCATCACTGCTACAATTTTGGTGTCCTCGCTGACTGGCTCGCCTTCTAGCAGTATCTTGTCGAACCGTTCCAAGTACTGCTGGTCTATTTCCTTTTCGCCCTGATAGATATTGGCAAGCCGGTAATTCTGGGTCAAGTAGAACCCGTATCCAGAGAAATGGGACAAGAACTCCCGTGTGAGCTAGCCAAAAGACTGGATTGACCCCGGGGCAAGTGAGGAGAACCACCGGAGAGCACGGTCCCCTAAGGTCAACAGGAAGTTCTGGCACTATGTTGCGTCCGAGGCACCTACCGAGATCATATAGTTCACGTATTTGGAGATGTGTACTTTCGGGCCAGATTCTCCTTCATACGCGGCCATTACCGGAAACTGAATCTTCTTCTACACTGGTGCCTTCAGTATGGCTGGTGCCAATGATGATGCTAGGAGTGCGGTGGCATCAACTCCGCCATTTTTAGCAGCTACTTGCATTTGTAGCTCCTCCACCGCCTTCTTGAGCGTCGCCAGCTCGTCTTCGTGAGCTGCCTCCTGTGGAGGCTGTTCAAGGACCGTACGCCTCGTGGACGCACAGCCCCGCAGTCCCTCACTCTGGGGCAGCCCCTTAGTGACGTGTTGGAAATGGCGGGCACCATTTGGGCCAAGTCTGTCGGCAGCTGGCCTTCTTAGCCTTTCGTGGGCGGACCTACGCGGACGTAGATCCAATTCCTTCTTCCGGGATGATGCAGGGGCTGACTCTTGTTCCGTCTCCTTGTGCATGGGCCCCAACCTGCCCCGGAGGACCTCCCTGGACTGATGGGTTGCGGACACCTCCGTGAAGGCAGTAGCTCGCCCATCTTGCGAACCAAGCCTGTCCACAACTTTCGCCTTTCCGACTTCTCTGTGTTGGCGAGCACTAGTGGAGCTCGCTTCTTGCTCAGCTGGGAGCTTGCCAGCATGCCCCCTCATCTGTGTGGCATGCGTGTGCCTGGTGGTTTGCTCCCTGGCATTATTGGTGGGAGCTCGCTGAGACGCCCGGGCTGAGCTCGCCCTACTGCTGCAGCCTTTGAAGTGCAGCGATGGTGCGCTGGAGCTAGCCAGGGTCATTGATGATGTCCCCGAGAGCTGGGTTCAATCCGTCCTAGGCCAACGGGGCGGCCTCAGCTCGCTGAGTAGCTCGCGGGACTTCAGCTCGCTGGGGAGCTCGCTGGCGAGAAGTCTCCACATCAGTTTTTTTCTGGGGAGTGCGCCCCTTCCACCTCCTGGTGGTCGCCGAGGTATTATCCTTTGACATGGTCAAGTCCGGGTTAGTAGCTCATCGAGTTCGTCAACTTAAATTTGAGGGAATAATATATAATATCCAAATAATAATTTATAATATCTAAAGAACAATTTATAATATCTAATGAACAATTTAATGATTTTGTTTTTCGGGTATTGTTAATTGTTCTTTGGGTATTGTGAGTTGTTCTTGGGGTATTTGTAAATTGTTCTTCAAATATTACTTAAATTTGAGGGAATTTTATGTTTTGATTAGTTTATTTTTTAAGCATTCTTGTTGACATTCCAACATCATTATATAAAAAAGCATAAGTTTGTACTTTTAAAGATTAAAAGTAAAAATGTGGATTAGTTTTTTTTTTTGCTCAAGAAAAAACTTTTATTATTAAATAAAAGTTACAAGGTCACAAGTGAGGTATGAGTTACACCTCACATTATAATATCACTCATTCCCCTTTTTTACAAGATTCAAAGATAAACTATAAAACCGAAAATGGGTTTGAGTTCCACTCCAAGAAACTTGAATCAATCTTCCACTCCTTATATCTCTTCATCCAGTTCCAACAATTAATCTTGAGTTCACCAAGTAATTTCTCCATTTGAATTTCCTCTTCTCTAAAAATACACCCGTTTCTAGCCTTCCATAATAGCCACACACTGCATTCCCAAATACTAACTATCAATCTCTTCTCCATCTTGCCCCTTTTTAACCCCCACAGTTGCATCAAATTTTTTACCGGAGCAGAAGAAAGAACCAGCATATACCCCATCCACTTAGCACACTTCATCCAAAATTCATGAGCAACCAAACACTCAAACAGAACATGTCTCAAAGATTCACATTCCACATTACAAAAAACACAAATATTATTGATTGCCACAGGCACTATACCCCTTTGTTGCAAAATATCCAACGTTGGTAATCTTTCTTTTATAACCTTCCATGCATGTACACGTACCTTAGAAGGTGCCCAAGTCCTCCAAATCAGTTTATACTCCTTGCTTTGCTGCCCAATTCCACCATTTTTTTTCTAGATAGCAGCCACTTGTATGCGTCTTTAACGTTGTAAATCCTATTGCTCGCCCTCTTCCACTTCCATACATCTGGATCTCCCTGTCTTGGAATATACATGTTAATAACATTCAACAATTCATTAAGTACTTCTAAATCCCTACTCGTTAACTCCCTCCTCCAATGCCACACCCACTCCCACCTATCTTCCATCCACTCTCCCATCTCTCTCACACTCGCTCCCTTATTGACATTCAACCTAAAAAGTCTCGCAAACTTCACATTCAACACTTCCTCCCCCGCCCACTTATCCCCCAAAAACTCGTTTCGCACCCCTCCCCTATACACCTTTCAAGGTCGTCAAAGAACCAACTCTCACCCTCAACTTCTACACACTTTAACACTTCCCCCCACCAACCCCCAATAATGTTTCTCCTTCTCCATGTTGTCCCCCTTCCATCATCTCTCCAAGTCACCCCCCACCTCGACTTAACCACACGTGCCCATAAACTATCTTCTTCAGAAGGAAACCTCCAAACCCATTTGCCCATTAAAGCCCGATTAAAATAAACAAGATCCTTAACTCCTAGACCACCCTCAAGTTTGGATTGACAAATGGTATGCCAATTTATCAAAGGTGTTTTTGACTTCCACTCAACCCCCCCTCCCCAAAAAAATTTCTTTTGTAAAGATTCAATCTCACACAAAACATTCTTAGGTGCCCGAAAGATCGACAGAAGATAGACTGGTAAAGAAACAAGCACAGAATTTAGAAGTGTTAAACGACCACCGAACGAGATCAAAGAACCCACCCAACTTTTCAACATGTTTCTTATCTTTTTTATTACATACCTCCAATCTGACAATTTTCGGTGTGAAGAGCCTACATGAACCCCCAAATAATTTAAAGGGAATTCTCCAACCCTGCATCCAAGTTTTGTCGCCCAATTTCTCACCTCCTCTTTTGCAACGTTTAACCCATATAAACTGCATTTCTCCTTATTGATTTTTAGGCCAGACACCCACTCCCAATTCACCAAAAAATGTTTAAGAAACTCCACATTTTCTGTAGTAGCTTTTCCCACAAAAATGGTGTCATCTGCATATTGAAGGTGTGAAATTTGTACCTTCTCTTTTCCAATCTCCATCGCCTCAAATAGACCCAGACTCGTACCTCTTTTCATCATCAAGCAAAGTCCTTCTGCTGCTCAGAGAAATAAGAACGGGGATAACGGGTCTCCCTGTCTCCGTCCTCTCTCAAGTTTAAAATTTCCGAACGGGCTTCCATTAACCAAAACTGAGGCTTGTGAAGATGTGACACACTCCATAATCCACCCCACCCATTTTTTCTCAAAACCGAAGCTCTCCATGACCATTTTTAGATATCCCCAATCAATAGAATCATATGCTTTAGCAAAATCTATTTTGAATAATAATATCTTCCCTTTCCTCTTCTTTGCATCCTCGATTGCTTCATTAAGTGTAACAATACTATCCAATATTTGTCTCCCTCAAATAAATGCATATTGTGAATCTGAAATAATAGACTCCAAACCCTTGCTCAAGCGTCTCGAAAGAATCTTTGATAAAATTTTATACATAACGCCTACTAAAGAAATAGGCCTAAAATCTCCAAGGCCTAACACTTCATCCTTCTTTGGGATCAACACTATGAAAGACGTATTTAAGCCTTTAACCAGTTTCCCATTTGAGTGAAATTCATTCAAAAAACGCATAAAATCATCCTTATACACATCCTAAAAATTCTTCAAGAAGTAAAAATTGAATCCATAAAGGCCTGGACTTTTCAAACCTTCGCATGAATTTAGAGCTTCCCATACTTCTTGTTCTGAAAATTGTGCTGTAAGGAATGCATTCTCCAATTCTGAGATTTTTTTTGTGAACAAAATCCGCTCCAATACCGGTCTAGCACCACGATCAGCCTTGAAATGATTTCTGAAAAACTCAAAGGTGTATTTCTTCACTTCATGTACATCTTCCACCCAAACATTATCAAATATAAGCCCCATTACTTCATTCTTTTTTCTTCTCTTGTTGATACACTTATGAAAGTATTTGCTGTCATCATCTCCGTCGAACATCCATTTAGCCTTAGCCTTTTGAGCTAAAACGGATGCCAGATCCTTCATATCCCCAGTAAGCAAAGCTGAAAGTTCATTTCGTCGAATAACCTCCCCCTCTTCCAGCCCAAAAATCTCATCTATTAAATCTAGCTCCCAAATATTATCTATACGTTCCACAATTCTTTTCTCTATCTTGCCAAATACATCTCTATTCCACTCTATCAAGTCTGATTTTAACTTTTTGAATTTTTCTTTCAAACAATATCCTCCCCATCCTTCAATCGAATAAGATTCCCATTTCATCGAAACCCACTCTTTAAAATTTGGGTATGAACACCAAGCATTGAAAAAACGAAAGGGTTTTGGTCCCCAATCCTTCACCTCATCTACACAAAGTAATGGACAATGGTCCGATAAGGACCTCCTCAAACCCCTCACTGCAAAATTAGGCCACAAGGAAATACACTCCGAATTCACCATAAATCTGTCAATTCTGCTTTTACAAGATCCATCAATTTTATACCATGTGAAAGAGCGACCATGTAGTGGTAAATCAAGTAGCTTTGTCCCCTGAATAAACTCTTCAAAAGCTTCTACATCCCCTCTATTCGATTCAGCTCTTTGCCCTGCCCTTTCAGAATTCTTCCTCACCGAGTTAAAGTCCCCTACTACGCATATACACCCCCACTATTACTATTAATGACTTGCCTCAATCTCCCCCAGAGCTCCTTTTTCTCATTCAATCCACACGGAGCATACACATTTACTAAACAACACTCCACCCTATTAGCACCCTAGAGCCCGTGCAGAATAACTGCACCCTCCATATGCCATTTACTAGATATAGAAAACATATTTGGATTCCACAATGACAATATTCCACCTGACCTCCCCATAGACTCTCTATGATACCAATCAAAATCTCCCATGCCCCATAATTTTCTGCAGAACAAAGAATCAAGTGCCTCTTTCTTTGATTGTTGATAAAGCAAAAATCAATTTTGTGTGTTTTAATTAAATCTCTAACCTCTTTCCACTTCGCTTTGCTCCCAATTCCTCTGATATTATAGCTAAGAATCTTCATTGATTTTCTCGTTTTTTTTCTCCAAGGCATCACCTTAAATTCCTCCTACACTTCGAGAACTAGCCAGAGCCGCCACCAGCCGTTCCTCGTTCCCCACAGCTTGAAGACCTAACTTTTCCCCAAAATTCCATGAATTTTTCACCTCGTTGGCTGCTTCGATCGACACCTTCTTGTTTGCCAAAATTATCCTCCTCTTATTTTCTTCTCCACCTAGGGATTCCATCTCTGCTAAAAATTCACCTAATTTCTTTTTTTCCAACTTTTTCCTCGCGTGTTTTGACACTTTCTTCGTATAATTTGCTCTGTGAATTTTTGTGGGAAACTCAGACGTATTCTGATCCTTATTGCGCCGAAGTATTGGAAAACTGCCTTTTGACTTAATCAAACTTGGGTTTATCTTCTCACATGGGCCAGATTTAATATGGGCTTTGGAGCTCAATTTATTCTTTGAGGCATATGGGCTTGCCTTTTCTCTTGGGCCACTGGATAAATTATTTTCCCCATGTACACTAATAACCTGCCCAACTTCCTTTTGGGCATTAATATCTTCCACACATAAAAGTGTCCCCACGTTGTTATTCCATGAGGTCTCCAAGTCAGACTCTATTCTTGGCTCTTTCTCAAATGACAGTTGATTAATAGAAATTACATTGCACCTTTTTCACAGATCAATATTCCCATCTAATTTCCCGAGACATTGGAAAGTATTAGTCGTCATTACACCCCTCCTTTCGGCATTTGCATGAATCGAAGGGTCTTTAGCCGCCGATCTAACCTCCATTTCCACCGAATCAATCTTTTCTTCTCCGGATAAGATTTCTGCCCTTGCCGGAGATGCCATTGCTGAACTTAAGCTACTATCTTCAGAGTCCTCAATCTCTTCAGAACCATTAATATTAAAAATGGACTTTCATTTATAGTGACTGTATCTTCCGTCACCTTTATTCTAAAAACACTTCCATCTATGCTAACATTTAAAATCCTGTTTATATCAATTAAAAAAGGAACTGAAAGCAGGACTCTCGCAACTTCCATATTCTTATTTTTATGAAAAGAATCATTAAGTTTAACAAACATTCCAAACTGGCTAGATATCGATTTGAAAAATCTTTCAGACCACGCTTGGACCGGGACACCTACCCAATTTGTCCAGACCCTACGCCGATGGTTTACATCATTCTTCTGCCACGATCTACACCACTCAAACCAATAATTTATCCATTCATTCATATCTTTGGATATATTTTGAAGTAAACTCTTCCCGGCATTATAAATCAAAATTGAATTATCCCCCAGATGAAAAAGGCTAATGTTATCTCCCCATTCACTTTGAATTTCCAGCCCACTTTCAACCCAACTAAAAGCTTCCTTAAGAACTCCAACCCAACAATCTTTTAGCTAAGCTGTCTCCTGCTCCGATGTATTAAAGCACAAATCTTTTTTTGACTGAATTGTCTCCTTTGCAGAGTTCACCCCAACAACCTCCTTGTAAGTCTTACCATTCACTCTTTTCCCTTCCATAGAAGCTGGTATCCCCCAGTTGTTAATCTGGACTGGTTTCTTGGGCTTGTTTCTGTTAAATCTTGGATTATAAACCCTTAACTTGTAGCTTCCTATCCAAATAGAATTTAAATGATCTAATAACTCAACTTGATCACGAACTGATTCCTCCGCATAACGAATAAAACCAAAGGAATATCCCCTTTTGTCCTTTTTTCTCGGAACCAAAAAATCCAAGACCCTCCCAAAATGTTCAAATTTCTTCTTTAAGACAACCCGATTACAGCTTTTAGGAAAATTTCGAATGAAAATGTTCTGGTTCCTTGGCTCCCTCAGTAGTGATTCGCACCTCGAAAAACCTGCTTGCTCTTTACAACATACGAACTTCCAGTCTCTCTTCCGACACCGCTCATGTTAAGTTTATACCTCACTGGATTTCGCTCAAAGAAGGTTAGCCTAGGATCTACCCAAAATCTCACCCTCTCACCTCTCTTTCTCTCTCTAGACATCTTTTTTTCATAAGGGATTAGTACATCTATTTCATAAAAATTTACGAAAAATATCATTTTTTAAATATAATTTATAATCTTTTGATGTTACATTTTGAATAATTATTTTGTAATACCCGAATAACAATGGAGTACTACCCAAAGAACAAATCTATGTAATATCCCAAGGACAAGTGTAAATAATACCCTGAAGAACATCTTATAATACCCAAAGAACATCTTATAATACCCAAAGAATAATTTATAGTACACAATGAATAATTTATAAATAAATAATTGATGGATGAATAAACACAAAGAATAATTTATAATACTCAAAAAATAATATATTATACCCAAATATTAATTTATAATATCCAAAAAAATAATTTTTAAATGAGTAATTAATAAATAAATATTTAATAAATGAGTAATACTCAAAGAATAATTTATAATACCAAAGAACAATATATAATACCCAAATAATAATTTATAAGATTCAAAGAACAATTTATAAATGAATAATTAATGAATAAATAATTAATAAAGGAGTAATACTCAAAGAACATCTTATAATACCCAAAGAATAATTTATAATACCCAAAGAATAATTTATAATGCTCAAAGAACAATATATAATACCCAAATAATAATTTATAATATCCAAAGAACAATTTATAAATGAATATTAAATAAATAAATAATTAATAAACAAGTAATACTCAAAGAATAATTTATAATATCCAAAGAACATCTAATAATACCCAAAATAATTTATAATACACAATTAATAATTTATGAATGAATAAACCCAAATAATAATTTATAATACGTCCTAAAAGAACAATTTGTAATACTCAAAGAACAATATATAATATCCGAAGAATAATTTATAATATCTAAAGAACAATTTAATGATTTTGTTCTTCGGGTATTGTTAATTGTTCTTGGGGTTGTTGATAAGCAAACTACTAAGGGATAATTATGAAATTAATTAACCAAGGCTGAGGAGCTCGCCAACATGCTCAGGAGACACGTCACCAACCTTGACCAAGTCAACTCCTGAAGAGAAGGTTGAGCTCGCCAAGGAGCTCACCCAGACGCCTGATGCTGAGTCAACGGTTGACCAAGACCAGGAGAGAGAGAGCTCGTAAGGGAGCTCGCCCACTTACAGGGGAGCTCGCCCATACCCAAGAGACACAGCTGGAAGTCCATTATTATCACTCATCTCGGAATAGAACAAGGCAAAGAAGTTCGCCCAAGTCCGGAGTATGGACAGTAGCTATATAAGGAACTAGTAGTAATGTAATAGGGCGAAGCAATGTAACAGGAGCATATTAGTGAGTAAGGACAGGTGTCAAGGACACTTGTCAGCACCTAAAGCCAAGTAGGCTCACAAGGTGCCACCTCACAACATGCAAACCTATAAATAGGTCTCTTGTACACATTTTTTCTCTCTAAGTTCATTATTCCAAACACATTTTCTCTCTCTAACTCTCACTACTTTCTCTCTGTATATAATATCATCAAGAACAAACATTAATTCTTGTTATTGTTTGGTAGGATTCTAAGTAAATTACAGCCACAAATTATATCATTAACAAATCTTATCAACAATTTGGCGCTAGAAAAAGGGTCCGAACCTCCGATCATCAAAATTAAGAGAAAAGTGAGTGAGTTTTCAAGAAAAATTTGAAGATGTTCTTTAGTTTAACTAGAACTCTTGAAGATATACTACCAAAACCCAGTTTTCGTCTTAATTACCAGATTTTTGGACAAAAGCGAGACAAAAAGGGACTTTAAACGCATGCTTGTGGGTAAATAAACCAGAATCTGGACAATATACTTACATGCAAGGCTAGACAAGACCTTGAACAAACATACCGTTGCTGGAAACTGACGAACTTGACGAGGTACTAACCCAAGCTAGATAATGTCCAAGGAAAACACATCAGCAACCACTCGGAGATGGAAGGGGTGCACTCCCAGAAACAAACTTATGGGGAGACCTTGCGCCGAGCTCCCCAACGAGCTGATGTCCCGCGAGCTCCTCAGCAAGCTGAGGTCGCTAGCGTTCGGACTCATGTGCCTTCCAGAACCAGGGGTCTTCGAGCCTGCCAAGACGGACTAAACCCTGCTCTCAGGGATATTTTCAACGACCCTGGCAAGCTCCAGCACACAATTGCTGTGTTACAATGACTGCAACAGCAGTAGCAGGGCGAGCTCGCCCGGGCGTCTCAGCTAGCTCCCACCAACAATGCCCGGGAGCAAACTACCCGGCGTACTCAGGCCACACAGACAAGGGGGCATGCTGGCGAGCTCCCCGCTGAGCAAGAGGCGAGCTGCACTAGAGCTCGTCAGCAGAGAGAAAATGTCGGGAAGGCAAAGGTTGCGGACAGGCTAGGATCGCAAGACTGGCGAGCTACTGCCTACACGAGACCGGACAAGATTCGGTCCTTGCTTCATCTTGGATGGAGGAATCAGATCTACGTCCGCGTATGTCCGCGCATGAAAGGCTGAGGAGGCCAGCTGCCCATCGACTAGGCCTAAATGGCGGCCATCAATTCCAGCACGTCACCGAG
The DNA here is from genome assembly GCA_026898435.1 of Prunella vulgaris. Taxonomy (NCBI): domain Eukaryota; kingdom Viridiplantae; phylum Streptophyta; class Magnoliopsida; order Lamiales; family Lamiaceae; genus Prunella; species Prunella vulgaris. The sequence continues at coordinate 184,740 of JAPKLY010000195.1, forward strand.
GGGCTGCCCCAGAGCGAGGGACTGTGGGGCCGGGCATCCACGAGGTATACGGTCTTTGAACAGCATCCACAGGAGGTAGCCCATGAAGATGAGTTGGCAACGTAAAAAAACACGGTAGAGCAGCTACAGATGCAGGTAACTGCCAAAAGTGGCGGAGTCGATTCTACCTCACTCCCAGCATCACCGTTGGCACCGGTCATACTGAAAGCACCGGTGCAAAAAAAAATCCAGTTTCCGGTAATGGCCACATGTGAGGGAGAATCAGATCCGAAGGTCCACATCTCCAAGTATGCGGACTGTATTATCTCGGAAGGTGCCACAGACGCAACGCAATGCCAGAATTTCCCATTGACCTTAGGGGATCGCGCTCACCGTTGGTTCTCATCAGTTGCCCCGGGGTCAATCCAGTCATTTGGCCAGCTCAACCGAGAGTTTTTGGCCCACTTATCCGGCTACGGGTCCTACTTGACCCAAAAGCACCGGCTCGCCAACATTTATCCAGGAGAAAATCAAACGGACCAGCAGTACCTGGTGAGGTTTGATAAAATACTACTGGAAGGTGAGCCGGTGAGCGAGGACACCAAGATCATGGCAGCGATGGCTAGTTTGAAGAAGGGGACCGAGCTCTGGAAAGAGATGCATCTTGCATGCCCAAATACTTACGCCGAGTTCAGACACAAGGAGGGAGTATATGTGGCTATGCAGGAGGTACTACTGAAGGAGGTCGGTGCCTTCGAGTAGAAGAAACAGCTGAACCAAAGCTCCCAGGAACTTGAAGGCTTTCGGGGACGGAGATGAATCCAAAGAAAAGCTGAACCAAAACCTTCTACGTAGACCATGTATTTGCTGCGGTCAAGGACAAGGCAATGTTGAACGAACCAAGGAGGATTCGTCAAGACCGCACCATGCTGAACTCGAATAAATTTTGTGCCTACCACCAGTCCATCGGCCACTTCACCAGCGAGTGCGGAGACCTCCTCAAATAGTTATGGAAATTCTATGAGGATGGGAAGCTAGCCGAGTTTGTGAAGAAGGCCCCGGCAAAAAGACCAAGGCAGGGAAGGAGGGAGGAGACAGATGATGAAGAGGAAGATGAGGACCGACACGGCCCTCAACATCGACATAGGGCACCTCTCCCTCCACCAGAGCAAGAGCCAACTCGGGAACTCCTCGTTCTCGAGGAACAGATTGGACCTGCCGGAGGTCTAGAAGATGAGAGGTTGTCCATCTCAAAAAGGCAAAGAAAAGCCAAGGTCCGGGCCATCAACCAAGTACAAGAAGGTGGTTCCACCTCCAAGCCCGCAACACAACCAACTGTCGAGCTCACATTTTCTCAGGCGGACTTGGAAGGGGTACTGACCCCCCACAATGACTCGTTGGTGATCAGCGCCAACATAGTGAATGTCAAAGTCCACCGGCTGTTAGTGGACACCGGCGCATAAACCAACATTCTATTCAAGTCAACCCTAGATGCTCTAGGTGATTTCGAGTCATATATAGAACCTAGTAACACTAGGATAGTGGGGTTTGGGGAAGCTGTAACCATCCCCGTAGGTCAGATTAGGTTGAGCTTCCAACTTGTATTGGCCGAGGACCCAGAAAGGAGGCTAACTAGGCTCGTTGATTTCCTTGTCGTTGACCAGCAGTCTACCTATAACGGTTTCGTTGGCCGCCCATTTATTCATGAATTTAAAGCGACTTGTTCAACCTACTACTATTGTTTGAAATTTCCAACCCCAAAAGGTGTCGGTACTATAAAAGGCGACCAAAAAAAGGTCAGAGAGTGTATACTCGAAATAAAAAATGGCCAAGTAAAAAAGTCTGTAACGCAGGTTCTCATACTTGAAGACAATGCACAAATTCCGGCTGACGAGCCCAACATCCTAGATATCATCTCAGTAGAAACTGAGTTGATGGAGGTAGGTGTTTGCCAAAATCGTGATGATTTCCATACAAGTGTACGTGGTCGTTGTTGTCGTGGCAAGTTAACCAAGTTAAATATCGAACACAGGGAAACGATGCGATATCAAGCAAGGATTGAGTGTCTACAAAGGTGGATAGCTAGGAAAGCAAGTAAACAATCAAGGTTTCTAGCTAGTAAATCAAGCAAGAAATAGTAAATCCTAACTATCACCTCAAAGAAGTGAGCAAGTGTGAAGTGTACATGGAAGTAATCCTACTATGGTTCCTCTAGTGTCCTATCCCTCCTAGCATTCAAAAGGTCTCTTGGTGTCTTAGTCAAGCCAACTAGTGTCTAGATCTCTCTACAACACAAGGTAAGCTCTATTGGATGTCTAGATCTCTCTACAACTTCCAACACTCCAATTAAGAGGTCTAGGCTAATATGCAATTCTCATTGATCATACAAGCAATATATCAAACACTTGGTATGCATAAAGTTCTTATAGCTCAATTCTCATTTAATTGCTAAAACAAATAAGTCATACAATCCAATTTAACATCCCAAGCATTCATACAAGTCATTAATAAGAGAATTAATTCAACAAGATCACTAATTCATGCATATGATTAACAAGAACTAAGTTCACCATAGTATTCATACAACCATGCAACAAGGAATTAGCCCATGGCTAATTGGAATTGGAAATCAACAATTAACATTCTCAACATCATGAATAGTAACTAAAACAAGAGAATTAAAGGAAATCTTACCATAAGTGGATGAATGGAAATACAAGCATTAAACCTTGAAAAGCTATCTCTAAATCCGGAATGCAAAATACAAAATTGAACCATAGAAACGTAGCTTGAATTTAGAGAAGAACGTAAGAACAAACGGATCTAAAATCCGACGGACGGATCAAAAGTTATGGAAGAAAGAAGATTGAATCTACTCTCTCTAAACTAATCTAAGAACTTGGAATTATGATGATGATCATTTTGAGAATCTGGTCCTTGAATATTTATAGTGCCCACAATGCTTGGTCCAAAGTGCCCTTCATTAAACGCGCAAAAATATGAAAATAGCCCTGAAATTTCGTGTATTTTGAACTGCTGTCGACCATGGCCTTAGTGTCTGTCGACCAGCTTGGTCAACAGAGTGTCATCTTGTCGCGCAAGAGCTGGCCGTCTGTCGTCCGAGCTGGTCGGCAGCTTGGTCACTCGGAGGCTGTCTTTCCTGGGGTTCAGGTCGCGCGAAGGCTGCCTAGCACAAGTGTATGTGCTGTCGACCAAGACACTTAGTGTCGGTCGATGCGCGACTTCCTCGTTTTTGTCATATCTTGAGTTCTAAGACTCCGATTGACTCGATTCTTTTTGCGTTGTGACCCTCTCTTCAAGCTCTTCAACATGGGACATCAATTGAACCATTTGGCTAAACTCCAGAATTTCGGACTTTTCTCAAATTTGCTCATTTTTTGCCGGTTTTGCTCGTTTTCACTACAAAACATAATTTTCTAGCCAAAAAGGGTTAAATTCACAAAGTATCGCATAATAGGGTCAAATATGAACATAAGAAAATCAAAACCATATAGAAATGAGTGCTAAAAACATGCAATTATGACCCTAATCAGTAGGCGATCAGCCGAAAGAGGCACAAATTGCCCAAGTGGAGGAACCGGTGGAGGACTCGCAGCCGGCACCAATGGAGGAGGATAATGAAGCCCAACCAGAAGAACTAGTGAGAGATCGAAAATAAGTGCCTATGGAAGTTGATGAAGCTCCCCAAGTTGAAGAATCATTAAACTCAATCCCCCAAGAGGTGGAGGAAGCCCAAGAACCTGCTAGAGTTGAAAAAGGAAGTGATTACCTCGAACCTCGAGTTGGTATCGAGCCAATGGTGAAGGAGGATTAGGACGAGCGGGTTAGCGATCCAAGGTGGAAGAACCAAAAGATGAAGGCCACCCTCATGGAAGAGTTAACAGCAATCCAGGTGGATCCGAACAAGGCAAACTTTGAACTTTTCATAGGTTCGGAGCTGCAAGAGTTGTACAGGTCCAATATGGAGAAATTCTTGAAATCCAACCTGGACGTATTTGCCTGGTCCCATGAAGACATGACAGGGATCCCGTTGGAGCATGCATGCCATCGACTCAACATAGATGTTTGCCAAAATCGTGTATGATTTCCAAGCAAGTGTACGTGGTCGTTGTTGTCATGGCAAGTTAACCAAGTTAAATATCGAACACAGGGAAACGATGCAATATCAAGCAAGCACATAATTTCTACAAAAGGCTAATAGCTAGGAAAGCAAGAAAACAATCATGGATTCTATCTACTAAATCAAGCAAGAAGTAGTAAATCCTAACTATCACCTCAAAGAAGTGAGCAAGTGTGAAGTGTACATGGAAGTAATCCTACTATGGTTCCTTAAGTGTCCTATCCATCCTAGCATGCAAAAGATCTCTTGGTGTCTTAGTCAAGCCAACTAGTGTCTAGATCTCTCTACAACACAAGGTAAGGGCTCTATTGGATGTCTAGATCTCTCTACAACTCCCAACACTCCAATTCAGAGGTCTAGGTTAATATGCAATTCTAATTGATCATACAAGCCAAACATTAAACACTTGGTATGCAATAAGTTCTATAGTTCAATTCTCATATTATTGCTAAAACATATAAGCCATACATTCCAATTAAACATCCCAAGCATTCATACAAGTCATTAATAAGAGAACTAATCCAACAAGATCACTAATTCATGCATAGGATTAGAAAAAGACTTAATTCACCATAGTATTTATACAACCATGCAACAAGGAATTAGCCCATGGCTAATTGGAAATGAAATTCAACTATTAACATTCTAAACATCATGATTAAGAACTATAACAATAGAATTAAAGGAAAACTTACCATAAGTGGAAGAAATTGAATACAATCTACAAACCTCCAAAGTGCTAAATCTTGATCCAAAGCTTGAAAACCTAAATTAAACCATAGAATCGTAGCTAAGAACTAGACTAATCTAATGGAACAAACGGATGAACAATCCAATGGTTGGATCAAAAGTTATGGTAGAAAGAAGATTGAAAATTCATGAAACCCACTAAGTAACTACCTAATTCTCTCTCTAATCTAATCTAAGAAAATGGAAGAATGTCCTTTGGAAATCTGAGATGGTAGTATATATAGTACCCTTGGATCATTGACTAAGATGCCCTTCATTAAAATGCACAAAAATACGAAAATAGCCCTGAAAATCTGAGTTTTTGAACTGCTGTCGACCAGAACCTGAGTGGCTACCGACCGTGGTCGACAGCTTGGTCGCACGGAAGGCATTTTTGTCGAACAAGAGCTTGTAGGCTGCCGAGCTCAATCGGCAGCCTTGGTCGCGCGAAAGACACTTCTGTCGCACAAGAGCTGGACGTCTGCCGACCAACGATGGTCGCACGCTTAGTCGCTCGACACCTGTCGATCCAGGGATCCGGTCGCGCGGAAGTTGCCGATCACTGAAGGAGTCCTGTCGATCAATGTCCTTGGTCCGGGTCATGCTCGATGCTCCTCGTTTTAGTCATATCTTGAGCTCTAGAACTCCGATTGACTCGATTCTTCTTTCGTTGTGACCCTCTCTTCAAGCTCTTCGACATGGAATATTAATTTCTTCAATTTTCTCAACTTAAAAATTTGGACTTTTTTCGATCTTGCTTATTTCTTCCTCATTTTGCTCGTTTTCACCTACAATCACAACTTTCTAGCCAAAAGGGGTTAAATACACAAAGTATAGCATAATAGGGTCAAATATGAACATAATATCATAAAAAGCATATAGAAATGAGTACTAAAACATGCAATTATGACCCTAATCAATAGACCCAACGAGGAGACCAGTTCGCCAAAAGTAAAGAAAGTACGGACCAGACAAGTACGACGTGTTGACCACAGAGGTGAAAAAGTTACTCGATAATAAGCTGATCAAGGAAGTTTTGTGCCCACAGTGGGTTGCTAACCCGGTACTAGTGAAGAAGGCAAATGGAACGTGATGGTTATGCATAGACTTCACAGACCTCAACAAGGCATTCCCGAAAGACAACTTCCCACTGCCCCACGTTGATCAGCTTGTCGATAACACTGTAGGCCACAAATGATGACCTTCATGGATGCTTTTGCAGGTTATCACCAGATAGCGATGCACCCAGACGACCAGGAACACACGGCGTTCTACACTAACAAGAACATGTACTGCTGGGAGAGAATGTCATCCGTACTCATCAACACCGGAGCTACCTATCAAAGGCTAGTGAACAAGATGTTTGATTAGCACATCTGGCAAACTATTGAGGTGTACGTGGACGATATAGTGGTCAAGAGTTTGTGGAAGGAGGATCACCTAGACCACCTCAGACAAACCTTTGACATACTGCGCCACTACAACATGAAATTGAACCCGAAGAAAAGTAGCTTCGTAGTCCACTCCGGAAAGTTCCTAGGACACCTGGTGAGCCATAGAGGAATCGAAGTCAATTCAACCCAGGGGAAGTGCATCATAGAAATGAAGGCGCCAGACCCAGTACCGAAGGTTCAAAGACTGACTAGATGTTTGGTAGCTTTGAACCAGTTCATCTCCAGGTCTGGCGACCGGAATCGTCCCTTCTTTGAAGCAATTAAAGCAAACAGACTCAAACACAAGGACAACTTCCAATGGACGAGTGAATCCCAAAAAGCTTTCAAAAGTATCAAAGAATACCTGGCCAACACTCAAATTCTGTCAAAGCCGGTACCTGGCGAGAAGCTATACCTATACCTGGCAGCATCGGAGGTGGCCATCAGTTTAGTACTGGTTCGAGAAGAAGGAAAGACGCACCTACCAGTGTACTACGTAAGCCAAGCCTTACACGAAGCTGAGTTGCGGTACACTCCAACAGAGAAACTGGCCTACGCACTTGTAATGTGTGTTAGAAAGTTGCGGCCCTACTTCTTCGACCATCCGGTAGAGGTGTTGAGAACATTCCCACTAAGGCAAATACTGCACCGACCGTACACTACATGACGCTTGTTGAAATGGTCACTAGAAGTTAGCCAATACTGTATAACCTATGCACCCTGAACGACGATCAAGGGATAAGCGCTCGCTGATTTCATCATCTAGTTGACTTTCCCACAAGATCCGACGAGGGGGCGTATAGCTCCGTAGCACCTCTACGTAGACGGATCATCAACTAGCACAGCCACAGGAGCTGGTGTGGTACTCATAAGCCCAGATAGACAGGTCTTCACCTCGGTGATCCGATTCAACTTTAGAGCCACAAACAACGAAGCGGAGTACCAAGCACTGATAGCCGGACTTAGGTTATCATTAGCTGTAGGGGCATCTAATCTTCAGATTTTCGGAGATTCTCAGCTAATAATATCCCAAGTCAGGGGAGAATACAAAGCTAAGGACCAGCAGATGATAATATATTAGAAAATCGTGGCACATATGATCTCGATGTTCAAACAAGTTTACATCGAGCAGATCCCGAGACTGAAAAATACACAAGCTGATGCTCTAGCCCGACTAGCTGCCAGTAGCAGTAAAGCAGAGTTGACAGAGGTCGTCGTCACTGATTAGGATCATATTTGCATTAATTTGTGCTCAATTTGAGATGAATTTCTGGAGTTTTATATGTATTTAAGGCCATAATTGCTATCTATTAGAAGTGTTATTTGAATTCTATTAAAATATTATTATTCATTCAATTAATTAAGTGAAAGAGTAAATTATTTATTTATTTGACTAAGTTAATTAATGAATATAATACTAATAGGCTTCTAGTTCTATTTGTTTTGGAATTTTGCAACCAGGGACCACAAGTCTGCCCACTGCACAAACTCAGTACACCAATATGAGTCTCCACAACCGTCTGCAACGCACATCTCTCACGCCATGGATGCCCTGCACAACCACACCACTTAGCCGCCTTCAAGCACCAATTCCGCCTCGAGTCCACGCCTACATACAACTATCTTCTTCGACCGAAGCTTCACAGCGAAACTATCCTCGCCGTCTGTAACCACCGATGAAGTCCACTGCTCCTCCGCCGACGTCGAAATTCCCAATCGCAAGGCCGATTCACCACTGCTCGAAACCACAAGCTACAAATCAGTCACCTCTGCACCTATCGATCCTACGCCGGAATGTGGCCAGCGAAGACCTCGTCGTATCCATCTCGCGTCCTGCGCATCAACTCCACAGCTCCGCCGAAACCTCTGTGCAACGTCGTACAACCATCACCGCCTGGACTACCATTGGAAGCCTTCCGCCGCTCGCTGGAAACGCACAAAGTCTGAATTGCCCACTGCCTCTGTACGGTATGAAGGGAGAAATATTTGTTTGGGCCAAGTTTCTCTTTAATTGTTTAAAGCCCACTCTTTTAATTTGGACTTGGCCCATATTCACATTCTGAAAGGGGAGAACGTATTAAATTGAAGGGTTTACGAAAGCAGATGATTATCACGCATTAGTTTAGGCCATTAGGGCAGTAGGTTTGGAGAGATATAGGGATTAAACAAAGTTATTTTCTTCAATTTTAATTCATTAGGATTATGAATTATTTCTAGAGATTTTTAGAGGTTAATTTGTTATTCATTTTGATTTTTATTTCAAGTTCTAATTAGGATTTATGCATATTATTTAAATTGTTCCTGTTATGATCTTCTTTATGTTTGATTTATTTATGTTAATTTGTATGATTCTTTTTGTCTCTGTTATTCCTGTTCACTCAGCTATGAATTAAACCCTTTGCTTTGAGTGAAGGAAGATAATGAACAATTATAGTCGTTGTCTTTAATTCCATTTGTTAAGGCATTCTGATGAGATGAGTCCTTTTAGTAGGCCACTGAGATACTTAGGGTTTTAATTTCTATTGATGAATAATTGAGTTATAATCACGACAAAACGAGAGTTGAGTGAGAATGGTAAGATTATTTACTTGATAGTAATGGATTCTAGGATTGAGTTAAGGTTCCTTTGACATTGAGAGATGCTTAGAAACTGAGAACCAGACTACTAAGGTGTTGAAATATGAATGAGAGTTCAATCTCAACAGGACATTAATATCTGGCTTACTCATTAGATAACTTTTACAAATGAATTTTAAGCAATTGATTATAATTGGTACATAACAGAATTCACCCGAAGCATCTAATTATTTCTGCACGTTTAGTTTAGGTTGTTATTTTCATAATTTTAATTCAAGTTAGTAATTAGATAGAAACTCAAACTTGCATTTTCATTTTTGTTTATTTAATTCCAAGACTCACACACAATTCTTAGGATCAGACTTGTCTTATTGCTTCCCGTGGATTCGATATTTGGTAACTTGGTCCGCTTACCACTACACGATCCTATACACTTGTACGAAAGTACATTTGTGTGCGAACATAAATCGCTAGTCAAGTTTTTGGCGCCGTTGCCAGGGAAGCAACATAGATAATTTAATTTTAGGTTTGTATGTGTGAGTCATTTTAGTTTCTTTTAACTCCGTGGATTTGCTAATTGTTTTGCAGGAGTGAGCTTCATTGAAGTGGATGAACGGATATGAAATAGACTTTATGGATTATCCTTCTCCACCATACCACTGTCCTGATCCATATCTGCCCGATTACCACTAACCTCCTAATCCATATTATCCACCTTCTTGCCAGCAGTATTCTCCATATCCACCTCCAGAACCATACTATCCACCACCTCAATACAATCAACCTCCTCAACCATATCCATACTCATATTCTGATCCCTACTCTTATCCTTATCCATATCCACATCTGTACTCTGATCCTTATCCCTATTCCTACTCAAATTCAGGAGCTGTTATTCAACCTCCACCAGAGGTTGATCCGGTATCGAAACCTCCTAATGGCGAAGGAAAAGCCACTACAAATGAGATGCTTGTTTTACTTTTAAAGCAAATGGAGGAGATGAGAACTGACATTGACAAGAGGTTCGATGATATGAACAAGAGGTTCGAGGATAAGAACATGAGATTGAGTAAAAAATTTGATGAAGGGTTAAAGGCAACAAATTCCCGAGTAAAGACCTTGGTGGTTCAGTTGGAGCAAATAGCCAGTTTTCTTGGTGAGAATGATTTATGGGAAGAAGAAAAAGAGGTCCCAAGCGAAGTGGTTGAAGATGTCATTCCACTATCCAAAGGAGATTTAGAGGAATGTCCCTTAATGGACACGAGCGAAACTATGGAAGAAAGTCAAAGGTTTGATGAAAAAGTGGAATTAAAGATACTCTTGGGATTCCTCGAGAAAAAGGGAGAAGAGTGGATGGAGATGGAGGTGAGAAGAGACAAAGTAGATACATATAAGTTTAGAAGGAAGAGGAAGAGAGACTGGTATACTCATTGTTTAAGCCTCATTGACTTCGAGGCTAAACGATTGATATACAATGGCAAGGAGTATCGCTACCCTTGGCCATTTCGATGAGCGTATGAGGTATCGTCCGGCATAGGACATTAAAAATAGCGCTTAATGGGAGGCAACCCATTTTCTTGCTTTAGTTTATTTTCGTAGTTTTTTTTATTTCTTTTGATTTGTTCGGTTTGTTAATCCTGTTTCTTACCGAGTGTGTGCTTTGTAGGATTTGGATGGTGTCGTGCAAAAGGGAACAAAAAAAAGATATTGTGCTGGTTTGAAGAGAATGAGTAAATTGGTGCAGACTGAGGTACCACGAACTCAAACTTAGAATTGCTTAGTAATCTCTAAGTTTGGGGGAGTGATCATTTTTACTATTTTTATGCCTACACTGCACAGACGCACTTACTTTGTCTTGTTGCTCTAGTTGTTGGATTTGTGTGCTCTTTATGAGTTGTAGGAATGTGTCTGTTAGTGTTGAGTTATTCTGTTTTGATTTGAGTCTCACATGGACACCCCAGGCTCAAACTTAGATTTGCATAGAAATATCTAAGTTTGGGGGAGTGTATGTTTATTTGAATGGATTTTTATATATTTGCACAGGCACACCTACCCCCTCTTTGTTGATGATTTTGTGGTCCTTTGCCTGTTGAGATCATTGAATTTGTTGAAATGTGTAGTGAGATTGAACAGGGTGATATTGATTTGAGAAGTGTATTTGTGTTGTTGAGTAAAGTGCATATGAGTTTCATTTGTGTTTAAGTAGAGGGTGCTAGTCATAGATGCTTTGATGTTAGGAGTTGAGATGAAATAATCTTGAGTCAATAATACTTGTCATAATCACATTGCCTGTGAGATTTTTGAGCCTATTCCTGTTCATTATAAACATAAGAAGTTTTCTTGGTTGTGTGGTCCTCTTAGTATGTTGTTACTCTAGAACTTGCCTTTAGTTTCATTTGAGATTACCGAAATTAAGAATCTTGCAAAAATGAGATGAGGCCTTCTTTGAAATGCACGAGTCACTTAGTCATATTGTCCCTACCTGAATTCATTGATTCCCTAGTCAGCCCGTTTGAGCCTTATATACTATTTTCTTGGCAGCCTGTTTTGAAACTCTTATCCTGCGTAGCCTTGTTCATCCAAGGGATAGTAGAGCTTGATTTTGTTGATTGAGAAGTTCTGTGAATCGTGTTGAAAAGAAAAGAAAAAGAAAATAGTCGGTGAAAATCTGAGAAAAAAAAAATTGGTTGGGACCTTGCCTCAAAATGCAAGGTGGTGTAGAGAAAAGAATAAAAAAAAAAGAGTGGGAAAAGAAAAAAAAAAGAAAAAAAAAAAAGTGAAGTGTAGAGTGGAAATGTGTTGAATGCAATTTGTGAGTCTCAATGAGGAAGATGTTAGAAATTATCTTCTCTACTAACCCTTTAAGTTACTTTCATCCAAAAGATTTCTACCCTAACCAAAGGACCAACATTACAACTAAATGAAAAGCCCTCATTGATTTGCAATTGACTTACTTTTATAGTAGTGGAGAATAGAGACAATAGACAAGCTTATGGTAGTGCAGCTATTGAGAGTGATATTGAGTGCAGAATATTGAACCCATACACTTGAGTGATGAGTGATACACTACCGAGAAGATTGTGATAAGTTGAGTTGATTTGATGTGTTTGATTCTTGATAACTAGAGTATAAGTTGATATGATGATCATGCTTGATTGAACACTTATGTTGCTTGTGTTGTGTGGAACTTGATGATATGATGATCTGATTCCAATATTCCCCTAGTCTTGATCGATTCATTGCTCGAGACGAGCAATACTCTAGTTTGGGGGAGTGATTAGGGTCATATTTGCATTAATTTGTGTTCAATTTGAGATGAATTTCTAGAGTTTTATATGTATTTAAGGCCTTAATTGCTATTTATTAGAAGTGTTATTTGAATTCTATTAAAATATTATTATTCATTCAATTAATTAAGTGAAAGAGTAAATTATTTATTTATTTGACTAAGTTAATTAATGAATATAATACTAATAGTCTTCTAGTTCTATTTGTTTTGGAATTTTGCAACCAGGAACCACAAGTTTGCCCACAGCACAAACTCACTACACCAATATGAGTCTCCACAACCGTCTGCAACGCAAATCTCTCACGCCATGGATGCCCTGCACAACCACACCACTTAGCCGCCTTCAAGCACCAATTCCGCCTCGAGTCCACGCCTACATACAACCATCTTCTCTGACCGAAGCTTCACAGCGAAACCATCCTCGCCGTCTGTAACCACCGATGAAGTCCACTGCTCCTCCGCCGACGCCGGAGTTCCCAATCGCAAGGCCGATTCACAACTGCTCGAAACCGCAAGCAACAAATCAGTCACCTCTGCACCTATCGATCCTACGCCGGAATGTGCCTAGCGAAGACCTCATCGCGTCCATCTCGCGTCCTGCGCATCAATACTACAGCTTCGCCGAAACCTCTGTGCGACGTCGTACAGCCATCACCGCCTGGACTACCATGGGAAACCGTCCACCGCTCGCTGGAAACGCACAAAAAGTCCGAATTGCCCACTGCCTCTGTACGGTATGTAGGGGGAAATATTTGTTTGGGCCAAGTTTCTCTTTAATTGTTTAAAGCCCAACTCTTTTAATTAGCACTTGGCCCATATTCACATTCTGAAAGGGGAGAACATATTAAATTGAAGGGTTTACGAAAGCAGAGGATTATCACGCATTAGTTTAGGCCATTAGGGCAGTAGGTTTGCAGAGATATAGGGATTAAACAAAGTTATTTTCTTCAATTTTAATTCATTTGGATTAGGAATCATTTCTAGAGATTTTTAGAGATTAATTTGTTATTCGTTTTGATTTTTATTTCAAGTTGTAATTAGAATTTATGCATATTATTTAAATTGTTCATGCTATGATCTTCTTTATGTTTGATTTATTTATGTTAATTTGTTTGATTCTTTTTGTCTATGTTATTTCTGTTCACTCAGCTATGAGTTAGACCCTTTACTTTGGGTGAAGGAAGATAATGAACCATTATAGTCATTGTCTTTAATTCCATTGGTTAAGGCATTCTGATGAAATGAGTCATTTTACTAGGTTACTGAGATACTTAGGGTTTTAGTTTCTATTGATGAATAATTGAGTTATAAACACGACAAAACGAGAGTTGAGTGAGAATGGTAAGATTATTTACTTGATAGTAATGAATTCTAGGATTGAGTTATGGTTCCTTTGACATTGAGAGATGCTTAGAAACTGAGAACAACATTACTAAGGTGTTGAAATATGAATGAGAGTTCTATCTCAACAGGACATTAATGTCTGACTTACTCATTAGATAACTTTTACAAATGAATTTTAAGCAATTGATTGTAATTGGTACATAACAGAATTCACCCGAAGCATCTCATTATTTCTGCACGTTTAGTTTAGGTTGTTATTTTCATATTCTTAATTCATTTCAATTATTTGCCTTAGTTAGTAATTAGATAGAAACTCAAACTTGCATTTTCATTTTTGTTTATTTGATTCCCAGACTCACACACAATTCTTAGGATCAGACTTGTCGCATTGCTTCCCGTGGATTCGATATTTTATAACTTGGTCAGCTTACCACTACACGATCCTATACACTAGTAGGAAAATGCATTTGTGTGTGAACATAAATCGCTAGTCAGTCACCAAGCTGAAGGACCCCTCGACGTCTGATTATAAAATAAATCAGACTTCGAGTGGGGTGCAGGAAGAAGGCGAAGATTGGCGCACTCCGATCAAAAAATTATTTGAAGGACAGATAGGTCCCAAAAGATGCATTGGAAGCTAGTCGGCTAGTGAAGCAAGCAGCCAGATACACGTTGGTGGATGGAAACTATACAAATGTGGATTCTATCTACCCCTACTTAAATGCTTGTCTAAAAAGCAAAGGTTTGAGGTGTTAGAAGAAATCCACCAAGGAATCTGTGGGAGTCATGCTGGGGGGCAAGCTTTGGCATATATGACGATCAGGCAAGGGTACTACTGGCCCACTCTACGAAAAGATGCCATTAGCTTCGCCCGGAGGTGCAGATAGTGTCAACTGTTTTCACCAAATATCCACACTCCTGCGAGCCAACTCAAATCGGTCTTCAGCCCATGACCTTTTGCAAAATGGGGTATCGACTTGATCGGCCCATTCCCACCTGGCAGGGGCGGTGTAACGTTCGCCGTAGTAGCGGTGGACTACTACACTAAATGGGCTGAAGACGAGACACTTACAACAGTAACGCGAGAGAGGATGATCAGCTTCATTTGGAAGATTTTGATATGTCGATTTGGACTCCCACAGTCGATAGTGACGGACAATGGAAGACAGTTCGATGGTCAGAAGTTGATAGAGTTTTGTAGCTCTTGGAATATCATAAAGTACTACTGAACTCCATACCATCCACAGTCGAATGGACAGGTCGAAGCAATGAATAAGATACTGAAGCATGTGCTGAAGATCCGTCTCGAGAACAAGAAAGGAAGCTGGGAAGATGAGCTTCCGGAGGTGTTGTGGTCCTATAGAACTTCATACCGAGCTAGTACCGGTGAGACACCGTTTGCCTTAGCTTTTGGAAATGAAGCTGTTGTACCGGTGGAGGTTCAAAACAAGACTTGGAAGGTGGTAGGATATGATAAGAAAGAAAACGACAAAGCCTTAGTAGTAGAGAAAGATCTGCTTGAAGAAACTAGAGTTTCGTCAGAACTAAAGAATGCCACCTACAAGCAGAGAGCGGAGAAGTACTATAACTCCCAAGTGCGGAACCGATGTTTCAAAGTCGGGGAGTTGGTACTAAGAAGAAAGCTGGCAACTCCACCTGGTATGTTCAGACCTAATTGGGAAGTACCGTTCCGAGTTACTGCAAATTGGGCAAACAGGACGTATGACCTTAAAGACATGGATGGGAAAGCTTCGTCATATACATGGAGTGCATCACACCTAAAGAAATTCTATCAGTAACCGTGAAAGGATTGGAGTATGAAAAGAAGTCTGTCACGGAATGAATGCTCTGAAGAATGTTTATATGTCTCTAAGTAAAAGAAGCTGCTACACTTTCTTAAGAAATCTGTCTAAGACCATGTGTAAGCTACCAAGTCAATATTCCGAGATCGAAATGATAGATTCATTGTACAAAAGTGTGTCAAACACTGAAAATGAAGTCATGAAGAAGCAGATAATCAATGTCTACAACGGGCCAAAGAGAAGAAAACAGAGTATACCCAGCTGTTGATAGTAGAGGAAGGTGGACCATAACTTGTAATAGACTAGTTGGAGGTTCGCATTAGGAATGTTGATGACGACCTATGTAAATATCGTTGCTAAATAAAGTTAGAAATTTTATTCAGAGACATCAACTATTCAAGCTCCAAAACACGCAAGGACTAAGGTCCCAAAAATGTTATAATCTAAAGCTCAAGGCAAAGGCCAAAGTGCCCAGGGTTAGCGATGGTGTCCTTTCTTAAAGGATCACTAAACACCCACTGCCCTAAGTTAGAAAAATTCACAAAAAGACGATTAAAATGTCTAAGACAATGTTCTTGAAACCCAATTGCCCAAGTGAATTAAAAATAGTACAACTCGCTACACTAAGTGATCTAAGATGAGCAATTCGCAACCCTAAGCGGCATAAGACGAAGAACGTGTACCGAACAAATAAAGTATAATTCGTAGTCCAAAGCGACGTAAAACGAATGATTTGCTTCCCGAAGTGGAATAAACCGAACAATTACGTACTAAAAATACGAATACGAGCTAACAAAAGATATAACGTGCATAAAATTTAAATAGAGCAAGTTGAAGCAAAAAGTTGAATTTCATTTAAAAAATACTTAGAAATTTTCTAAGTATGAGAAGTGGTGCTGCTTACAAAAGCCAACCAGCTGGCTATCTTTGAAGTACAAAAAAGTTCCTTTTGGGCGAGCTATATGAGCCTGGTGAGCTACTTTTACAAAAACAAAGAAGAAAAACCCTAAGTCTAGGGAGCAGTGGGGGCATCGGAAGATGGGGCAACTGGAACCTCAGTCTCAGCGACCTTCTGAGCGACCTCCGGAGCAGATGGAGTAGCGACCTCAGGGGATAGAGTGGGCATCACTGTGATGTTCCCTGTAAGTCCACTCGTATCCAGGGCACTCATATCAATCATGATGTCGCCGCACACCTCTTGCATCTGCTCGGCAGTGGGGGGAGTTCGCTGCTCATCCTCAGCATTAATCACCGGGACCTCCAAAGTTTGAATAATCTTAAAGGGTGCTGGGACGAAGTCTAGAGGAACCCCAAGTTGTGCGAGGTCCCCTATGTCTAGCTCGGTGCCCTCGGAGATCTTTGCGCAGTCTTTGAATTCGTCCACAACTGCTACCAGCTCGTCATCCTTGTGAGCTCGCGCCCACTGGATGGACCTGATCACCTCGGCGTAACACTGGATAAAACCTTTATCCGAAGCCTCAGTTTTCAAGGCATCCAGGGCAGCTGAGGAGGTGGCTTCATTTTGCAGCTCGGCGACCTCATTGGTCATCACGGAGAGCTCTTCCCTCAGCTTGGAGCATTCCTCCTGAGTACTCTTGCTCAAAACCCGCTCCAACTCGAGCTCCTTCTTAGCCAGCGTAAGCTCGCCGTCCTTAGTCGCGAGCTTCTCAGCGAACTCTTCCTCCTTGGAACGGATAAAAGCATCCGATTTTCCTTCGAATGGCGGCGAACTTCCTTTGGAGCTCGCCAAGCTGGTTGAGGGCGCTCTGCTCGGCTGCAATGGAAGCAGATGCCTTCTCCTCGGCGATCTCCGCCGACCTTTTTTCCCCGTCGAGGGCCTCCGCCATTCCCAAGAAAGAGGCATTTTGTTCCTGATGACCCTTTTCCTGTTCAGTCACTTGATCGAGAACCCTTTGGCTGGCGAGTAAGAGTCTGCTCGCGTAGTGCATTACCAGCCGGGCATTCTCGATTGGAGACTGCCTCTCCATGGTCGCCAGTTGGGAGGTCGACCAGTACCTCGGCACCTCCCTCACGGTCTGGAGGGCGAGCCCTTCGGGAAGATTGTGCAGTGAAGAAAGAGAGCGGAAACGCTCATAAGCATGGAGAGCTTCGTGCCTATGAGGGAAGGCAATGGACGCATACTTGCGAGGTCAAAACACTTTGATCAATAAATGAACATAAAAACAGTACAAGGATATATAAACTTCGTGAACTACTTACCCAACTCTATTGGGATCCCAACCTAGAACGGTGTCGTCCATGACTTGGACTCCGAAGGGAGACTGAGAAGCAGGCGACCTCGGAATTGGAATAGTTGGTGGAGGAGTTGAGGAGTGCGCTGAGACACCCTGGCCTGAACCAGAGCCACCTCGCCCGCCATGGTCAGAATCCTCGTCACGGAGGCCAGTGAAGTGGTTCCTTTTCTGAGGGGCATCCTCCTCACTGACCCGCGAACCATCACTTCATCGAAGATGCTTTTTTTACTGTTGTGGGGGATGCTGAGAAGTACGCTCGGGTGTACCAGCACCTCACACACCTTTTCCTCCGGTCTTGGCGACCTAAGTTGTCTTAGCTGGAGCTTTTGATGGAGCCTTTTGCTGAGTGCCTGAGCCACCAGCCCTTCCTTTGGAGGTGAGCTCGGCGAGCTCCACCTTTTTGCTCGCTGCCAAAGCTGTGGCAGAAGGCAATCCTTGTCTGTTTGGGTGAGGTGGGCCCATCTTCAACTTTTGGACAAGTATGTCAAAGGCTTTGGGGACCTCGACGGGTGAGATTGCAACTGTCATGCCTTGATCTGCACAAGTAAAAAGAGTTAAAAATTCTTCAATAACCAAGCTGGCGAGCTACAATTAGCTGGGCGAACTATTATAAGACGTACAACCTGGAAGCTCCGGAGCTTGGGCAGTGAGATGGTGAGGGGAAGTGAGACAAGAGCAGCTCGCCTGTAGTGAAACTTACTCAGGTGCTCGATGTCTCGATCCTTGCGATCCCTCAAACAGCACACCGTGCGCACAAACTCAAAAGCCTTAGAAACGTTGGGAGGTGTGCGTCCGGGTTTGTGATGCTTCGTAGCAGCAAAAAAAGGGAGAATAATCTAATCTCGACCCACACACACCGAAAATGTGCTCCTACTGCTAGCCTCTCTGTATTCTAACGAAGAATCGATACGACCCCCGTGCCCGAGGTAGTTGGTCGAAGCTCGCCAATCTCCTCCAATGAAGAAGAATTGCTCCTTCCAATCCCAAATCTTATTAGGAAGACTCTCGATGAACTTCTTCCCGGGGCAAGCTTTCAAGTAATAATAACCCTTCCCTTCGGAGGATTGCTTGGTGACACTAAAAGCTTGGTGAATCTCCGCCGGGGTCAGCTGGTTTTTATATCCCTCGAGACCAACAACCGTCAATAAGGCTAGTAAACTACTCCAAGCATTCGGAGTCAGTTAAGTAATGGCGAGGTTAGTGTCTGCAAGGAATTGTCCAATAATGGGGTGCAAGGGAAATGTTAATCCGGCCTCTAGAGTGTGGACATTAATGGTGGTAAGGTCCGGCGGAGCCATGTCAACTCGCTCCTTTTTGCCTGGAGCGTAGATATGAATATCCAATGGAATGCGAAACTTCTCACGGAGATGTATAAGAACGAACTCCCTAATGATGCTTTCAATGGAATTCACCTTGAAGTCAGACTTCCTCACCTCATCCTCGACAGTTCGCTGAGGTGTAGGGAAGCTCGCCCTGTACCTCTCCATGTACTCTGCCCAATCTAGCTCGTGCTCAATGGCTGTTGGAATGTTGTGCTCTGGGAGTTGTGGGCCTGGAAAGTTGATGGATCTGAAGTACCTTCCTCGTCCTCATCACTCTCCAGTTTGCGGACCAAGTCGCTAACCGGATCACCTGTCTCGACAACCTCCTCTCCACCCTTGGCGAGCTCCCCCTCATCTTGGGCAATCGCCTCTTTTGTGGCTCTGGTGAAGTCCCTCCAAAGCTCGCGGAGTCCAGGATCCTCGTCGTCACAGGAGTTGGTGGCTCTCTCCCCGGAGTCAGTCCGCACTTCGCCTAGGAGCTCGCCAGAGTCTGCGTGAGCTACCAAAGTCGCCTCGGATCCAGATTCAATTAGTATGGTTGTAATCTGAGGAATCGGTTCATTCTCGGTCATATGTCACTTTTGAGGGTTGCGGTTCGAGAGAGTACGACTCGAAGATTGGGTCGACATATTTAGATTATGTGGGCGAGGTCTGGTTTGATTAAGTTCTTAAGGAACTTTATGTCGCCGGAGTTTTAAGAATAAACTGGTTGGAAAAATCGAAGGTTCGCCAGAGATATTAAAAGTCACCAGAAATTCGAAAAGAAAAAGAAGAAAGGGAAATCTGCAAGAAAGAAAGCAAAGGAAAAATGTGGAATCGATGTTACTAATTTGAAGATCCCACGAAAATCTGATGAATGCAAAGGGTTCGATCGCCGGAAGAAGCTCTAAAAATTCGAAAGTGTAAAAGTGAGAAATGAGAGGGATTTCTCATTTTTATAGGCAAACGGGCGAGCTGTAATTTTCCGGGAGTTTGAGGACCTATATGCAAAGATTTGAAAGTAGTGGCATTATTGGTGCGGGAAATGAGGCGTGGAAAGGTGTGCAAGATGCCTCGAATTCCGCGCCACATCAGCATGCCCATCGCCACAAAGTAGCTCACCGAGACACTCAGCACTATGCCTAAAGGGAGTTCGCCTACACTTGAGCTCACGCCCACCGACGCAAATCAGCTCGCCCACATATTAGAAGTATCATGATGTGGACGAGCTGGGGGGCAAATGTTGATAGGCGAACTACTAAAGGATAATTATGAAATTAATTAACAAAGCCTGAGGAGCTCGCCAACATGCTCAGGAGACACGTCACCAACCTTGACCAAGTCAAGTCCTGAAGAGAAGGATGAGTTCGCCAAGGAGCTCGCCCAGACGTTTGATGCTGAGTCAACGGTTGACCAAGACCAGGAGAGAGAGAGCTCGTAAGGGAGTTTGCGTTACAGGGGAGCTCGCCCATACCCAAGAGACACAACTGAAGTCCATTATTATCACTCATATTGGAATAGCACAAGGCAAAGAAGCTCGCCCAAGTCCGGAGTATGGACAGTAGCAATATAAGGAACTAGTAGTAATGTAATAGGACGAAGCAATGTAACAGGAGCATATTAGTGAGTAAGGACAGGTGTCAAGGTCACTTGTCAGCACCTAAAGCCAAGTAGGCCCACAAGGTGCCACCTCACAACATGCAAACCTATAAATAGGTCTCTTGTACACATTTTCTCTCTCTAAGTTCATTATTCCAAACACATTTTCTCTCTCTAACTCTCACTACTTTCTCTCTCTATATAATATCATCAAGAACAAACATTAATTCTTGTTATTGTTTTGTAGGATTCTAAGTAAATTACAGCCACAAATTATATCATTAACAAATCCTTTCAACAAGGGTATTGTTAGTTGTTCTTGGGGTTGATCGTGTCTATCCCTTGAGCAAGTTAAAGAATCTGTTGGAGGTGAGGTTAATTGAAGGAGACGATTTCATACGGTTTTTTGTTCTGTATAGCTTGTCTTCTTTATTGACAACAACATCAAATGGGATGGTGGACTTCAATGCTCTGAAATCATTGCTGAATGTGGAAAAGATTGCGGAGGTTGATTGGTGTTCGTATGTACTCAAGCAGCTTTGTAAAGCTGTAACAAAGTACAATAGCAGCATTGAGATGAAAAATGTTAGTGGTTGTGTTTTGGTGCTGCTTATTTTGTATTACCATGGGCTTATATGGCGTGGAAATGCAGAACCAAATTCACTACCGCTGATTCAATACCTCAAGAACAATTATTAATATACACCAAGAACAATTCCTTAATACCCAAAAAATAAATCTTTGCAATACCCCAAGAACAACTTGATATATCAAAAAATACACAGTGCGTGTAGTGTGTGCTTCTGGAAAAATCATATTAAATTTAAAATTGAACTAAAATCAAAGTGCATACCCAAGTGCATGCTAGAATTTGCGAAAAAACTAACCAGAATCTATTTTGCTCATTTTAGTGTAAAATGTCTAAAACACCATTTTCAATTATATTCTTAAATTCTCCCAATTTTTCAAACCCTACATTTTCAAAAAACTGGAGCGTCATGACTTTCTTTAATTGTCGGCTGCCTTCATCTTCCTAAAGAATTATTTATAATACTCAAAGAAAAATATATAATACTCAAATATTAATTTATACTCCCTCTGTCCCGCAGGAATTTGCACACTTTCCTTATTTGGACGTCCCACACAAATTTGCACACTACTAAAAAAGGAAGCATTGATTTACGTGCACACTCACAAACTTTTACACATATTTACCCATATACCATTACTTTATATATAAAACTATTTTTTCTTAAAAAATGTGCCGCCCCGTAGGGTGCAAATTCCTACGGGACGGAGGGAGTAATATTCAAAGAACAATTTATAAATGAATAATTAATAATAAAACGAGTAATACTCAAAGAACAATTTGTAAATACTCAAAGAACAATATATAATACCTAAATAATAATTTATAAGATCCAAAAAACAATTTATAAATGAATAATTAATTAAGAAATAAATAATAAATGAGTAATACTCAAAGAACAATTTATAATACCCAAAGAACAATTTATAATACTAAAAGATTAATATATAATGCCTAAATAATAATTTATTATATTTAAAGAACAATTTATAAATGAATATCTAATAAATAAATAATTAGTAAACAAGTAATAATCAAAGAAAAATTTATAATACCCAAAGAACATCTTATGATACCCAAAGAACATCTTATAATACCCAAATGATAATTTATAATACACAATGAATAAACCCAAAGAACAATTTATAATACGTTCTAAAAGAACAATTTGTAATACTCAAAGAATAATATATAATATCCAAAGAATAATTTATAATATCTAAAGAACAATTTATAATATTTAAAGAACAATTTATGATTTTGTTTTTCAGATATTGTTAATTGTTCTTTGGGTATTGTGAGTTGTTCTTGGGGTATTTGTAAATTGTTCTTCAAATATTACTTAAATTTGAGGGAATTTTATGTTTTGATTAGTTTATTTTTTAAGCATTTTTGTTGATTTTTCAACATCATTATATAAAATAGAATAAGTTTGTACTTTAAAGAGTAAAAGTAAAAATGTGGATTAATATGAAGAAAACAATACATCTATTTCATAAAAAATTATGAAAAATATCATTTTTTAAATGTAATTTATAATCTTTTGATGTTACATTCTGAATAATTATTTTATAATACCCGAATAACAATGTAGTAATACCCAAAGAACAAATCTATGTAATATCCCAAGGACAAGTATAAATAATACCCTGAAGAACATTTTATACCCAAAGAACATCTTATAATACCTAAAGAATAATTTATAGTACACAATGAATAATTTATAAATAAATAATTGATGAATAAATAAACACAAAAAATAATTTATAGTACCTAAAGAATAATTTATAATACTCAAAAAATAATTTATTATACCCAAATATTAATTTATAATATCTAAAAAAATAATTTTTAAATGAGTAATTGATAAATAAATAATTAATAAACGAGTAATACTCAAAGAACAATTTATAATACCAAAGAACAATATATAATACCCAAATAATAATTTATAAGATCCAAAGAACAATTTATAAATGAATCATTAATAAATAAATAATCAATAAATGAGTAATACTCAAAAACATCTTATAATACCCAAAGAATAATTTATAATACGCAAAGAACATTATATAATACCCAAATAATAATTTATAACATCCAAAGATCAATTTATAAATGAATATTAAATAAATAAATAATGGGCAAACACACAGTGATCTAAAGTAACAGATTAAAGAAAAGGTAAGTAACAAAATTTTTTTGACATTGCAATTGGGTCTAAAAAGCAAGATAACAGCGGGATTAATTAACATCTAATAAAACAGACTCAAGACAATCAAGTGTCCTATCCCTGTGACCACCTACCGTATACCGTAGGCAACATTAGATACATGTGCACGTCTTAAAGGGGTGTACCCAATAAAACCAGAGGTTAACCAGAAATTTCGCACAAGTTGTCGTTGGCTCAAAAAGTAAATAAATTGGTTTTTCCTGAATTATTATGCGTATGTGGAGAGAAAGGGGATGAACGGAGGCGGCTTCTAGAATTCCAGTGGAAGCTGTTGTTGCAGCTTTCTTCTCCGACTTCAAATCGGCCATGGATGGAGTTGCAAGCTTCAAGCTCCCGGCGTGATTTTTCGTCAATTTTCGACGGACAATGGGCGAAGGAGCATTGGGCTTCGAACTACAATAGCGGTCTGCTGGTGGCGGCGGCTTTTCCGATTGATGGCTGCAACGACGGACTGCTGGTGGTGACTTCTTTTCTGGTTGATGCAGTGACAAACAGGGTTGTTGGAGTGGAGGAGCTGTGATTGAGCCTTCCATTAATTTCGGTTGCTACGGTTCCATGGATGCAAGTTTTTTTCTCCGGCGACTTTGACGGCACGAATGAGATGCGGTTTTGTTCTTAAGTGGTTGAGAGTAATGCCACGTTCCTTCCTTTTTCTTCTTCATTTACTAAGTCAAAGACAACATCTATTAATTTTGTTTCCTTTTCTTTCCATTCACGTGGCCAAGAGAATGAGTGGGGCCAGCAATGACTTTTTGAAGAATTCGCTTTTGAAAGATGAGGGGAGCTCACTCCGTAGGACAATTCAGTTGGAAAATAATGTGCTTCAGAGGGTGTTGAGGCTAACTCAATGAATTCTGTTTTTGTTATCCAATTAGTTAGTCCTATAATCATGTATAATCATCAAGTAGGTTGAGAGGAAAGAAACTTGTTCAAGGTAATTTTTTAAAGGAGTTCAAATCCATCAATAGGCTCTGCAAACGAGGCACCATCTATCTTGAAGATATTTTTCTTTTTGTGTTGAACACTCCACATTATCAATTCTTGGTAGTGGTGTTTCTAGTATCAATTCAAATTTAAACTCTCTCTATGGTATATTCGAGTGTACTATAGTATTTTCGTTAACACTATAGTATAATTGATTATTAATAATATAATGTACTAATATAGTAACACTGTAGTATAACTGAATAACAAATAATATAATACACTAATGGTATAAAGCACTAATAGTACAATGCACTAATCAGTAATTCACCCCGCCAAATATATGTTATGGACAGAATAACAAAACAACTGGGTTACATTAAAAGAGGCAACATATTTCAATTACATCAAGCAATCCCAATACATGGATAAACTAGGGAGTATTTTTTACATGATGAACATATTCTTAATTAAAACAATCAGACAAAATGAGATTGCTCCATCTCCAAAATCTACTTCTTCGTCTTACCCATGCTTCAAATCAACTGCACCAAATGAATTCTTTTTATATAAACCCAGCAAAAAAATATTATTCCACACAAATAAGAAACACTACAGTTTGTCACATGCATTTTAATCTTATATAGAAAATTAGATGATTTTTTTTATTTGTGAAATAATATTTCTATTACTCATTTAATTGATTGAGATAATTTTGTTCTCTTCCAAAGTTACATGTCCTGCACAAAATGAAACATAAGACAAAAAGGTGGACCACATCCATTACATACGGGAATCACACAACTAGCTCTCAAACCGCACAACGTCTGCAATAAACCCATTTCACCATGCCGAAAAAGCTATGCTACAATTCACGCCTGTTTTCCTTGCCGCCCAATTCAATCCACTGTGAGAGACGATCAATATCTAATAATATATATATATATATATATATAGTGCTGAAATATGAAAGGGTAGTAAAAAGCAGTGTTTTCATAACCGGACTGGTGATCAAACCGGACAAGGCACCGGTTTACGGTTCAACCGGTCCAATATATATATATATATATATATATATATAGTGCTGAAATATGAAAGGGTAGTAACAAGCAGTGTTTTCATAACCGGACCGGTGATCAAACCGGACAAGGCACCGGTTTACGGTTCAACCGGTCCAACCGGTTGGATCGGCGGTTCAACCGTTAAAATAATTTATACATATTTTTTAATATTTTCTATGTTAAATAAAATAAATATCCACTTATAAAATTAAATTAATACAATAGAATCATTTCTTTTTTTTAAAGATAATTAAATAATGTTATTTACTTAATTCCCTTCCACAATTCATTCAACACTCTGCAGCCACATATAAAAAATTAGAAAGTTGGGCCAAAATTTCATTAATGGCCCATTAAACCTATACCTAAACCTAAAATTTCAGAAGCCCTAAAATTTCAGAAACCCACTTATCCACATTGTACCGTCTATTATACTCTTGTTCTCTTCTTCCACGTATTTTCAGCGGCCAGGCATCGCCGCCTCCTCTCACGCCTGTGCGCTACATCAGACAGCCTCGCCTCCACGCTGCCACACGCGACGCACCCCCTGCCGTCCACGGCCACGCCGCCTCCTCCCACGCCT
>JAPKLY010000195.1:210588-249782 GCA_026898435.1 Prunella vulgaris
CGACGCACCCCCTGCCGTCCACGGCCACGCCGCCTCCTCCCACGCCTCGCCCGCCTAGGGGCGCCGAGGCGGTTTACCGGAAAAATCTGCCTCTTCTCTGGTTAATCGGTTCAACCGTTTCGGGCGGTTTTTCCGGTTGAACCGGTTTTTGAGCGGTTCAATCCTGTTCAACCCCCAAAACGGTTTTTAAGCATGTTCCGGACCGGTGTCGAGGCCGGTTCCCAGTTCAACCGGTTGAACCGGCCGGTCCGGTCCGATTTTAAAATCATTGGTAAAAAGGTTTATAAATGGGACCAAATTAGCCATGCGTGTAACAATTTTGCAGCAAAGTGTGTGCCTAGTGTTTTCATTGTCCAAACTGAAAACATAGTACATTCTGAAATTTCTCCCATTATAAATAAAAAGGCTCAATTCTGTAAAATGCTCAATTCTCGTCACCGCCGTAACTAAATCTGCCATCATACATGTAATTGCCGGAAAATGCGTTCGAAACTCTCAACACCGTCAACGGATATCAAAACCACGTCTCATGTTACTAGTCGACTCACTCTTCGAAACCATCATCTCCGCCGCTAACCGTCGGCCGCAACAACCTATTTGCCGGAACCTGGAAACCTGCTCGCCGCCGTCTCACATTCAAAACCGCCGCCTACCTCTGCAACAAATCCCGCCGGAATTCCGTTCTCGAATCCCACCTGAAACCAAGCACAACCCCACAGAGTATTGATTAATTATGTTTATTAGTATTGATTAATTATGTTTATCAATAATAAAACTTTCAAGTATCTTTATTAGACCACAATTAGACCTGGATGTGTGATGTGTAAATGACATGACTAGACTGCGTTTTGTGTGTAAGGAACTGACCAGCTTGTATTTTTCCCAATAAATAATTAATAAACAAGTAATACTCAAAGAACAATTTATAATATCCAAAGAACATCTTATAATACCCAAAGAATAATTTATAATACACAATTAATAATTTATAAATGAATAAACCCAATGAATAATTTATAATACGTCCTAAAAGAACAATTTGTAATACTCAAAGAACAATATATGATTGATTAGGGTCATAATTGCATGATTTTGCATCCATTTCTCTATGGTTTTGATGTGCTTATCTTCATATTTGACCCTAAAATATTATAATTTGTGCATTTAACCCTTTTTGGCTCGAAAGTATTGATTATAGGTGAAAACGAGCAAAATCGGCGAAAAATGAGCAACATCGAGAAAAGTCCTAAATTCTGGAGTTGATCCAATGGAAGTAAATGATATATCATGTTGAAGAGCTAGAAGAGAGGGTCGCAACAGAAGAAGAATCAAGTCAATCGGAGTTCTAGAACTCAAGATATGATAAAAATGAGGAAGTCGAGCATCGACCGACACTAAGTGTCTTCATCGGCAGCCAAGACCCTCAAATCGGCAGCAAGGCTCGGTAGGTCGGCAGCCTATTCCCTGGATCGGCAGCAGCTTCGTCGCGCACGCTACGTGCCGACCTAGATCTGCAGCTAGCAAGCTCAACTCGGCAGCAATGGCAGGCGCGTGACCAGGCTGCCGAGCTTGATCGGCAGCTAGCAAGCTCAAATCAGCAGCCATGTTAAAATCTGGATTTTAGGGCTATTTTCATATTTTTGCGCGTTTTAATGAAGGGCATCTTGGTAAATGATCTAAGGGTACTATATATACTTCCATCTCAGATTTCCAAGGACATTCTCTCATTATTCCTCACATTCTTGACATCATCATACTCTGTCTAGATTTTTAGAAGTTAGAGGTAGTTACTAGTTGGGTTCATTAGATTTCTTCTTACGATTTCTTCGATTACTTTTGATCTACCGTTCGGATCGTCGATCCGTTTGTTCCTGCACTCTCGTCTCAACTAGAGCTACGTTTCTACCAATTGAATTGTATTTTCCAATGACGGATCATTTTCTAGTTTTCCAAGGTAATTAGTATCTTTACGAATTCTATTGTAATATGTAAGATTTTGTATTCTCAATTCAATTTCAGCATTATGATGATTGTAGATAGTTCAATTGCTCATTTGTTTTACAAATTAGCCATGGGCTAATACTCTTATGTGTTAGTGTATGATTCCTATGGAGTAATATGGTGTTAATGTTGATCTTATGAATGCTATGAGATGTTGTATGGTCAATTCTCTACATTGATGATTTGAATGATTGCTTGACATGTGTAATTGATTAATCGGGCCATTAGGGAAGTAGCATCATATGAGAATTGAGCTCTTTTCCTTAATCTTCTGGTTATTAAGCCAATGCATGCTAGGTGTTTGATGAAATTCCTAAGATAATGAGAATTATTCTTAGTGAATAGGCACAACAATAGAGCTTTAATGTGTATCTAGGGAAACCTTTGCATGTAGAAGAGGCTTTTCCTAATTGATTGTCCAATAGCTCATTGGATGATTAAGTGATACAACACCATGTGAAACATAGGATAGTACACTAATGCATACTCTCTCCACTTGCTCACTTTGCACAAAAGTGATAGGTAGTTTACTTTCTTGACAAGCTAGTAGACATAGAAAGCATTCCCACTTTTATTGCTTTGTTTGAGTTTTGAATTTGAACAACAACAATACCTTGCAATCTCCCATCTCCCTGAGTTCGATAAACAAATTTGGTCATCTTGCCACGACGATAATGATCACGTGCATTTGCGTGTAGACAATATTTGGGCGAACAAGTTTTTGTCGCCGTTGCCGGGGAGACGGCTAGATGTTTGGTTTGTTTATTGTTTTTCTTATTTTTGATTTTGTTGCTATCTCGTATGAGTTTTGATACTTACTTCTTGTATGTTTCCTCACAATTCTTATTCTTATGAGGATCCATATTCCTACCCGTTACCATCTCCTATGCCTTTTCCTCATGAAGAAGCTCCTCAAAGCAATATAGATGATACTCTAGTATTTATCCTCAATAAACTCGAAGAAATTCAAAGAGAGGATGAAAAGCGCTTTGAGGAGACAAACAAAAAGTTTGAAGAAATTCTCAAATCTCAAAGAGATCAAATCAAGATGTTAGAGCTCAAATTGGAGCACTTGACCTAACAAGCCAATGAGATTTGTGAAATAGAAGTGGAGGAGAAAGGAAGAGATGATTCAAGAGATAAAAAGGAAGATGATCAAGAAGAGGAAGATGAATGTCCACTCATGGACATGAGCTTCATGGAAAAAGAACAACAAAAAGAAGTGGAAGAGGAGCCTATATATGAAATAAGTATTTCTAAACCCTTAAACTCTTCTACTTGTGCTATATTAGATGATGTTGTTTATTGTGAATTTGTCTTACCTCTTTAATTGATTAATTATAAGATTGAATTTGGAATCCTCTTGAACATCTTTGATTGTAGGAGATGGAGTTGGATTGTTATGAGAAGAAGAATATGCATGTGCTTATAAATATAAATTGATAAGGAAAGTGGGTGTATGGGGTAGAAATCCTACTTGTTTCCTTGATTATGAAGCTTTGAGAGTAGAGTTTGATGGGGGAGATGACAAATATCCTTGGCCATTTAGCTAACATTGGTGTCCTCTGGATAGGGGACGTTAAATCCAAGAGCTAGATGTGAGGCAACCCATCCTTACAAAATTGTTGCTTGTTTTGTTTGCTTTGTTAGTTTGATAGTTTTGTTTCTTGCTTGTTTGATTTAGTGTCATAGGGATTTGAAGCAAGAATAGTTTGGAGGAGTTTATTTTGAGATGGTAGTATTGGTATTGGATGGTGTTGTGCTTGCTAGTATGTGGAATTGTGCTTAATTGCTTAGCTTATGCCATATTCTTCATTCTTTTCCAAACTTTTAGGGTATGTTTGTTTTGGGACTGTCACGGATGGACGTAGGACTTTGCGATCACGTCTCTACACGAGTTTGGGATGTAACATCCGGATTTCACATCCCAAATTCAATCCACACCTAAAAATACCTATTAAACCTATTATTACTCTTTCCAACACTACACTCATAAAATACTTATTATACCTATAAAATCAATTATTATCACACTTTGATTTGACATTAAGTAACATCCTACCCTACTAAAATCCCAAAACAAACACACACTTTTACTATTCATCAAGGTTTTCACATCTCAGGATTTCAAAGTCATGACTTCCCACGACCCCCTTAATCCTAAAACAAACATACCCTTAGGATTTACAATCCGAAAAAGTTTGGGAGTTGTGATCATTCTTCATATGGTCCATTTGATATTTATTGATGATGTTTGTGGTGGTTAAAAATGGTTTGAAGTGGTGTAGAAAAATTAAATTCGGAAATGTTGAAAATGGCCCTGATCGAGCAGTTCATAGCTTGCGATCGAGCACCGGTCTACGGGCGATCAAGCTTTTCGCTTCGACTCGAGCGGAAATTTGCGCTCGACCAGGAGGCGTGGTTCAGCGTCTGAGCTGCCATGTGAAGGCGTTCGAGCGGCTCTGGGCACGTGATCGAGCGCGACTCCAAGGTTAGTAAATCTTGACAATTTTTCTTATTTTGACCACATTTTCTTCTTACACCATTGTACACCATACTCTACACACAAACACACACATTTTACACCACATTCTTGCACACACAGTCTTCCAAAACACACAAGAAGGGGAGAGAAAAATTCTTGGAACTCAAGCTCTACATTTCTACTCTCCATTTCCTTCCATAAGTATGTTTTCTATACTCCATCTTACATATGGTTTATTGCTTGCTTCCTTTCCCGTATTTTTAGTTTAATGTGTTTTGTATTGATATTGTTTTATGATTGTGGGATTTTTAGGAGTTTTATGTTTTTGATGACTTTTGATGATGAATGACTTGGATTTTCTTGATGATGCTATTTAGTATTGTGCTTTAAGTTGTGCATTGCATGACCTTTTCTTCACTCTTTGCCAAATATTTTAGACCTATGGTCCAAAAAGGTTTGAGGGTGTGTGTTCGTTTCGTAAATCCCATTGCAATGCTATGTTTAGATTGTTTTTGGTACTACTCCTATGCTTTGATGCCTTATGTTTTTGTTGAGGCATTGTTTTTCTTGTTGATTTTTGAGATTATTGTTGCTTTGAGTAGTGGATGCATGAGATATGTATATTTTTTTGATTGTGTGGATGAATTGAAAGTTCATGTTAGA
Source organism: Prunella vulgaris (assembly GCA_026898435.1). NCBI lineage: Eukaryota > Viridiplantae > Streptophyta > Magnoliopsida > Lamiales > Lamiaceae > Prunella > Prunella vulgaris. The sequence continues at coordinate 215,738 of JAPKLY010000195.1, forward strand.
TGTAATGGATCTATCTCATGATTCTTGTTTTATCTTTGGTACTTTTGATTCTATGATTCTTGAAATTTCAATGATATGATCATTTTTTATATGATATGAGTCTTGATCACCCTACCCGTGAGGTTTTGAGCCATTTATGCCCGTTTCAATCTTGAACGGATGATATTTTTTTGATGTGAGTTCCACACATGTGCATTATACTCTAGAACTTGGCTTTGGTCTTATTTGAGGCTACATTAGATGAAGATTTCACATGACATGATTTGAGGCATTTCTTGATCTACATTGAGTCACTTTTCCATATGAGTCTACCATTGATATTATTATCCATTGTTTGCCAATTTTGTGCCTATAGACCTTTCCTTTGGCTAACCACACTTTAAGTCATTTTCCTTCCTTTTTGGAACTCTCTTGTCCCTATGATTATTAGAGTGAAAAGAAGGAAGAAAGACTGGTGATTTGATGAAGAAATTGGTGGCCTTAGTTGAAAGATATTCAAGTATGCATGGATTGATGAGAAAAGAAGGTTCAAAAGAAAGTGCTTGCAAAGAATTGAAAAAGGTTTATTTTTTACAAAAATTTGGTCAAGTTGACTTTTGTTGTGAGTATGATCACAACTTGACAAAAAGGGAAGAAAGATCCTTGAAAGTGTGATTTTGAAAGAACATGAAGAGTATGTGCAAAATTGCATGAAGATATGATCTCTACTTTGATTCCTTCTATGCTTTACTAATCATACTTAGTCGCTTTTATCCATATGATCCTTCCCTACCAAAGAGCCAACACTACAACCTTATGAAAGTCCTCATTGATGTGTGAATGATTTGTCATTCAAGTGGTGGAGAATTTGAGACTTAAGTCAAGCTTATGGTAGTATGTGTATGTGGTATGATGATTGAGTGAATTTATACACTTGAGGGTTGAGCTAAACACTTATCTTATGAGGATCATGACTCATTGACTTGATATTGTGCTAATTGATTTGATTTTTATAATTGAGTAGATGATATTGTAACTTAGATTTGCTAGATATTGAATGATGATTCTATGGCATTTGATTATGTACTTGATGCTTCATTGAAACAATTATTTCCCCTATCTTATCGCTTCGTTGCTCGAGGCCGAGCAACAATCTAGTTTGGGAGTGTGATTAGGGTCACAATTGCATGATTTTGCATCTATTTCTCTGTGGTTTTGATGTGCTTATGTTCATATTTGACCCTAAAATGTTATACTTTGTGCATTTAACCCTAATTATAGGTGAAAACGAGCAAAACCGGCGAAAAATGAGCAAGATCGAGAAAAGTCCTAAATTCTGGAGTTGAGCCAATGGAAGCAAATGATATATCATGTTGAAGAGCTCGAAGAGAGGGTCACAACGGAAGAAGAATCGAGTCCATCGGAGTTCTAGAACTCAAGATAAGATAAAAACGAGAAAGTTGAGCATCGACCGACACTAAGTGTCTTGATCGGCAGCCAAGACCCTCAAGTCGGCAGCAAGGCTCGGTAGGTCGGCAACCTATTCCCTGGATCGGCAGCAGCTTCCTCGTGCACGCTACGTGCCGACCTAGATCGGCAGCTAGCAAGCTCAACTCGGCAGCAACGGCAGACGCGCGACCAGGCTACCGAGCTTGATAAATGATTTAAGGGTACTATATATACTTCCATCTCAGATTTCCAAGGACATTCTCTCATTATTCCTCACATTCTTGACATCATCATACTCTCTCTAGATTTTTAGAAGTTAGAGGTAGTTACTAGTTGGGTTCATACGATTTCTTCGATTACTTTTGATCTACCATTCGGATCGTCGATCCGTTTATTCCTGCACTCTTGTCTCAACTAGGGCTACGTTTCTACTGATTGAATTATATTTTCCATTGACGGATCATTTTCTAGTTTTCCAAGGTAATTAGTATCTTTACGAATTCTATTGTAATAGGTAAGATTTTGTATTCTCAATTCAATTTCAGCATTATGATGATTGTAGATAGTAAAATTGCTCATTTGTTTTACAAATTAACCATGTGCTAATACTCTTATGTGTTAGTGTATGATTCCTATGGAGTAATGTGGTGTTAATGTTGATCTTATGAATGCTATGAGATGTTGTATGGTCAATTCTCTACATTGATGATTTGAATGATTGCTTGGCATGTGTAATTGATTAATTGGGCCATTAGGGAAGTAGCATCATATGAGAATTGAGCTCTTTTCCTTAATCTTCTTGTTATTAGGCCAATGCATGCTAGATGTTTGATGAAATTCCTAAGATAATGAGAATTATTCTTAGTGAATAAGCACAACAATAGGAGCTTTAATGTGTATCTAGGGAAACCTTTGCATGTTGAAGAGGCTTTTCCTAATTGATTGTCCAATAGCTCATTGCATGATTAAGTGATACAACACCATGTGAAATATAGGATAGTACACTAATGCATACTCTCTCCACTTGCTCACTTTGGACAAAAGTGATAGGTAGTTTACTTTCTTGACAACCTAGTAGACATAGAAACCATTCCCACTTTTATTGCTTTGTTTGAGTTTTGAATTTGAACAACAACGATATCTTGCAATCTCCCATCTCCCTGAGTTCGATAAATAAAATTGGTCATCTTGCCACGACGATAACGATTACGTGCACTTGCGTGTAGACACCATTTGGGCAAACAATAATATCTAAAGAATAATTTATAATATCTAAAGAAAAATTTAATGATTTTGTTCTTGGGGTATTGTTAATTGTTCTTGGGGTATTGTTAGTTGTTCTTGGGGTATTTGTAAATTATTTTTGAAATACAGAGTTGATCGTGTCTATCCCTTGAGCAAGTTAAAGAATCTGTTGGAGGTGAGGTTAACTGAAGGAGACGATGATTTCAAACGGTTTTTTGTTCTGTATGGCTTGTCTTCTTTATTGACACCAACATCAAATGGGATGGTGGACTTCAATGCTCTGAAATCATTTCTCGATGTGGAAAAAATTGCGGAGATTGATTGGTGTTCGTATGTACTCAAGCAGCTTTGTAAAGCTGTAACAAAGTACAATAGCAGCATTGAGATGAAAAATGTTAGTGGTTGTGTTTTGGTGCTGCTTATTTTGTATTACCATAGGCTTAAATGGCGTGGAAATGCTGAACCAAATTCACTACCGCTGATTCAATACCTCAAGAACAATTATTAATACTCAAAGAACAATTTAGTTATACCCCAAGAATAATTTCTTAATACCCAAAGAATAAATCTTCGTAATACCCCAAGAACAACTTGATATACCAAAAAATACATAGTGCGGTGTGTAATGTGTGTTTCTGGAAAAATAAATTAAATTTAAAATTAAACTAAAATCAAAGTTTATACCCAAGTGCATGGTAGAATTTGCGAAAAATCTAACCAGAATTGAGAGGTCAAAAGTTTTTTTTCCCTATAATTTTAAAACCATCTATTTTGCTCTTTTTAGTGTAAAATGTCTAAAACACCAATTTCAATTTTATTCTTAAATTCTCCCAATTTTTCAAACCCTACATTTTCAAAAGACCAGAGCATCATGGCTTTCTTCAGTTGTCGGCTGCCTTCATCTTCCTTAAAAGGCTAGGGTGGTCATTGATTATTAACGACGACCTCTCTCTCTCTCTCTCTCTCTCTCTCTCCCTCTCTCTCTCCATTCTTCTTGAAGCCACAATTTTAGCCGTGAAAGCCACCTCCGTGTATCATCATCACAAATTGCAGTTTGCCATCACCTGAAATCTGACGCACTCAACCACCATTATCTACAATGACCAGTCGTTATTGCTAGAAATGAAAAGAGACCACGTCCATTGCTTTACACCAAATGCAAAGTTCACCATTTCTACAGATCTCAAGAAGAGGCAGCGCCAGATCTCGAAAAGAGACCTAGGCGGATAGAGAAGATCGACGGCGTGAAGAACATTGGTGTTGGTGTTTGTTGCAATTGCTTCTGATGGCTCTATATCCGGTGAGATGGCAGCTTGCCAACTACGATTTCAGAGCTCCTCGAGTGAATTCGATTTGGGGTGAATTGATTTTCGTTTGTTGATAATTTTCGTTTCATTCATCTAAATTTGAGGTGAGTTAATTTGGGAATGATCACGATTTGGGGATGAATTTATTTTCCCGAAAATCAAGGTGAAGAATAGGGATCATGATTCTGCTGTGAACACATTTTGCGTCACCATACTTATTCATGCTGTTTAGAGTTTAGTATTTATTTTGTTTTTTATTCATGCTGTTTAGAGTTTAGTATTTATGTGTATGTAACTTGTAATTTAGTAATCAGTCTGATTGGAACTTGTAATGGAAATTGATATGTTTGAGAGTGAAATCTTTATAAACTTAAGAACTGCAATGAAGAATGTTGCTCCATCCATGCTTCATTTTTTCTTTTCATTTTTTTCCCTTTCATTTTTAGTTTTTTATTTTATTTAGATTGATAGAAACTTTTTTTATTCAATTTTTTTTAAAGTGATTAAAATTATGCTTAGGTAGGATAGGATAATTAAATTGGATTATAAAGATAAATAAATGAGAATACGAATAGTAAGGGTATTGTTTGCCAAAATCGTGCTCACACGCAAGTGTACATGGTCGTAGTGTACGTGGCAAGTTAACCAAGTAATAAAATGTATCGAACTCAAGGAAACGTGGCAATGAATAGAGAGTATGTTGTTTAACAAGTAGTATCTAGGAAAACAAGAAAGATGGTCTTGAGTTTCTGTCTACTCTTCAATGCAAGAATATTGAAATCTAACTATCACCTTTGTAGAAAGATGAGCAAGTGTGTGAGGAATGCATTAATATAATCCCATTATGGTTCATCTAGTGTCTATCAATCCTAGCATGCAAGGTCCCTTGAGTGATTAACTAAGCCTAAGAGACTTGTTAAGTGACTAGATCTCTCTACAACACTCAACACTCTAATTGAGAGGTCTTTACTCCTAAACAATTCTCAATGACTTAAGAGTAATTAAGCAAACACTTGGTAGGCACAAAATTCAATTAAGAAATTCTATGAATTAACTCAATTCTCATGTATTGTTAACTCATATGGGCTCAAATTATCCAATTGAACATACCAAACATTCAAACAATTAATCAAAATAGAAAATTAATCATTCAAGTTCACTAATCATGCAATAAGATCAATAGAATACTGGACTACACCATAATGATCATACACCAATGCAAATAGGAATTAGCCCATGGCTAATTGGGTATCCAAATCAACAATTAAGCAAACCAACATCATGATTAACACTAAATTGTAAAGGAATTACAAGAATCTTACCTATTACTAGTGAATTGAAAGACTATCCTTCTACCTTGGAAAGCAAACTTCAAATCTGGAACTCCAATTACAAAAGCTAACCGTAGAAATAAAGCTCTTGACGATACGAATCCAACGGAATAAACGGATGAATGATCTAACGGTTTGATTGAAAGAAATTGTACATAGAAGTTAAAAGAATTATGAAAACCCACTAAGTAACAACCTAATTTCTCTCTAAAACTTCTTAAGAAAATGAAATGAATGAAAAGTCCCTCCAAAATCTGAAACCATGAGTATTTATAGTATCCACCATGATTAGACCAAAGTGCCACTCATTAAACGCGTAAAAGGACGAAATTGCCCTTAAAATGTGAAAATTTGGACTCACGCTCGGACACCCTCTCTGGCTCGCTTGGACTCATCTGGTCGAGGGCCAGTCTACACATGGTCGAGCACTGGCTAAACCGGTGTACAAAGATTTTTCGCTCGACCACAAGAGGTGAACCGCTCGGACATGGCCTGGTAAATGCTCGGTCAACGAGATCTTATGACGTCTGATTTTGACTTTTTAAATTTCGATCCCATGGCTCGTCCAAGCTTCCTAGGGTCTTCAATTGAGTATTTTAAACTTCTCCATGTGCTCGGATTTCATAATTTCACCTTCTATAGTCGGGAATTCCACGTTTTTGCTCGTTTTCACCTATAAAGCACACTTTCTTGGCAACAAGAGGTCAATATCACAAAGTGTAGCACATTAGGGTCAAATATGAACATAAACCAATCAATATTACATCAAAATGGATGCAAAATGATGCAATTATGACCCTAATCACACCCCCAAACTAGATTATTGCACGACCTCGAGCAACGAAGTGGTAAGATAGGGAAATAATTGTATCAATGAAGCATCTAGCACATAGTCAAGTGTTATGAATATATAACTCAATATTATGCAAATTTAAGAATGCAATATCATCTAATCAACCATCAACATCAAATCAATGAGCAAAAAATCAAGGCAATGAGTCAAGACCCTCACACGGAAGTGTATAACTCATCTCTCAAGTGTATTAGACTCTCTCAATCATCACACAACATACATATTCTACCATAAGCTTGGCATGAGTCTCCAATTCTCCACCACTTGAATGACAAATTGTTCAAGCATCATTGAGGACTTTCACAAGGTTGTAGTGTTGGCTCTTTGGTAGGAAAGGGAACATATGGATCTAGTGTAACATCCCCACTTAAATAATACAAAAATGTGATGTGGCACAAGTAGGAATGCTACTAAATAATATATAGAGTATTAAAATACGCCACAAGTTTATACAGTTGAAGACTTAAAATAAGTACGGCCGTAGCCTTAAATTTTTGCAAATAGCGTTCTAAACGTAAATTTATATAAAACAAAACGCCACTGCCAGCCGAGTTCATTCGCCCACGTCGGGATCCATAGCATCTGTAAAAATTAAAAGTAGAAGGGATAAGTGTTTGTAAACACTTAGTGGTGAATCTCTTGACAATTGCACAAATTAAAACATCAATGTTTATAACATGTGAGCCCCGGAATTTCACCGGGTATCTCTGGGTGGTGCGACCAACCCGTGTGCCGGGGCGACCGGACTATCTCAGTTGCCACCATTTAGGTGGACTATCTCAAACTCAGAGGCCAGACTCAAATATTTAACATTCAACATTTAATAAATGCAATTGTAAATAAAATTAACACTCTGTGAAGAGTGAAGTGATTCCCCACCTTGTAGATTTGAACCTACAAAGAAAATTTTAATGATAGAAAATTTGTTACTTATCCCTTCACTTTTAAATAAATCATGAAATTCACATATCAACATCTTTCATATGATGTACACATAAAATTTCAATTTTAGTCTCAATACATATTCAAAAGTTGTATCAAAGATCATAAGTATCAATTAAGCATGTATAATTATCAAATAACATGTCCTAAAGAAATATCGACCGTAAAATATAAACGGACTATTTCGAACAATTCGTACATAATTTCAGTTTCTGCAACCATCAATTAAAAATTCATATAAAATAAACTACTTTCCCAAAAATTCTAAAATTTTACCCACATAAACACAACTTAATTTAGTTTAATACCATAATTTTTAACTTCTGAAATTCCTTACTAAACAGTACAATTTTTACGAAGAACAAACTAGTAACAATTTCTGACCCCTTAACATAGAAAATTCACCATAAATCAATCATAAGTCCAATACCTTTGAAATTTTAACTATAAACTCCCAACTTTATGTAGTTTATCACTGTACTTTGAATTTTTATAAAAACCTAACCGATTATGTTTTAATCCTTGCAAACTTTTACTGTTTCGGTTATAGAGTTCGAAATACATAGTTCATTTTTGAAAAATCACCAAAAATCGAATATTACTCCAATAGCTACGAAATTTTAAACCTAATTTCGATTATCAATATATTATCACATAAAATATTATCAGAATTTTTCACTGCATCAATCGGTCAGAATGAATTTTTAAACGAAACTTGGTCCAGATTTCGTTTTTTATGCATACATGATGATCATCTCAACATAACTTCAAATTTATTCACACAATTTCATGTTTTCCAAGTTATGAACATAAATAACTCATAAATAAACATGTTTAAGTTCATACCTTGTGAAAGAATGAATTAAAACATGAAATACATGAAGAGAACATTATATAACATCACAATCACTTGATTTCAAACTTCTATCATCTCTTTCTTAATTTCCTATCACCTAATCATGCCCCTATCTTAATCATTACTTAAACATGAAGTTAAGAAGCTTACCTAAGTGTTGATGGATTGAAATCTCTTCTCCTCTTCTTTCTTGGAAACTCAAGGTTAGTATGTATGTTTGTGTGTTTTTCTCATGGTTCAAAAGTGAAGATGTAGAGCCCTATTTATAGGTAATTTTGGACAAGTATTGAGGCTTCTAAAATTTTCTAAATCCTTCTACTTAACCTCCAAGTAAGGAGGTTTAAGGAGGTGATGTGTAATGTTTAGGTAATCACTTAGGTCATGCTTATGTCATGGCCTATGTAAGTAAAAAATTTAATTTTGACTTTCTAAAATCCTAAAATATATTAGAATTAAAGCTCTTCTTAAGGTTCTAAATTAATTACAAAGTCTATATATTAATTCTATAAAATATCAAGTAAACGTCACATAATTTGTTTCTTAAGGAAAGTTTCATTTTATCACTTATATCATATGAATAAATTACTAAAATTAAAAAACTACATTTAATCTTAAGTTAAATACTTTAAGAGACAAATAAAGAGCATATAAAAAATTCTAAAATCTCAGGAATAAACATATATCGAGCAAATAATAAATTAATAGCAAGTACCAAGCAATTAAACATATAATTGTGCCCATGCATAAATTCAAATATAAATATGTCATATAAGCTCATAGAAGATCACAAAATATTTAGTGAAGCAAATATGGATATAGAAACTTAGGGTATTACATCAAGTGACTAAGTATTATTAGCAAAGCAAAGAAGGAATCATAATAGAGATCATTCACATCTTCATGCATAAAACACTCACTTCTTCCTGCACTTTTCTAATTCACACTTTTCATAAGCAATTCTTCCCTTTTTTTGCAAATTGTGAACATATTCACAACACATAAGAATCAACCTTTTTTCATAGCTTTGCTAGCACTTGCACTTGCACTTTCTTTTCATATCCATGCATCTTGAATATCATTCCACTTTAGCCACCAATGTCTTCATCATCTAACCACCTTCCTTCCTTCTTTTCACTATACTAATCATGGGGAGAGTTACAAAAAGGAAGGAAGTATGGCTTCAAGTATGGTTAGGCAAAGGAAATGTCTAAAGGCACAAAATGGTAAGCAATGGATAAAATGTCAATGGTAAGCTCATATAGGCAAAGTGACTCAATATATATCAAAGATGGCCTCAAATCATACTATGCAAACTACTCATCTAATGTGGTCTCAAACAAGTCTCAAGCTAATTTCTAGAGTAAAATGCACATGTGTGGAACTCACTGTCAAAGAAAATATCATCCGTTCAAGATTGAAACGGGCATAAAAAGGGCTCAAACCTCATGGATATAGGTGATCAAGACTCATATCATATCAAACATGCTCATATCATCAATTTCTCAAGAATCATAGAATCCACTACAAACTAAACAAGATAAGAATCAAGAGATAAATCCACTACACCTAACATGAACTATCAACATCATCAACACAATAATAAACATATCTCATGCATCACTACTCAAAGCTAGCAATAATATAGCAATCATATCAAGCAAAAATGAATCATCCATCTATGCACAAGATCTAAACATCATAGAATACTAAGAATCTACCTGAGCATAGCATTGCAAATGAGATTTGAAAAATTAACACACACCCCCAAACTTTGTTGGATCATAGATCTAAAAAGTTTGGAAAAAGTGATGGAAAGATCATTGCAATGCTCAAATCAAATCATAATACTCAAGAATCAACAATCAAACCAAGGGAAACATCTATCAATCATAACAATCCAAAATAATCAACCCCAAAATACAATCCCACAATCTAAATAATAATATCAAATTAACATCTCAAATAGGAATGGAAAGCAAGATAAATGAAGAGATATTGTTACCCATCCCCATGAAGTTAGTACAATCATGTTCAGTTCATGGAGGAGGGTAGCTCGGGTGAGTGAAGTGGGGCTCCCCTATGTGCCATCTCATTATTTCTCGTTGTGCATCGAGAAACTCCTCAATGTCGGTGCGAATGGAGGACATGTCCGTACGCATGGCATGATGGTCATCCCTAATGAGATTCACATCCTTACAAAGGGTGGTGAAATCGTTCCTAAGGGAGGTGACGTCGGTCTGAAGAGCTTGGACCTCTTGACCCCATGCATCAAAGCTCATACCCCCTACTCCATGTGATCCTCCTCTCTCATACTCCTCTTCCTCTTCTTCTCTCTCATCGTCCAACTCTCTTCTTGTACTTGTCTCTCCTCTTGCCCTCTTGCTAACCTTCTTCTTCCCTTGATGAAACGTGCTTGCTATCTCAAAGTGTATAGGGCTATTCAAGCTCCAATTTTCCTCCTTCTTGATAGTGATGGCATCATAATCCACAAGAGGAAAGGGCAAACCATGAGCGGGCCTCCCAATAAGGCAATGTGTTCTGTTCTTCATCGTAAGCATATGAATCCTCACTAAATGGGTCAAATCAAGGTAATAGAATTCCTTGCCCGTCTCAGTCGGCTCCCATCCTACACTCCTAGCAAGGTGAGCAATCATACCCCCATATGCACAATTCATCTTGGAAACTTGGTGTGACAAGTTCTTGCATAAGTAGGCCCCGAAATTGGCCTTCAAACTCTAGGTGATATAGTATATAGTGTAGAGCTCCTCATTCCTAACTCCTCCCGTCTCATATCTAGCAAAAATGGTATTTGCTAACACTTTTTTAGCATAAGTAAAGATAGGGTTGGCAATTTGGGTTGCCTTGGAGTGTTGAGCTAGGAATTCTTGCTCCTTATCTCTTGATATCTTTCTCCAAAATGATCGCTCTCTAACAAACCGCTCCTTGTCATAATGATTGCATGTAGGAGCCTCCTCCTCACATTCGAATATCCGGTTCACCTCTTGGATCATCAAACTAAAAGCTTTGTTGTCAATATAGAAATATATCCGACTAGGCATGCCACTTACTTTCTTGGGCTTGAAGGTGCTAAGGAACTCAATATTAAGCTTTGAGTATGAATTGTTGTGGATAGAAGCAATCCACTCCAACCTATGTTGTTGAATAGTTCCTCAACATCTTCCTTGAATTGTAAGAACTCCACGGTCTCCTTGCGGAAGTATTTTGCTCCATGGTAATCTATATTAACAACGTTTTCGAACTTGTTGAAGAAGTCCACATTATCTCCAAAAGAAAATCCAAACACGGAAGGCTTGTAGTTGCAATTTTCATGGCACTCCTCCTCTAGACCAACATCATTCTCGATACGACTCTTCTTAGTCCTAGAGCTTGAAGCCTTTCCTTTCCCTTTGTTAGACATCTCCTACAGAAATGCAAAGCATGAGCAAGAGAAAGTAACAATGAACTCAAGTATAACATTTACTTCATGCACTAGCAAGCTAAGTTAGAACAATGATGTCTCAATACAAGAATCACTATGCCATTTTTACTGAAAGACATCGATTATTAACCAATGTTAAACAGAATATACAACTAATGTTATACATGGTGATGTTGTAAGTAGGTGCTGAAAGACATCAGTTATTAACCGATGTTAAATCTATAAAACAACATCGGTAAATAACCGATGTTATTTCCTTTTAACCGATGTCTTATCTCATTCATCCTAACCTGCCTTTTTATCTACAACATCGGAAAAATAAGATATAACATTAGTTTTTAACTGATGTTGTATCTTCTAAAGACATCAATTTTTAACTGATGTTGTATATTAAATAATAGATGTAAAAAATTGCTTTAACATCGATCTTTAACCGCTGTCTTTCTTTCTTTATTTATTTCTTTTTTTTAAAGAGAAGCCTATTATAATAATTTACAAATTTAATTATAAATAAGAAGCATATTTTCATAAAATACCAATCATTCATTAAATAATTCTAAATGTCAAAATACAACACTACAACTGCAATTCACAATATGAATTCAACTAAAAGAATACATGTCAAAAAATCATGAGTCAATATCTCAATAAATTAAACTATCCCCTGCTTATCATTCCACAAACGTACTTCAGATCATCTTTTCTATCTCCGCACTATCCTCTTGCATTTTTTTAAAAACCTACAACAAAAGAGAACAAGATACAAAATCAAAGTAAATAGAATGCTTAATATTTAAGATGAATGTACATATAAATTGGTCCCGTACAAACTCTTCCTGGCTATTTCCATCAGTTATTCTGAAAATCCCCTCAGCCTGCATACATATAAATTTGTTACCACTGTGAAGATGGTGTAATCACAAAATTAGAAAAGCAAGAAGTTGGAGTTCTGAATTCAGGGTAAACAATGATGCATATGAAGTCCACCTTGAGAATACAAATGCCTTTGCATGAGCAGGAGGATAGTTGGAATGCTATTGCCTCGAACATCATATGAAAGCTGCATTGATTCCGTAGAAACTCCAAAAACTATGGCACTATTCATAAATACACAGACCAATAAGGAAGGAGTATACGAATAGGAATGTTATTGATTTAATACCAAAAGATTCTGCACAGCTACGGGAAGATGCAGCTTCATATGAAGCAGCTAGAATGTGCTACAGTTGTAGGATTCGGAGGGAATCCCACGTGAAACCATATCAACAGATTTAAGTGAACCATAATGGCATAATCAGAATTCGAGACTTTGTAGAATGCAGTTAAAAGGACAGGATAAAATAAAAGTAAGCACCAGAGGGAGGCTGAAATTTTCATATTCTTATATGAAGAATCAAGCCTCGTAAGAGATTTGAAATCCATCTCCTAAGGAAGGACCACTAGTAGAATCACTTCAACTTGATATTAAAAAATATCCCGAGTACTCATGTTCTAGTTTCATTTCACTAGATGATAAATTATTATGCAATGCGACCACATCAGCAAAGAAGACAAACAATGATCATGATGCATATTCAAATTATCATAGAAGGCACTCTTAACAGCAAATGCATTTAATGGCCTACTGGACAGGAAAAAGACCATGGAATCCAACAACTAAAATAGCAGTCATGCGATGAAGTTAACCTTTTAGATTTAACTATGGTAATTAGATGAAACTTAACTATCCATCAAATTGGTACGACTTTGGCGATATTATACACCTAATCCAGAGCAAGTCTCATACACTGCTGCACGGGGCATAACCGTTTATATCCAGTTTAGACTGTTTTATGAAAATCTAAAAGTAGTTATTACTTATTAATATATGTATGTATACATCATATGCAGGTAGATAGAATCATTCAAAAGAAAAATCACTTCCAGCTCATCGACTAGTAGTTGTAGAAAGTACTTAATGCCAAAATTCAGTTTGGTAGACTGACTCAAACAGATCATTCAGAAACACCAACAAGCAAAGAAAAGTTGTCCCAAAGAAACACAAACGCTTCAAAAGACCAAAACGCAGCGGAATTGTTAGCAAGATTAGCCTTCCCTTCTTGCTACTAAAACAATGGCGGGGGTCCAAAACACCATTTCAATACAATATGCTATAACATTCATACAAAACCTAAAAAGCAGGGTAGAAAATCCCATAAAACAATTCACGATTCTTATAAGTAATATGTACCTAGCACTTGGAGGCCTGGTGGGAAGCTGAGTCTCAAACTCGATAGGCAATCCTAAGAAGATATGAGGTAAATGAATATAGAAAGAATATTTCTTATACAACAACATTTGCATCATCAGACTGTAATTCTAGCCAGCAAAAAATTAACAGGCTCATAGTCACAAGATCTTAATCACATGGCATTATAATTTTATATCTCTACCCAAATATGAAAAAAAAGTACTTGAACATTGAAAACTTATCATGTAATAATAACTTAACAACTAAATATGTAATTTTGTTTGGCTAGTTTCAACCTCACCTTCTTTCGCAATAAAACATGATGTAGTGATTCTTTAGTAAGGAATGCTTAAGGTTGATTCTGTAGAGCTAGACACTATTTTAAAAATGCCAAAAAATACTGATCAACTAGGCTTTTACATTATGAAACCAAAATAGGGAAGTGTGATCAAAGACTACTCCCCATAGTCGAAAACTCATTTATTATGTGTTCTGCATATTCTCAAGTCACTTTCTAAATGTATCATATATGGTAACAACCCCTTGGTAATTTATTTAAAAACTATAATAAAAACTATAAGACAATAATATCTCCAAGAGTCATTTTCACGAGTGAGAAGATTCTTATGTGGGATCAAGATACAACTTAGATGGCTTGCAAATCCTAGAAAAAGAGAGAGCTTATGTTACTCACCGTGTGTAAAGGCAAGACTAAGAAGTTCTGCTAACAGCAGTTAACAACAAAACTTCACTTAAAGAAGAGCATAAAAATCATTTAACAGCTAACAACAAAACTTCACTCGAAACTAACAGCAGCACTTCATCTAACAACTAACAAAGCTGACACAATTTCTTAATTTTTCCTTTTTTTGTGTTTGTATAAATATGCATTTTGTTTTCTTCCATTATATCTAACAACTAAGTTTAGAAAAATAACTGGTTGACCAACTAGAAAAAAGAAGAAGAAAGATTATATCGAACTTCATCAATTTCAGCTTTTGTGTAACTTTTCTCCATGAACTACGTATGATACAAAAACACAAGATTATAAGGTAACAAAACAAATTAAATAACGTGATTGCATATAATTTTTATCATAGTAGGTAAAATGAACTTAGACATGATTCAAATTGCATGAAAGCAAAACTCAAAACTCTCATAATGAATAAAATGAACCTCGACGATCTGTCAAGAAGACAAGGAGAAAGACTCTCAAACTAAAAAAATGTCAATTCAAAAAAATCCATTGTGTTGCATCAGAAAGTTGTCACAAGAGTATGACCAAATTTAATTTTGATCACATATTGTATATGCTTAAAGTACTCAAATGAAGTCAAATGTTTAGAATTACAGCTTGCATTTCAATTTCAATTACGTCTAGTAAAAGGAGGATGAATAACCATAAAGCACACCGTCAAGTGCTACTGCATTAAGCACTATAAAAAATGCAAGAACTCAACACTGTAATTTTTTTCATCATCTACATCTCATGCTTCAACAAAATTCAAGATTACCAAATAATAATTTCTGCTTTCTAAACAAATTCCACGAATTTCTTTTCCCAGATCCACAATTTTGAAAATTTAAACTTGAAACCAAATTGAACAGCGACAAATTCATTGAAAATAGGGATTAACTGAGAATAAATTAATTAGCAATGAACAAATTGAAAGATGGGGATTAGTGTTTCAAATTAATTTGGAGAATTATGAAAAGTGGATGAGGACAGCAGACTACAAACAACGAATGACAGATAGTGGATGAGAACAACGGAAGGTAGACGTAAATGCGAATGACAGAGCACAATGAGCATGGATGACTATTCAATGGCGAATAAGGACAAAGTTGAATCGATGAGAAAAATCTGATTTACAGCTAACTAGTCACGAATAGGGAACAAATTAACAGTGAGCAATTTGAGAGCAGGGTATAAGGGTTTTAAATTAATTAGAAGATGTATAAAATTAGGGCTTACTTGCAGCGGATGAGGACGACAAATTGCTTAAGGCAAAAGATGAACGACAGATGGCTGATTCGAATAACGGACGACAGATGTGAGCGGGGGAAGCAGATGCAAACGACAGAGCACAATGAACATGGACTGTTCTTCAATGGCGGATGGAGATACTGCTGAGAATCGATGAGAAAAAATAGATTGGGGCCTAACTAGGTCACGAACATGATGAATAAGTGAAAAGAGGCAAACCCTTTTTAAAACCCTATCAAATCAAAGAATAGAGGTGAACTCTTTTTCAGAATCCCTTTTATAGTACTTGATTTTTTTTTAGAATAGCACACAAACATCACTGGTTTAACAGCGGTTTGTTAGGACCGACTTCTATCAGGGCCAGGCTCACAGCTATAACATCGGTTTGAACTATAACTTCGGTTTTCAAAATTTTAACTGCGGTTTTCTATAAAACTGATGTTATTTCAGTGCTGTTAGAGCTTAAATTTGGCATAGTGAATCATGGAATATCTCATGCAAGTTCACTATTCATGTCAATGCTCTTTCACAATTAATCCCCAACAAAGCATAATTTGTAGGTGAATCAATCAATTAATCCAACCCATTGCAATTATTGATCATAACGACAAGTATCAAGAATGAATTAATGATAAAGAATCAATCTTGCACAAAAATCATCCAAAATTCGTCACTATTCCTACCCTAAAAAATTCAAACTTTAATTAGTTCACAAATCAACAATATTGGCATGCAATCGGGCTTCCAATGGATTACCCATCAACAAGACAACTTAATTCCATCACTAATAGCATAAAAACATGCTTAGAATAAAAAAAATCCCCAAATTCAAGCTTAAGAACCCTAAACAAGGAATTTCTAATTCTCACTAATTGAACAATGGAATACATGCCAAACTACAAGAAATAGTAAGAAGGGAGTGAAGAAAACATACCTATGGAAGGATTTTAGGAAGTGAAATGTAGAGAATGAGTTGCAAGAATTTCCTCTCCTTCTTCCTTGGTGTTCTTGAGAGAATGTGTGTGCAAGAGTGTGGTGAGAAGTGGGTGTTTGTGTGTGGAATATAGTGTATATAGCTGAGAGAAAAAGGTGAGTCAAAGTAAGAAAAGTTGTTAAAATCCCTTACCTCGGACTCTGCGCTCGGACAGCTGTGAACTGGCGCTCGGAAAACTTGTATTCGAGCGGTCCGAGTCTCGACTTCCAGGTACAATCCGCACGAACACTAGCCATGGTTCGCTAGGACATAAGCTATGAGGCGCTCGATCATAACCAATTCAAGCATTTCTAATCCACAACAAACATCATAAATCATAACAAATGTCAAATATGAAGAATGATCACACCCCCAAACATTTCCGGATTGTACATCCTAAAAGTTTGGAAAAGAGTGATGAATATTGCATTTGCTAAGCACTTCAACACCAATCCAATTTTATTTTTTTTGAAGGAACACCAATCCAATTATAAACATGCACAACTCAATCAAACACCTATCCTACCATCTCAATAGCACTTCCCAACTTACAATCAACTAAGCTCATTCAACAATAAGAACAAGGAGTAAACATATGTTACCTCAAAATGATAAGCATGATGAAATTGACACCTCTTGCTTCCTAATCCTTCAAATCAAATCAAACAAGAAAACAAATCAAACAAACCAAAATCTAATCTACAAGAAAAATAAAGGATACGAAAAGGATATAAGGGATGGGTTGCCTCCCATCAAGCGCTTGGATTTAACGTCTCCTAGCCGGATGCAATGAAGTTTAAGTAAGGTCACCATCAACAAGTCTAGAACAACTTGCTTCACCCTTCCTCATCCACTTGGGACTACCCCCATTCATTACTTTCTTCACTTTCTCTTGACCAATTAAAACAATCTTCTTTTTCTTTTCAAAAGGATCATCAACAACAAACTCACTTTTGGGAATTCTTGGAAGTGTTATGGATCGAAAAAGTGGCTTTCTCACCATTCATTCCCAAAGTAACCTCTCATCGCTTGATATTTATTAAGGCATCCGAAGTAGCAAGAAAATGTCTCCCAAGAATGAGAGGAATCTCATCATCTTCCTCAACATCAAGCACAACGAAATCAACGAGATATAAAAAATTCCCCACATGGACTACCACATCCTCTAGCACCCCTCTTGATCTCACCTTTGATCTACCGGCCAAGTGCAAATCAATCATAGTTGGCTTCAAATCATGCAAGCCCAATCTTTTAGCAATAGAGAGTAGAATCATGTTGACACTTGCACCTAAATCAGACATGACTTTCATATTTTTACTCCTTTGATGTGGCAACTCAAAGTAAAACTCCCCGGATCCTTAAGCTTTTGTGGTAAATGTCTTCGAATCAAATCACTACTCTCTTGTGTAAGCTTAACCATCTTCGGATCATTGATTTTTCTTTTCCTAGCCATCACATCCTTTAAAAATCTTATGTAATTTGGCATTTTTTCAATAGCTTCAGGAAAAGGCATGTTGGCATACAACTTCTTAAACACTTCAAGAAACTTTTTGAATCTATCATCAAGCTTATCTTTCAACCCTTTTGAAATTTCCATCTTCTCTTTCTTATCCACTTTCCTTTCTTTCCCCTTACTTACCACATCCCCTAGCTTTCCTACGCCCTTAAATCTCTCATCTTTCTTCTCCATCCTCACTTCTACCCCCATTTTTTCTCATCACCCTTCACAACACAATCCACCCCCTTGCTACACATAGCCTCCTCAATCAATTCATCATGAAATTTCTCCATAGAACATCCCTTCACCACCTCACTACTAGAATCAACACAAGTAACAATAGCATTACAATGCTCTCTAGGATTAGGTTCGGTGGTTGAAGGAAATTTACATTTGTTCACATGAGGACTCAAGAAAGTAGCAAGTTGGCCCATTTGGAATTCAAGGCTCTTTATTTAATTTCCTTGAGATTTATAGAGATCATCGAACTTCCTATTTGTTTCTTCATGCTTCCTAGCATTCTCAAGCCTCATGTCCTCAAGTTACTTCAAGAAAAGCCCCAATGTCTTATCTGTATTTGCTTTCCCCTCATTGTTAGGTGGCTTGGAACCCAGATCAATGCCCAGAGGTAGTTGAATTGCACCCTTCGGATTAGAGTATGAGAAATTCTCATGCTTCTTGAAGTTTTGATTGTAAGAAGCAATACCTTGACTGGGTTGATACGGAGCTCCTTGTTGTCCTTGATATCTAGTTTGAAAAGGAGGAGCAACATAAGGTCTTGGATTGTTATGATAAGAATTGTTGAATTGCGGCCTCCCTATATAACTCACTTCCTCTTGAGTATGTGGCATATGTGAAGGAACACTCTCCACTACATTAACTTGCATAGGCGGTGGAGCTTGGGCTTGATTCCCATACATCATCAACATCACATTCTTCATGTTCCCTTCTAGAAATAAGACTCTATCCCCGGTTCCTACACTTGCTTGACTTTGAAAGGAGTCATTTGCGGCTATATTCTCAATTATATCATTCACTTGAGTTCTCATCCAAATGGATTCACCCGCACAAGAGTTTAAGTAGTTCTTGTCCATCTCAATAAGACCAATGATAAATGTCAAGATGATGTCTTCCTCTTTAAACCGTATTGAGGAAACGCCAATAATATGCCTTATGTACCTTTCCCAAGCATCCGAGATTGTCTCTCTTGATGTTTGTGGAAAATTTTTGATCGCATCCCTAGCTTTGAGCATCTTCGACGGAGGATAGAATTTCTTTAAGAATTGTGAGCTCTACTTTTCCCAATTGGAAGCCTTAGGGGTCATGGATTGGATCCATGTTTTAGCACGCCCCTTCAAGATGAAGGTGAAGAATCTAAGCCTCTTCTCGTTATCCGTCATTCCTTGATACTTTACGGTGATGCAAATTTCCAAGAAGTTGCTAAGATAGGCATTCAGATCCTCTTTCTTGTCCGTTCCAACGAATTTTGATTCCTTGAGCATCCTTTGAAGGTTAGGGCTCATCTCAAATCTTTCAGCATCTATAGGCGGCCTTTCAATATCATCATAGTATTAACGAACTCGTGGCTCAAAATAGTCCCTCGAGAGTGGTTCGTTATGTGGGTTAGGGTCCATACGTGGTGCAATTTGTGGTCCATAATGTGGAGGTTTAGGTTGGTATGGGAAGTAAGGATAGTTTTGTGGTGGTGGTGGTGGGTAGTAGGGTTGGTTAATAGGATAGTTTGGATTTGAATGGTGGTAAAGATGATTTGGAGGTTGATTTTGTGGTGGATAAGGTGGATATGGTATGTTGGGATTAGGAAGGTTTAGATTTGGTTGAGGAACCTTTCTTTGAGCTAATTGCTCTTCTCCTTGGTGCACTTGTGGCCTCACTTGTCCTTCATTAGCTTCCTCTCTACCTTCATTCTCTTGGTTATCCACGTTTTCTTGATCAAGTCTAGCTTGCCTTCTTTGTCTTCTCAAACTAGCTTCAAGATTTAAGTCAAGAGGTACTAGCCTTTCCCCTTGGCTTCTTGTTAGCATGTACGTACAAGAGGCAACAATTAATCAAAATATCCAACAACAACAACAACACAAGCTAACAAAGTGGTCATTTCCCCAGCAAATGGTGCAAAAAACTTATTTGCCAAAATCGTGCTCACACGCAGGTATATGTGGTCGTAGTGTACGTGGCAAGTTAACCAAGTAATAAAATGTATCGAACTCAAGGAAACGGGGCAATGAATAGCAAGTATGTTGTTTAACAAGTAGTATCTAGGAAAATAAGAAAGTTGGTCTTGAGTTTCTATCTACTCTTCAATGCAAGAATATTGAAATCTAACTATCACCTTTGTAGAAAGATGAACAAGTGTGTGAGGAATGCATTAGAGTAATCCCATTGTGGTTCATCTAGTGTCTATCAATCCTAGGATGAAAGGTCCCTTGAGTGATTAGTGTCTTGATCTCTCTACAACACCCAACACTCTAATTGAGAGGTCTTTACTCCTAAACAATTCTCATTGACTTAAGAGCAATTAAGCACAAAATTCTATTAAGAGATTCTATGAATTAATTCAATTCTCATGTGTTGCTAACTCATATGGGCTCAAATTATCCAATTGAACATACCAAACATTCAAACAATTTATTAAAATAGAGAATTAACCATTCAAGTTCACTAATCATGCAATAGGATCAATAGAACACTAGACTACACCATAATGATCATACACCAATGCAAATAGGAATTAGCCCATGGCTAATTGGGTATCCAAATCAACAATTAACTAAACCAACATCATGATTAACACTAAATTGTAAAGGAATTACAAGAATCGTACGCATTACAAGTGAATTAAAAGACTATCCTTTAATGATGGAAAGCAAACTTCAAATCCGGAACTCCAATTACAAAAGCGAACCGTAGAAATAAAGCTATTGACGATACAAATCCAACGGAATAAACAGATGAATGATCTAATGGTTTGATTGAAAGAAATTGTACAGAGAAGTGCAAAGAATTAAGAAAACCACTAAGTAACTACCTAATTTCCCTCTAAAACTTCTTAAGAAAATGGAATGAATGAAAAGTTCCTCCAAAATCTGAAACATGAGTATTAATAGTGTCCACCATGATTAGACCAAAGTGCCCCACATTAAACGGGCATAAGCATGAAATTTCCATTAAAAATGTGAAAATCCGGACTCACGCTCGGACACCCTCTCTGCCTCGCTCGGACGCATCTGGTCGAGCGCCGGTCTACACATTGTTAAGCGCCGACTAAACCGGTGTACAAAGATTTTTTACTCGACCACAAGAGGTGAACCGCTCGGACATGACCTGGTCAAAGCTCGGTCAATGAGATCTTGTGAAGTTCGATTTTGACTTTTTAAATTTCGATCCCATGGCTCATCCAAGCTTCCTAGGGTCTTCATTTGAGTATTTTAAACTTCTCCATGTGCTCGGGTTTCATTATTTCACCTCCTTTGGTCGGGAATTTCTCATTTTTGCTCGTTTTCACCTATAAAGCACACTTTCTTGTCAACAAGAGGTCAATATCACAATGTATAGCACATTAGGGTCAAATATGAACATAAACCAATCAATATCACATCAAAATGGATGCAAAATGATGCAATTATGACCCTAATCAGGTATGTTCAACAATTTACCTAAAAAAATAGAGAATTTAAATAGGGGCAAAATAGAAATTATCCTCTCCATTTAGGGCAATTTTTCAAGTCTCAAAAATAAAATTGTATTGAAAAATGAACCTCAACTTTGTTTTATCACAACAGTAGAAAATGATCTGTTGAAATCTGAACACCAATTTCATTTGATCATAGTGGTAGAAAATGAATGTGTTGGAACGTGAAGCCCACCAGTGGAAGGGGGAAACTGTTGTTTGCCTAAAATCGGAATGCAACACCCAAGTGTACGTGGTCATTATTTTGTTTGGTAAAGACCAAGTTAAAATATCGAACCAAGGGAAACCATGTATGATAAGCAAGAAGTTGATATTTAGCAAGGTGATTGTCTAAGAAATATAAAGATAAAAGCTTGGGTGCTAACTAATGTTAAGAAATTAAAATTACTAACTATCACCTTTAACAAGTGAGAAAGTGTTGGTAGTGTGCATTGGAGTACTTCAATTATGGGTTCATTTAACAACTTGCAATTCCTAGCATGCATAAGTATCACTAGAGGTACTAACCAAGCCATAAGACTCTATCAAATGCTTAAGTCCTCACTTAAACACCTAATACTCTAATCGAGTTGTTTTAGGCTCCTAGCAATTCTCATTGACATAGAAACCATAACACAAATACTTGGTGTGCACAATTATCAATCAAGAACATCATTGAATTAACTTAATTTTCATATGTAGCTAACTCAACTAAGCTCAAAATATCCAAATGCTTACACCAATAGTTCAATCAATTATCAAAATAGAGAATTAATACATCAAGCTAACTTATATATGCATATGAATAATAAACAATTAAACTACACCATAATCTCCATCGCTCCAATGCAAAAGACAATTAGCTCATGACTAATTGAGAAGAAACAACAACAATTAAGCTAATAGCAAAAATATAAGAAAGCTTACCAATTGTGGATAAATTTGAATTACAAGCAAAATACCTTCAAATGCCAAAATCTAATCCCTAGCTTGAAACGTAAAATCAGACCATACAAATGTAGCTAATCTCGTGGAGAATCTACTGCAACGAACGAATCGGAAATCTAACGATCGGATCAAAAGTAATTGAGAATTAAGATGAAGAATCAAATTGTAACCCACTTAGTAACTTCCTCTAATCTCTCTCTAATCTAAGAATGAATCTAAGCTAAGAATCTAATGAAAAGCTCCCTCCAAATCTAATTCAAGTGGTATTTATAGTGCTCAAAACTTTAAGACTCATTTGCCACTCATTAAATGGATGGAAAGACGAAATTGCCCTCAATTTGCCAAATGCGGACTTGCGCTCGAGCAGGCGTTTGAACTAAGCACAGCCAACGCTCGATCGAGCGCACCCTTCATGGTTAGGTCAGACAGATTGCACTCGAACAAGGCTCACTTGCGCTCAATCAAGGTTCAACCTCCGACGCCCGATTTTGACTTTTTCCGTTTTAATCTATTTTCTCGTTCAAACTTCCTAGGGTCTTCCTCTTGATCATTTAAGCCTCCCTAAATGCTCGAATCACATCATTTCGCATTCCTCATCGTAATCTCCTCAATTTTTTCCATTTTCACCAATAAAAGCAACTTTCTTCCACACAAGGGTGAATAACACAATATATAACATATTAGGGTTAATAATGCATACAAATAACTCAATATCATGCTAGAATACATCAAATATGATGCAATTATTACCCTAATCAACTGTCCCTCCAAATTTTTTATTAGTTAAGAATTATATATATATATATACACAAAAAGATGCGTGTCCAGATTCTACACGTCCATAATCTTAAAAAATAAAAAATTAATTATGAAATTACATTAGTATCCGTAATTATGATTTGTCTCCAAGATATACACATAATCTGGCCTATAATCAGGCCTTCTTTCAACAATAATAATTGTATATTTAATTTCTTAATTTTCTAAATAACATCATTAGTAATGAATTTAAAAAAAAAAGATTAATTAATACTAACTTACACCTATTATAATGGTGCCAACATGCAGAAGTTATAATTTTAAAAAAATTAAAATTAATTAATGTTAATGACTATGGTTGCATATCCAAGATAGAACCATAAACAACAATAATTAATAATATATTTTTGAAAAAAATATAAGTTAATTAATATTCAACTTACATCTTCAAACGGTCATATTTGCATGCCCAACATACATCTTCAAAGTTTACAATATTTATTCATGTTCGCATGCATGATTAAGGTACCAAAATTAATATTCTAAAAATATTCAAACACAAATCGTAAATTACAATTGAGATAATTTTCTTTTCAGTTACCAATACAATCATGTCGAGAGGTACATCTACTTCGTTAATTCGTGATATATTTGAAGAAAATTTTGACGATGATGAATATGCATCTATTTTGCTAGAGGATCGAGAGAAAATATAGTAGAGGATACTGACATGGTTGAAGATGCATCTATTCTAGTTGGAGGATTGAGAGAAAATATAGTAGAGGGTATTAACGATGGTGGAGATGCATCTATTCCAGCCGGAGATTCCAGAGAAAATATAGTACAGAATTCAAGTGTTATTGAACCTAGTATGCAGTGTGCAAGTATTGATAGTTTATTTTATGCATATCAAGAACATACAAGAATTAGATATTTTAGTGTAGTAAAAAGGACAGTTGTTTGCCAAAATCGTGTCTCACGCAAGTGTACGTGGTCGTAGTAGACATGGCAAGGTAACCAAGTTAAAATATCGAACACAGGGAAACGATACAATATCAAGCAAGTATTGAATGTTTATAAAGGATAATAGCTTGGAAAGAAAGAAAAAGAGTCTTAATTTCTATCTACTTCAACAGAGCAAAGTAAAAGCTAACTATCACCTCTTAGAGATGAGCAAGTGAGTGATGTGTGTGCATGGAAGTACTCCTACTATGGTTCTCCTAGTGCTTATCCATCCTAGCATGCAAAAGGTCTCTTGGTTTCTTAATTGAGCTAAGGACTTTAACTAATGTCTAGATCTCTCTACAAAACAAGCTAAAGGGCTCTATTAGGTGTATAAATATCTCTACAACACCCAATACTCTAATTAAGAGGTCTAAACTTAAATGCAATTCTCATTGATCATAAAAGCCATTAATCAAACACTTGGTGTGCACAACATTCAACTAAGAGATTCTATGAATAAGCTCAATTCTCATGTCTTTCAAACTCATATAAGCTCAAATTATCCAATTGACATACCAAACATTCATACAAATCATTAATAAGAGAATTAATCCATCAAGATCACTTAATCATGCATAGGATGAACAAGAAATCAAATTACACCATAGTATTCATACAACCATGCATCAAGAGATTAGCCCATGACTAATTGGAAATGTAAATCAACAATTAACAATCTAAACATCACGATTATGAATTAAAACAAGAGAATTAAAGGAAAATTTACCATATGTAGAAGAATTTAAATACAATCATCAAACCTTGAAAAGCTATCTTTTAATCCGGAATGCGAAATACATAATCAAATAGTAGGAATGTAGATAACGATGAGACTAAGCTAATAGAACAAACGGATCGAAGATCCAACCGGTACATCAAAAGTTATGGAAGACAGAAATCTAAGAAAATCTAAGAACTCACTAATTAACTACCTAATTCTCTCTCTAAACTAATCTAAGAAATTGGAATAATGAAGAAGATGCTTAAAAATCTGATCCTTAAGATATTTATAGTTCCCACAATGTTTAGTCCAAAGTGACCTTCATTAAACACGCGAAAACATGAAACTGCCTCTGAAATTTTGGAAAATGTACTTGGCGCTCGACCACACACAGGTGGACGCTCGATAAGCTGCTCGCGTGCCTGTACATGCACGATGGATCCGCTCGGTGCCGAGGCTCGGTGCTCGACCACAAGAGGCTGGTCGCGCGATCAGGGCAACTCCGTCCCGTCCGATCTTCGACTTCCTCATTTTTTTCATATCTTGAGTTCTAGAGCTCCGATTGACTCGATTCTTTTTCCGTTGCGACCCTCTCTTCGAGCTATTCAACATGGTATATCATTTGAACCATTTGGATTAACTAAAGAAATCTGAACTTTATCGAACTTGCTCATCTCTTCATCTTTTTGCTTGTTTTCACCTATAAACACAACTTTCTAGCCAACAAGGGGTCAAATGCACAAAGTATATCATTTTAGGGTCAAATATGAACATAAGCTCATCAAAACCATATAGAAATGGATGCAAAAAGATGCAATTATGACCCTAATCACATCCCTAAACTAGATTATTGCTCGTCCTCGAGCAACGAAGCGATAAGATAGAGGAATAATTGTATCAATGAAGCATCAAGAACAACATCAAATGCCATGGACATATAACCTAATATAATGAAAGTTTAGGAATGAGACATCATGTAATCACAATCAACAAAGAATCAATGATCAATATATCAAATCAATGAGTCAAGGTCCTCACAAGGAAGTGTTTAGCTCATCACTCAAGTGTTTGAGGTTCTCTCAATCATCACACCACATGCATATACTACAATAAGCTTGGTTCAAGTCTAAGTTCTCCACCACTTGAAATGACAAATCATTCACATGTCAATGAGGACTTTATCAAGGTTGTAGTATTAGCTCTTTGACTCAAAGGAATCATAAAGGTCCTTGTATACATCATGATCATCCTCTTCATCAACATCCTCTTCACTCTCAACTTCTTCTTCATCCTCTTTCTTTTATCTCTCTTCTAGTCCAACCTTCTCTTCTTCTTGATCCCTAACAAATTCAACTTTAAAAATGTTACAAGCAATATCACCAGTAAGAATAGTAATATCATACTCAAATGAATTGATTAGGGTCATAATTGCATCTTTTTGCATCCATTTCTCTATGGTTTTGATGTGCTTATATTCATATTTGACCCTAATTTGGTATAAATTGTGCTATTAACCATTTTGTGGCAAGAAAATGTGTTTTGTAGTGAAAACGAGCAAAAACTGACAAAAGACGAGCAAGTTTGTAAAAGTTCAGAAAATGTGAGTTGATCCAATGGAGGCAGATGATATACCATGTCGAAGAGTTCGAAGAGAGGGTCGCAACGCAAGAAGAATCGAGTCAATCGGAATTCTAGAACACAAGATATGAAGAAAACGAGAAAGTCGAGGATCGATCGGACAAGTCGAGGCCAAGCTCGAGCACAGCCAGGCCAGACTCGTGTGACATGAGCCTGCACTCGTACGAGGTGGCTCTGGTTCGGGCAATGAAGTCTCGCACGAGTGATCACACGAGCCTGCACTCGGGCGCGGTGGCTCTGGTTCAGGCGAGATCAATCCACACGAATGCTCACACGAGCCAGACTCGTGTGGTCATAGGCAGGGACTCGTGCGACGGTTCGGAAAGACACAATTTTGGGGGCAGTTTCGTCTTTTCACGCGTTTAATGAAGGACATTTTGGACCAAGCATTTTGGACACTATAAATACTCCAAGGATCAGATTCTCAAGGGAATCCAAGTCACATTAGTTCATAATCATAGTTAAATTCTTAGATTAGAGAGAGAGAGAGGTAGTTACTTGTCGGTTTCTGAAGATTTCTTCTCACAAATTCTTAGATAACTTTTGATCTACCGCTTTGATTGTTGATCCGTTAATTCCTGCATTCTCGTCTGGTCTAAGGCTACATTCTCACCGATTGAATTTCAATTTCTATTGTCGGATTGCTAGTTATCATTTTAGAGGTAAATTATATCTTTCTAATTTTCATTATAATAGGTAATTCACTTTACATTTCTTGCTTAATGATGATTGTTCCTAGCTTAATTGTTTTCATGTTTACTCAATTAGCCATGAGCTAATTCCTTTATGTGTTAGTGTATGATTCCTATTGAGTAGTGTAGTGATATGTTGATCTTTTGAATGCTTTGAGTTGTTGTATGATCAGTTCTCTACATTGATGGATTGTATGAATGCTTGCATGTGTAGATGATAATAAGGGCCATTAGGGAGTTAGTCTCTTGCGAAAGTAGAGCTATTTTCCTAAACTTCCTTGTATTAAGGCCAATGCATATCAAGTGTTTCATAAAATTCCTAAGATAGTGAGAATTATCTCTAGTGAATTGGATGAACAATTAGAGGCTTTGATATGTTATTAGGGAAACCTTTTGCATGTTGGAGTGGCTTGCCCATTGATTATACACAATCTCATTGCATGATAAAGTGATACTTCACTCCATGAAACAAAGGATAGTACACTAGCACATATCTCTCACATTTGCTCAGTTTGCAACCCAAGGTGATAGGTAGTTTACTTCTTTGACTCATTAGTAGACGATAGATACCTTTCCCCTTAATTGCTTTGTTAGCTAGCCAATTAAAACAATGAATTTTCCTTACAAGTCCCCGTCTCCTTTGGGTTTGATATATATTAAAACTTGGTCAAGCTTACCACGCTAATAGCGAACACGTACACTTGCTTGAGGACTCATTTACACCGAACAAGTTTTTAGCGCCGTTGCCGGGGAGACGGCTAGTTTGTTTGGATGTTTGTTGTTTCTTTTATGTACGAATTTTGTTGGTAATATTGTGAGAGTTTTGATACTTGTGGTGATGTGTGTTTACATATCTTATCTTTGTTTCTTTGTGTGTTCTTAATCATCCTTGGTGAGTGTTGATACTTGATTGTTTTTGTAGGAGTGAGCTCAATTGAGATGGACGAATACAACCATTACTCGTATTCTCCACAATATCTATATTCTCCTAAATTTTATACGTATCAACCTCACCCATATCAACCACCACCTCCACACGAAATTCCTTATCCTCCTAACCCTTACTCTTATGAGGATCCATATTCCTACACATTACCCTCTCCTATTCCTTCAAATCATGAAGAAGCTCCTCAAAGCCATATTAATGATACTCTAGTTTACATCCTAAATAATTTTGAAGAAATTCGAAAGGATGCCAAAAGAAGCTTTGAGGAGACTAATGAGAAGATTAATAAATTGTTCAAATCTCGAGGAGATCAAATTAAGAGCTTGGAGCTCCAAGTGGAGCAATTGGCCAAACAAGCCCAAGAGATTTGTGAAGAAAAGTTGGAGGATGAAGATGGGGGTAATTTAGATGATTCAAGAGGAGGAAAGGGAGATGATCAAGAAGAGGAAGATAAATGTCCACTCATGGACTTGAGCTTAATTGAAGAAAAACAACAAATTGAAGTTGAAGAGGAGCCTACAAATGAAATAAACATTTCTAAACCCTTATACTCTTCTACTTATGCTTTAATTGATAATGTTGTTCATTGTGAATTTGTCTTACCTCTTGAATTTATGGATGATAAGATTGAATTGAAAATCCTCTTAAAAATTTTTGATAATAGAAAATGGGGGTGGAATGGTGTTTTGAGAGGAAAATTCTTGTGCTTATAAGTATAAATTGATAAGGAAAGTAGGGGTGTGGGGAAGAAATCCTACTTGTTTCCTCGATTATTATGCTTTGAGATTTATGTTTGATAGCAAGGATGAAAAATATCCTTGGCCATTTAGCTAAAATTGGTGTCGTCCGGCTAGGGGACGTTAAATCCTAGCGCTAGATGGGAGGCAACCCATCCTTAAAATAAATGTTACTTATTTTGTTGTTTGCTTGGTAGTTAGATGTTTTGTTTGCTAGTTGTTTTAATGAAGGAATTTGAAGCTTAGGCATGTGTTTTGGATTTCTTGATCATTGATATGAGGTAGTGTTTACTTATCTTGGTTGGTGCATGTGATTTATACTAGTTTGGGGGTGTCGCCTCTTGTATATATGGTGATTTCTTGGCTTACTTGAGCTTATATAAGCTTTATTGGTCATTGATTCATGGCAAATCCTATTTTCATCACTCTTTTCCAAACTTTTAGGATCCTTGATCCGAAAAAGTTTGGGGGGGTGTGTTCGTTCTTCATATTGTAGATTTGCAATGACATTTGTGAGCTCTAGAAGGATGTGTTGAGGAGAATTCTCTTTCACTTGGCCAAGAAGGACATTTTCGTGTAAGTGGCAAGTTACTTTCCTATTCTTAATCCGAACTCAAGGTATGTTTTTACACTCATCGCTATATGTGATTTCAATTCCTAGGTTTAGTTTGCTTGATTTTTAGATTGCTATTTTGAGCTTAAGTGTTGATTCTTGTGGTATTGTGCTTTATTGTGCATTGCATGATTCTTGCCTCCACTCCTTTGCCAAACTTTTTAGACCTATGGTCCGAAAAAGTTTGGGGGGGTGTGATCATTTCGTCAATCTCATTGCAATGCTATGCTTTTTAATGATTTCTAGTGCTTTCTTATGTCTTGTGACCTTATGCTTATGTGAATGCCTTGTTTTGCTTGTTGATTGATTGCCATATTGTTGCTAGTTTAGAGTAGTGTGGCAATATATATGTTTATGATTGTGTGGATGGTGTTGAGAGTATAAGTTAGATGTAGTGGACTTATCATTTGATTCATGTCTTGTCTAGTTTGCTATGGATTTTATGATGCTTGATACTTCGATGATTTGAGCATTTTTGATATGATATGAGTCTTGATCAACCTATACCCGTGAGTTTTGAGCTTTTGATGCCCATTTCAATTTTGAACGAATGATATTCTTTGATGTGAGTTCCACACATGTGTATTATACTCTAGAACTTGGCTTTAGTCTTATTTGAGGCTACATTAGATAATGATTTCACATGAGATGATATGAGGCATTTTCTTTGATCTATATTGAGTCACTTTGCTCTATGAGCCTACCATTGATATTGATATCCTTTGCTACCCATCTTGTGCCTATTATCCTTTCCTTTGGCTAACCACACTTTAATCCATTTTTCTTCCTTTTTGGAACTCTCTTGTCCTTATGATTAGTAGAGTGAAAGGAAGGAAGAAGATTGGTGTTATGATGAAGAAATTGGTGGCCAAGGTGGAAAGAAGTTCTATGCATGGATAGATTTGAAAGAAGGTTTAAAGGCAAGTGCTTGCAAGAAATTGAAAAAGGTTGACTTTTTGAAAAATTATGGTCAAGTTTGACTCTAGTGTTGTGAGTAAGTTCACAATTGTGAAAAAAGGGAAGATTGATTCCTTGAAGTGTGATTTTGAAAGAGCATGAAGAGAAAGTGCAAATTGCATGAAGAGGTGAATGATCTCTACTTTGATTCCTTCTAAGCTTTACTAATCATACTTAGTGACTTTTACCCATATGTTCCTTCCCTACCAAAGAGCCAACACTGCAACTTTTTAAAAGTCCTCATTGATGTGTGATTGAATTGTCATTTCAAGTGGTGGAGAATGTAGACTTGAGCCAAGCTTATGGTAGTATGTGTATGAAGTGTGATGATTGAGTGAGCCTAAACACTTGAGGGTTGAGCTAAACACTTATCTTGTGAGGATCTTAACTCATTGATTTGATATCTTGCTCATTGATTAATTGTTGATAATTGATTAGATGAGATTGCATTCTATATATGCTTGACATTAATTGATATTTTCATGGCATTTGACTTCTGCTTGATGCTTCATTGATACAATTATTCCCCTATCTTATCGCTTCGTTGCTCGAGGACGAGCAAAAATCTAGTTTGGGGGTGTGATTAGGGTCATAATTGCATCTTTTTGCATCCATTTCTCTATGGTTTTGATGTGCTTATATTTATATTTGACCCTAATTTGGTATAAATTGTGCTATTAACCATTTTGTGGCAAGAAAATGTGTTTTGCAGTGAAAACGAGCAAAAACTAACAAAAGACGAGCAAGTTCGTAAAAGTTCAGAAATTGTGAGTTGATCCAATGGAGCCAAATGATATACCTTGTCGAAGAGTTCGAAGAGAGGGTCGTAACGCAAGAAGAATTGAGTCAATCGAAGTTCTAGAACTCAAGATATGAAGAAAACGAGGAAGTCGAGGATCGATCGAACAAGTCGAGGCCGAGCTCGAGCGCAGCCAGGCCAGACTCGTGTGACCATGAGCCTGCACTCGTGCGAGGTGGCTCTGGTTCGGGCGATGAAGTCTCGCACGAGTGATCACACGAGCCTGGACTCGGGTGAGGTGGCTCTGATTCGGGCGAGATCAATCCACACGAATGCTCACACGAGCCAGACTCGTGTGGTCATAGGCAGGGACTCGTGCAACGGTTCGGAAAGACACAATTTATGGGGCGGTTTCATCTTTTCACGCGTTTAATGAAGGGCATTGTGGACCAAGCATTGTGGACACTATAAATACTCCAAGGATCAGATTCTCAAGGGAATCCAAGTCATATTAGTTCATAATCATAGTTAAATTCTTAGATTAGAGATAGAGAGGTAGTTACTTGTTGGTTTCTTAAGATTTCTTCTCACAAATTCTTAGATAACTTTTGATCTACCGCTTTGATCATTGATCCGTTAATTCCTGCATTCTCATCTAGTCTAAGGCTACATTCTCACCAATTGAATTTCAATTTCCATTTTCGGATTGCTAGTTAGCATTTTAGAGGTAAATTGTATCTTTCCAATTTTCATTGTAATAGGTAATTCTCTTTACATTTCTTGCTCAATGATGATTGTTTCTAGCTTAATTGTTTTCATGTTTACTCAATTAGCCATGAGCTAATTCCTTTATGTGTTAGTGTATGATTCCTATTGCGTAGTGTAGTGATATGTTGATCTTTTGAATGCTTTGAGTTGTTGTGTGATCAATTCTCTACATTGATGCATTGTATGAATGCTTGCATGTGTAGATGATAATAAGGGCCATTAGGGAGTTAGTCTCTTGCGAAAGTAGAGCTATTTTCCTAAATTTTCTTGTATTAAGGCCAATGCATATCAAGTGTTTGATAAAATTCCTAAGATAGTGAGAATTATCTCAAGTGAATTGGATGAACAATTAGAGGCTTTGATATGTTATTAGGTGTTGGGACAATCAAAGTATTTTGATTAGATCCCAAAACCCCTGATGAATCTGCCTAAGTATAGTTGTTCAGGATCAAATAGTTCAGGATAGTTAGGTTAGGAATTCAGTATAGGAAGAACTTGCTGAAGACTGAAGAATATTGGAGTCGACCCAATTTACTGAAGTCTGAAGTATAATCCATCCTGAAGGAGTCAGTCAGTCTTCCTGAAGATTGCCTGGTCTGAAGCTGAAGATCGAAGCCTGTTAATCCGTCCAGAAGTCAATCCTGAAGTACCATTGGCTGATGTTTCTACTGAGTACACTAAGCATACTCAGGACAGAACTTAGTCACTGAAGAGTAAGTATAATCTATCAGGCTGTGCTGAATGCACTTAAGACCTGACTTAGGTCTTGGTTCCGTTTTTCTGAACCATGTAAGTCCAAAGTAAAAAAGTTACACATACTGGGCTGAATAATCTATCAGGCTGTGCTGAAGACACATAAGACCTGACTCGGGCAGTAGTTCAGATCACCTGAACCATGTAAGTCCAAGGCAAAAAGGTTATTTATGCTGTGGAACAAGAGACAAAGAGAATGTCAGTAAGACTCCAATGAAGACAAACATTCAGACTGAGTTATTAACAAGAGACTCAGAGTATAGAATGTACGAGGAAGGACAAATGTCTGAAAGTTAACTAGCCGTTAGAACGGAGAGCCAATGATCTTTCGACACGTATGTACGGAGTCTGCGCAGCATTTAATGCGTCTCAGAGTTGCAGGCGATGGGACAAACTTGCCAGAATAAGCATGGCGGTTAGGTCAAACAGTATTTCTAGCCTGCAACCACCCCAAAATAGGAAAGATTTTATTTGATCTCATCCAACGGATCTATTTTGAATCTTGCCTATAAATATGGAGAGCCTTGCACCCATTCAAGGCTAACGGGAAATTTCCAAGAGAAAACTCTCAAGAATCCAAGCTCTCAAAGCATACTATAAACAACACTCTGCAATTAAATTTCCCTAGTGTTGTAGTAGGATTCACTCTGTATTTGCTTAGATCGATAACTCTAATATTTAGCATTGTTTTGTATTGCTAGAGCTATCTCAGTTGGAAACCAGAATACCAAACCACTCAGGGTGTGAGATTGGTTGGTTAGAAGGACTGGGACTTGTAAAACGCCCAGGGGTCAGTTCCTAAGAGAGGAAATTGGCTATTCGTGTCCCTTGGCACGTAACAACCAAGTACATATCCTCAGGGTTTTGAGGATAGCTTCCTGTTAAATCAGGTCGTGGACGTAGGAGTTGGTTATCTCCGAACCACGTTAAAAAGTCCCCTGTGTACTGATTTACTATTCTGTTCAGGATCATAACTGTCATCATATTAAACTGAA
>JAPKLY010000195.1:249792-323260 GCA_026898435.1 Prunella vulgaris
CGTACTCTAGCTCACTGAGATAGTAGTCCAACTGACCCGCTTCCTAGTTGTCAGTAGGTTTGTTATCTCTATTGAGCTTCCAGGCACTTTACTCACACTCAGTTTATCTGACTCATTACTGAATTGTCCCTGCTATCCCTGTGGACCTTCAGCATACTGAGTAATTCAGGAAATCCTGACAGAGAGTGTAAGAGCATTTTTCTGAGTCTTTCAGAAAAATCTGACATCAGTGTATTCCCCCCCATACACTGATTGTACTCATTTCGGGACCAACATTAGGGAAACCTTTTGCATGTTGGAGTGGCTTGCCCATTGATTATACATAATCTCATTGCTCACTAGCACATATCTCTCACATTTGCTCACTTTGCAACCCAAGGTGATAGGTAGTTTACTTCTTTGACGCATTAGTAGACGATAGATACCTTTCCCCTTAATTGCTTTGTTAGCCAGCCAATTAAAATAACAAATTTTCCTTACAAGTCCCCATCTCCTTTGGGTTCGATATATATTAAAACTTGGTCATGCTTACCACGCTAATAGCGAACACGTACACTTGCGTGAGGACTCATTTACACCGAACATGAATCATGGGAAGGACTAGTAAAAATTTTAGCATTAGAAAAATCTTGAAACAAAAGAGCTTTGTTCTCCTTAAGATCATCATCATCTTCATCTTCCACATTCCCTTCTTCCCCTATACTTTCCACTTCCCCTTCATATTCATCATCTATAATACCCCCATCTTCCTTCTCACAATTGGCTTGGGTGCTCAATTGCTCCAAGTAGAGCCCTAACTTCTCGATTCGCACACTACAAACCAATTGTTCCAATTGGAACTCCAAGTTTCTTGATTTGGCCACCTTGAGTTTTGCAAATTTTATCAAACTTCTTGTTTGTCTCCTCAAAGTGCCTTTCATCTTCCATTCCCATCTCTTCCAATTGCTTAAAAATGTGAGCTAAAGCCTCATCTAAATAGCTAGGAAGAGTTTCTTCTTGATGGAAAGGCATAGGAATGGGTGGAGTATAGGAGTATGTATCTTCATAAAAGGTGTAGGAATATGGATCCTCATAAGAGTAGGAATCTTGATATGTGTATGAATTAGGAGGATAAAGATCTTCTTGTGGAGGTGGTGGTTGACATGGGTGAGGTTGATATGTATAGGAATTAGGAGAACCTAGATATCGTGGATACGCGTAGTGTTTGTATCCCATCTACGAGTAAGCTCACTCCTACAAAAACAAGCAAGTATCAACACTCACCAAGATTAGTCATAGACAAAAAAATAAAAACAAAGAAATGAAATGTAAATAAACATCACAAGCCTAATAAAAAGACCATTTCCCCGGCAACGATGCCAAAAACTTGCTTGCCAAAATTGTGTCTCACGCAAGTGTACGTGATCGTAGTAGAAGTGGCAAGGTAACCAAGTTAAAATATCGAACACTGGGAAATAATTCGATATGAAGCAAGTATTGAATGTTTACAAATGATAATAGATAGGAAAGCAAGAAAAAAGTCTTGATTTCTATCAACTTCAACAAAGCAAAGTAAAAGCTAACTATCATCTCTTAGAGATGAGCAAGTGAGTGATGTGTGTGCATGGAAGTACTCCTACTATGGTTCACCTAGTGCTTATCAATCCTAGCATGAAAAAGGTCTCTTGGTTTCTTAATTGAGCTAAGGACTTTAACTAGTGTCTAGATCTCTCTACAACACAAGCTAAAGGGCTCTATTGGGTGTCTAGATGTCTCTACAACACCCAATACTCTAATTAAGAGGTCTAGGTTTAAATGCAATTCTCATTGATCATAAAAGCCATTAATCAAACACTTGGTGTGCACAACATTCAACTAAGAGATTCTATGAATAATCTCAATTCTCATGTCTTGCAAACTCATATAAGCTCAAATTATCCAATTGACATACCAAACATTCATATAAATTATTAATAAGAGAATTAATCAATCAAGATCACTTAATCATGCATAGGATGAACAAGAAACCAAATTACACCATAGTATTCATACAACCATGCATCAAAAGAATAGCCCATGGCTAATTGGAAATGGAAATCAACAATTAACAATCTAAACATCATGATTATGAATTAAAACAAGAGAATTAAAGAAAAACTTACCATATGTAGAGGAATTGAAATACAATCATCAAACCTTGAAAAGCTATCTTCTAATCCGAAATGCGAAATACAAAATCAAATCGTAGGAATGTAGATAACGATGAGACTAAGCTAATAGAACAAATGGATCAAAGATCCAACGGGTAGATCAAAAGTTATGGAAGAAAGAAATCTAAGAAAATCTAAGAACCCACTAAGTAACTACCTAATTCTCTCTCCAAACTAATATAAGAAATTGGAATAATGAAGAAGATGCTGAATGTTGGGACAATCTTAAGTATTTTGATTATATCCCAAAACCCCTTGATGAACTTGCCTAAGTATAGTTCATCAGGATGATAGTTTCAGGCTAGTTAGGTTAGAATAGATTTCACTATTCTCAGGTATTCAGTTCAGGGGGAACGTGCTGAAGAGTGAAGACTGATGGTGACGTCCCAGAAGTCTGAAGTCTGAAACATCTCCAACCCTGAAGGTATTGATCGTCCTGAAGATGATCAACCTGAAGCTGCAACCTGAAAAACCTAGAAAGAATCCTAAAGCTGAGTAGAAGTCATCCTGAAGAAGACCACTGATCCTGACCTAACTGAGTAAACTAAGCATGCTTAGGGAAGTGTCTATCAGTAAGGGCACAAGTAACCTTGATCAGGTTGAACATCCTTCTGATGTTCATAAGTCCTGACTTGGGCCTAGTATCAGTTAACCTGATACTTGTAAGTCCTGAGACCCAAAGGTTACACGTGCAAATGGAAGTCTGAAGAAGCAAAAGGAATGTCAGTGTCTCCAACATTAGACAAACATTTATTCTGAGTAAAGATCAAGAGACTCAGAGTTATAAATGTACGAGGATCAGTAAAGTTAAAGCCGACAAACTAGCCGTTGGACAAATGACCAGTAAGAAGGCGACACGTATGTACGGAGACTCAGTGCATTTAATGCTTCTCAGAGGTGCAAGGGGCAGATCGTATCTTTACCATACTAGGTATGGGTTTTGTCAGACAAGGACAACCAAACCAGCACCTACCCAAAATAGAAGGGTTTGAAACGGATCTCTTCCAACGGATCTATTTCAAACCCTCCTATAAATACAGAAGGGCTTGCTCCCATTCAAGGCTAACGGGAAATTTCCAAGGGAAAGCTCTCAAGATTCCAAGCATTCAAAGTTGATTTGAAGCAACAATCTGAAACCTTAAATTTCCCTAGTGTTGTAGTAGAAATCTTTTCTGTATTTTGCTTAGAGTATTGATCCCATCCGTAGAACTATTTTGTTAGAGGGATCAATACACAATAGTTGGAAACGTGAATACCAAACCCCTCAGTTTGTGAGTTGGTTGGTAGGAAGGACAGGGACTTGTAAAACGCCCAGGGGTTGGTTCCTAAGAGAGGAAGTTGGCTATTCATGTCCCTTGGCACGTAAAACATAAGCACCTATCCTCAGGGTTTGAGGGTAGC
This sequence comes from Prunella vulgaris, assembly GCA_026898435.1. Lineage (NCBI taxonomy): Eukaryota > Viridiplantae > Streptophyta > Magnoliopsida > Lamiales > Lamiaceae > Prunella > Prunella vulgaris. The sequence continues at coordinate 253,383 of JAPKLY010000195.1, forward strand.
TTCCTGTTAAATCAGGTCGTGGACGTAGGAGTTGGTTATCTCCGAACCATGTAAAAAAGTCCCCCGTGTGCTGATTTACATATTGCTCAGGATCATAACTGTCATTCATATTAAACTGAGCATACTTGCATTGTTTTGAAAAACCAATAGGATTGATTCTTCATCCTGATCGATAAAACTGTGCACCAGCCTTAACCACGTTTTCATTAAGCAAAACTGATAAATTTTCAGGAACTAAAACGAGTAGAAACATAAGGGCTCACATTCCACACTACACTGAGCTTACTGAGATAGCTATCCAACTGACTTGCTTCCGAGCTGTCAGTAGTTGGGTTATCGCTACTGAGCTTCTGAGAGCACAACTCTAACTTAGCTTTGAGGTTCATTGCCGATCCGTCCCTGCTGCCCCTGTGGACCATCAGTTTAACTGAACATTTCAGGATCTTCCTGACTACGTCTGAAAGAGCATTTTTATGAAGCTTCGGGAAAATCTGACATCAGTGTATTCCCCTCCATACACTGATTATACTCGTTTCGGGACCAACGAGTGGTATCAGAGCGGTGGTTCAAAAGACCACTAACTTTGTTTACCAACGGTTTCTGAGGAGAAACTTTTGGTGGTCAACTAAACAGATCTGGTTTCTGAAAACTTGCATATCATGGTATCCCGTTCTAAGCGCCTTGAGGGCAACTTCCTGAGTTCTCTATTGATAACTATGATTATTGGAAATTCAGGGTCCTTACACATCTCTACTCTATCCATGATCAGATGCCGAAGGTGATTTAGCATGGTCCTATCAAGTTCATGAGGAATCTTAACACCACCTGGCCTGTAGCTGGAAATGTCCCTGTTCCGGCTGCCAGAGATGAGGAAGTGGAGAGGTCCGCGCTTACATCTGATCAGATTAAGCAAATCGGACTGGATAATGTAGTGAAAAATATTATACTCCACACTGTTTCTTACGAGAATTCGGTTAGGCTCATGCATCTGAGGACTGCGAAGGAGATCTGGGAGGCACTAAAGGAGATGAGTGAGGGGTCTAAAAAGATAAAGGAGAACAAGTGTGATCTTTCTATCAGGAAGGAGAGTCCATCGATCAGATGGAAGCTCGATTCTTTAAGATGATGAACGAGCTAGCAACCCTTGGGAAGGAGTTTCCCAAGAGGGAGGTGTCATCTAAAACCTGAACTGTCTCCCTGAAAGATGGGACACAAGAGTGATCTTGTTGAAGAACACTCAGGATCTCACAAACGTTCCTTACTCTAACCTCTTCTCAGAGTTAAAGGCTCTGGAATTCGACCTCGATAAGAGGAAGACGAATGGTGTAGTCAATGAGGATGTAAGTAAGGAGAAGACACCTGAGAAGGAAAGAGCGTTGCTCTTAAAGCTGCTCCTGAGCCTGACGCTGGATCTGGCTCGAAATCATTGAGGGATATGAATAAGGACGAGCTAGCCCTGGAGTACAGCCTAATGGCACGACGATTCGAGAAGCTAAACTCTCGTTTTGGCAGGTATAAGAAATTTTATACTGATAATTGTGATCGCAGGTATTCCAGCCTCAGGAGATCAAGCCCCCGGAGGGAAGATAGGAGGGGTTCTGATTCCAGGAGAGTAGAGTTGTTATACGAGCCGAGCGAGCCCGAGTAGTGCCAGGCTCGGCTCGGCTCGTTAAGCTTATCGAGTCGAGCCGAGCCTAGCTCGTTAAGCAAACGAGTATTTTTTTGAGCTCGGCTCGGCTCGTTTAACACTTCGAGTCTAGTCGAGTCGAGCCCTTAACAAGCCGAGTCAAGCCGAGCTCATGAGCAACTCGTTTATTTTAACAACAATAAAGCTAAAACTATCACCAATTCACCAGTATGAGTGATTTGAGAATATGAATTGTATTATTATGTAAAATATTAATATTTTATACCCTAAATTATATAATATTTATAAAATAACCTCTATTTTTCGAGCCTACCAAGCAGCTCGCGAGCCTACCGAGTCGAGCCGAACCGAGCTCGTTAAGCAAATGAGTATTTTTTTAGGCTCGGCTCGGCTCGTTTAACATATCGAGCCGAGTCGAGTCGAGCGTTAACGAGCCGAGCTCATGAGCGGCTCGTTTTTTTAACAGCTCTACAGGAGAGAGAGAGACGAGCCTAAGCGTCGGAGAGATGAGAAAAGCTCCAGGAGGAGAGATGATGCTTATCCCAGAAGATCCAGCTCCAAACCTATATGATCATCAGGGAGGAGGAGGGAGTCATCTGATAAAAGGTACACTGACAAACCGGGTGCTAGTGATGTAGATCACTGCTACCATTGCAAGAAGACCGGACATTATCAGTATGATTATCCGTAGCTCAGTGCTCACGAGATAGAAGATCGGAGAGCAAAGAGAGATATCAGGGTATCAAATTGGAAAGCAATGATTGCTGAGGATTCCTCAGATTCAGATGGCCCAGGATGCCGATCCCCTGAACTCTTCTCCAACGAGGAGTATGATGATCTCTGCCTGATGGTAGATGATAAGGTATGTTCTTCTGCCTCTTCTCCTGATCACGCACCTGAGCTTAGCTCAGATTCAGGAAGAGACCTCGACCTTCAGCTCGCTCTAGAGCAATTGATGTTTGATTTCTCAAGGTTGCAGGAGACTCATATTCACACTGTGGATGTGAATGCACAACTGAGTGGGGAGAATGACTAGTTAACTGAGTCTCTCAGAATGAGAGATATTGAGGAAGCCCTGAGGTTTGTAAACCTCCAGGAAGAGTTGCTTCATGCCCAGAATAAGCATGATGAAACTCCAATGGCGGTTGAAAGATTGAATGGTGTAATCAGCTCCCTGATTGAGACTCGTGATACTAATCAGTTCCTTGCTCAGCAACAGCAGAAGATCGAGCGGATAGCTCTGATAGGGATGTTCGAGGCTGAGTGGCAAGCTCGCCTTAGTGCTGAGCAAACTGCTTGAGACCTTGAACTGATCTAAAAAGAGTCTGCTGATCAGAAGTGATGGATCCTGCCAGTGAAGGTAATCCGTTCCCAAGATCGTTTTTGGATTACCAAACACATACAAAATAGAAAAACAAAAGAAAATAAAAATAGAGTCGTTACCCTTGTTGACCGAGACATAGATTCCACTAGTGATCTTCTAATCTATCTCCCAACCTCGTTCGAACATCGGGTGGACGGAAAACTGTCGAACGTGGAGATAATCCTGCCTCCTAATATCATCACTCTAGAGAACCCTAAACTTTGGCTGCTGAGTGTGATTTAGGGTTTCTGGCTGAAATTGAGGCCTATTTATTTTAAGGCTCCTTTGGTTAAATGGGCCAGACTAGGGATCAATAGAAGGTATAGGGGTTTGGGCTTCTTACGAATCCAAATATACTTATGTTCAGCCCAGAACATTAATTTGTCCGAAACATTAATTCATTCCACTAGAAAATTAATGTTGTACCCCCGTCCTATCCCGAACCAAATTTGGGCTTCTATTAGACTCTATAATTCCCCGTGTTAAAGATATCGCATTTCCATTAATTATTAAAGCTTCTCACTGCTCTAAGTAATTAATATCTATTTTCCTTGAGTAGTACCAACTTAACTTCGTTGTCGTACGGATTAAATCCACCTGCAGGGTTTAATACGATAATCCTTTATAAGTTTCCTCAAGGGGACATCATCAACCTGGATCACCAGGACACGGTGCCCTAATGCCGATAAATAGACATCATGCGAGCGATTTCACTACCCAAAGTACGTAGTGTGAAGAATCTAACAAGATTCTCACCCATGGTAAATCAAAGTAGTGCACAAGCGCCCCACACATCTAAATATCGCACTTAGGGTTAAGACTTATAAGAGTCACCAAGACCTTTAGTTCTTCATTACAGTGAGAATAGAAGAACATGTCTTATCTTCGATCCATTCAATATGACAAAGCGCACTAATATAAACTAATGGCCAAGACAGGCCACTGACAAGTTCATACTACAACTTAAACCAATAGTTATGTCTAACACTATCTCAGTTGTGAATATTATTTATATCTTATAAAGAACCGACAATGTGATCTTCTGTGTGACTACAAACACACCACATTATCTACAATATAAGATAAGTAGACATACAAGCATTAATGAGAATGTAATAATGTGAAAAACACTTTATTTCAGATAATAAAGAAATCGAATATAAACCATAAAAGCCCAACAAAAGTTTGCTTTACAGTATACACCAACAAGAAGCTAGTGCTTCAGTACACCACTGAGCTTGAAGCCCTGAAAAAGGAAAATGTGCTCTGTGAAGTAAAGATGGAGAAGTTACAAAAATCTTCCCTAGTGGTTGATGAGTTAACAATGATCTCCCTGCATACTGATGGTGCTAAAGCTGGGTTAGGCTATGATGCCTCAAAAGACCCAAAGGGCAAGAAGAAGAGAGTTGCTTCAGGGAGCAACTCTCAGAAAGTGTTTGTCCCTGCCCAAACTGGTGACAAGGGCCCTAGTTTTGCTCACCAGGACAAGGGCAAAGGGAAGGAGAAAGTGCCTGCTGAACCTGTCAGGCAAAAGACTGAGGAACAAAGGCCAAAACCGAAGGGAAAGGCCAAAATTCCTAACCAGGAGCCGAGGAAGAATGACCAAGGGAACCTCAAGGCTCAGCCTAGGAACCCTCAGCCTGGAAAGAATTGTACCCCCAATACATCTCAGGCTAGGCCTCAGAATGCTCAGGGTGGAAGGACTTTAGGCCAGAGGAGGCCGACGGATACTGAGGTCCAGAGGCCTCAGGCAGGGCACAGGGCCCATCAGGAACATTCTAATCCTCAAAGGAGAAGGACTAACCATGTGGTCCCTGAAGGGCGACAAAGACCTGACTCTGATAACACTCACGCCAGACCTCAAGTGCCTAGAGGTTAGGCTTAAGTAGCTCCTACCCAGGATAGACATCAGCCCAACACGCCCAGGCCAAGGAGGAACAGGAGGCCCGCCCCAGGAACAAATCCAGGGCTCCTGAATCTCAGGCTGACACCCATACACCCTCAACTTCCCAGGCACAAAGGAAGAATAGGATAGTGTATGTCGATGTTTCAGGGAGACAGGTTTACACTTCTGATGCCATCAGAATTGTTAAACAAATCTGGATCCCGAAGGGTATGACTGACACTGTAGGACCCAATATGAGATGGGTACCTGAGGCCTGATTCTTTTCAGGTCGCTGCGGGCTACATGAAAAGGAAGGAGGATCTGAAGAAGGACTGGTACTTGGACTCAGGATGTTCCAGGCACATGACCGGATTTCGTGATCTCCTTCAGGACTATGTAGCTCAGGAAGGCCCGCAGGTAACCTTTGGTGATAGCTCTAAGGGTTTCACCAGAGGATTCGGTACCCTTGTTGTTGGTTCTTCTAAAGTGCTTAATGTATCCTATGTAGAGGGTCTTAGGCATAACCTGCTTTCGGTTAGTCAGTTTTGTGACAATGGATATAGTGTAGAGTTTACATCAAACATATGCCTTGTGAAAGACAAATCTACAATGCAGGTTTTGATTATAGGTGTCAGGAGAGGAAACATTTACTTTGCTGACTTTAAGAGCAGCTCTCCTGAAACTTGTTGGTCGCTAAGAGCTCATCTGAGCTCAGTTGGCTTTAGCATAAACGCCTGAGTCACTTAAACTTCAAGATTATTAACAAAATCTCTCAACTTTCTCTTGTAGAGGGTCTACAAATTTTTAGCAAAGACCACGTGTGCGGAGCATGTCAGGAAGGCAAGCAAACTAAAGCTTTATTCAAGGAGAAAGATGCCTTCTCAACTGAAAGAGTGCTTCAGATCCTACACATGGATCTTTTTGGTCCGATTACTCCTGTCAGCATGAATGGTTGAAAATATACCCTTGTTGTTGTTGATGATTATTCCAGGTACACATGTGTTATTTTCTTGCTGAACAAGACGAAGACTCAGGTCAAGCTTCCTGAGTTACTCAAGAAATTGAGTACTGAACAGGGTCAGAGCATCGTCAAGATTAGATCAGATCGGGGAATAGAGTTGACATTGCTCATGAGACTTCTGCAGCCAGGACTCCTCAGCAGAATGGAGTAGTTAAGAGAAGAAACCGGACCATGAAGGAAGCTGCCAGGACCTTGTTGGCTGAGTCAGGACTGCCCAAGAAGTACTGGGCTGAAGCAATCAACACTGCTTGCTACACTCAGAACCGATCTATGCTGAACAAACAACATGCTCAGATATCGTATGAAACGTGGAACAAGAGGAAGCCTCACATTTCCTATTTCTATATTTTTGGGTGTAAGTGTTTCATCCTGAACAATGGGAAAGACCAGCTTAAAGCCTTTGATAACAAGTCTGATGAGGGAGCGTTCTTAGGATACTCCTCAGTCAGCAAAGCTTTCAGGGTATATAACGGTCGGACCCTTTGTGTGGAGGAAACACCTCATGTTGTGTTTGATGAGACTGCATCAGTGCGTAGAAAACAGGTTCCGAGTCCTGACACTGAGGGGGTTACCAAGAGAATGACAAGACTGAGCCTGAAGTAAAATACCAAATTCAAGGTCAAATTCGTGAATGCTCCCAAGTGATGGGATGGTGATGACAATCAGGATGGACCTTAGGCCAACCCTCAGCAAGCCCCAGCCTTGGAGAATGATGAGTCTCAGACTCAACCTGAGGTATGTACTGGCGGTGATGATGCTTCTGCACCTAAGACGGTTACTGAGTCCAACTCTGTAGGGGGAAACAATGTCCCTGACATTGGTCAACCCTCAGAAAATGACTCAGTGTCCCCTGTTCTTGCTCGTTCCACTTCTTTGCCTATTTTTGTCGAGACTAACATTTCAGGTTCAGGCGAGAGAACGTCAGCAGCTCCAATGCTCCGGTCAGTAGGAGAACTTGGTTAGATGATCACTCATTGGCTGATATCATTGGTGATGTCAATGAGAGGGTCAGGACTAGGTTGTTCCACGGTGAGAGTGCTTTGTTCTGCTGCTTTCTGTCTGATCAGGAACCTAAGAACATAGAGGAAGCTCTTGCTGACCCCAACTTGATCCTAGCCATGCAGGATGAGCTCAGTTTGAGCGGAATTAGGTTTGGGAGTTAGTTGAGGGACCTAGGCGTCAACATGTGATTGGCACCAAGTGGGTCTTCAAGAACAAGAGGGATGAGAAGAATGCTGTTGTCAGGAACAAGGCCAGACTGGTAGCTAAGGGTTACTCTCAGGCCGAAGGGATCGACTATGATGAGACCTTTGCTCCAGTTGCAAGATTAGAAGCAATCAGGTTGTTCTTGGCTTATGTAACATTCAAGAAGTTCAAGGTATATCAGATTGATGGAAAGAGTGCTTTCCTGAATGGAGTGTTGAACGAGGAGGTTTATGTGGAACAATCTCCTGGGTTCGAAGTTGGTGATAAGGTATATCACATGAAGAAAGCTCTTTATGGCCTGAAGCAAGCCCTCAGGGTTTGGTATGATACACTCTCCCAGTTCCTGATAGATCATGGGTTCGTGAAAGGAACAGTGGACAAGACTCTCTTCAGGATATCCGAAGTGGAAGACATTCTCTTGGTCCAAATTTATGTGGATGACATAATTTTTGGATCACCTAACATGAAGCTTTGTGAGAAAGTCTCCAAGCTGATGACGGGGATGTTTGAGATGTCAATGATGGGGGAGATGAACTTCTTTCTAGGTCTTCAGGTCAGGCAAACTGACTCCGGAATCTTCATCAATCAGTCCAAGTATGCGAGGGACTTGATTCAGAAGTTTGGAGTTCAGTCCAACAAAGTCTCACGTATTCCCATGAACACAAATGAGAAGCTGGATCCTGACAAGGAGGGGACCGCAGTAAACTACACTGAATATAGGGCACTGATTGGATCTTTATTGTACCTGACTGCAAGTCATCCTGACATCACCTATGCAGTAGGAGTTTGTGCAAGGTATCAGTCTGATCTGAAGAAGAGTCATCTAGAGAGTGCCAAAAATATATTGAAATACCTGAAGGGCACAGTCAATTTAGGACTTTGGAATCCCTCAGATGACAACCTAGAACTGAGAGGGTATTCTGATGCTGATTATGGAGGTTGTAGGATTGATAGGAAGTAAACTACAGGCACATGTCAGTTTCTAGGGAGCAAACTGATCTCTTGGTTTTCAAAGAAACAAACAAGTGTTGCTACGTCTACTACTGAGGCTGAGTATATGGCGGCAGACAGTTGTTGCTCCCAGATCCTTTGGTTGAAGCAACAACTGAGAGACTACCAAGTTGAGGCTATTGAAGTCCCAATTTATTGTGACAACAATAGTGCCATTGCCATATCCCAAAACCTAGTCTTACACACAAGGTGTAAGCATGTAGACATCCGGCATCATTTTATAAGAGATCATGTTGAGAAGAAGGATATAAGGATGGAGAGGATCCAATACTGACAAACAGAGAGCTGACATCCTGACTAAGGCTTTGCCTAAAACCAGGTTTGCTGAGTTGACAGTAGAGTTATGACTTCTTGACCCAGGTGTAGGAGATTCAGTATGAATCTCAGTTCAGGATTGAATAAGGTGGTCAGGAGGGATGACTAACTCAGGATCAGGTTGCAGAGAGATGAATGGCTTTCAGGGGGAACAAACATCAGTTTTAGAATCTTCAGGATCTTGATAGGTTTAGGTTCAGGACACAGATTTTAGGGCTTGTCACCCTGATCGGACTCAAGAGGTATCAGTCAGGTTACAATATCTGTCTGACTGGTATGTATTATTGAACCTTTGCTTTCATCATGACTTGCTTGCATCAATTCTGATCATGTCTGACACCACATCAATCACAGGGTTTTTAACTCCCATCCCACCCGTTCATTTATTATTCAGTTTTTATTAAATACAATTATTGGAATTTATTTCAAACTTGCTCTGACGAGCATTTAATGCGTGTGTGGGCGGGAACAGTTTTCAAATTTTTTTTGAAATATTAACTTTGAAAATTGAATTTGGTAAAACTTTTATTCCGGATATACCCCTTCATCAAATCCGTTGAATTTCAAAAGTCTAGTAATCCAACCCGTCCATCAAAACTGAAGTTCTGGGTATAAAAGGAAAACTTGTGCTTCTCGCTTCATTTACGCACTCATATTCTCCTATCCCATATTCTCTACAATTTATCTATCCCAATCATTGCACTAATGGCTTCTTCTACTTCTAAGTCCGTTGATGATATCAAGAGATTCCACGCTGCCATCTCAGAGATGGAGTCGAAAGTATCATATGAATGGTTGGTGGATTTTTCTCACCGATCCACCATTCCAGAGCTTCGTTAAGTCTATGGAGCGATTAATCAGGCTGGGCTCCTAAACTTCGTCTCCAAGAAGCCAACAAAGACGTGCTCCTATCAGATTGTGGCGTTCTATGCCAATCTGACCTTGAACAACGATGATGAGTGGGAATCAGTGATTCCACTCAGGCGAACGATTGAGAAGAATGCAAAAAAGGTAGTTCAACATTCTCCTGAGCGGGTGAACATAAGGGAACTTATAAGGAAGACATACAATCTGCCCCACTCTACCGAGGATAATCAACTGGCTGATCTCACTGCATACAAGGCTGGAGAAGAGCAGGAGTGTATGGATGAGTTTCTGATCGTACCTCAGGAGATTTTTATCACGATGAACATGAAGTTCCTGAAACCTGCATACAAGTTATTGTTTGAGGTTGTGGTCCAAAGCATTATGGGCTTCGTTGGAGGGATGGAGCAGATCAGTCAGCCAAAGATTAGGGGTTTGGCTGCTGTGGTGGACAATGCCAGAATCAACTGGGAGGAATATTTCCTTCAGAAACTTGTCCAGGAATCCAAGAAGGTGAGAAGAGTGGGTGACAAGATAATGTTTGATAAGAATCCCCACTATAGATCTCAATGATGCTTCAGGGTCTACCGTTTGGAGAAATTGATCAGGCTGAGCTGGTCGATTTCAAGGATAAACACATCCTCTTCAGAAGTGCTGTTGAAACAATCAAGAGGATAAACGACATTGAAATAAAAAAAGTCACAAGAGGCAAGGGAAAGGGTAAGGCCAAAAGCACTGACTCGAAGGCTCAGGAGGAGCAGGCCAAGACCGCCCCGACAAAGGTAAAAGTGAAAGGAATTGTGATCAAAGAGCCCAAGGACAAGAAGACATTACTGAGGGATGAGCCCTCCGATACTGAATCTGACCAGGCTGATCTAAGATCAGTATCTGTCAGCACTCCAGTCGTGCCACTCTCTTCTATGGCACCTTTTGGAGTTCCCTCGTCAGAACCTATGACGACTTCTGGCACTGAGACGATGTCTCAGTAGGAGGTGACTTAGGTCGAGGGGGAACAAGAAGATCAGGAGGTCAGGGTAGCAATGAACTCTGAGGTAGTTCTGATGGACGTGGTCCATGAAATTGTGAAGACGGTGGCTCAGACGGAGCCAAGTGGAGGAGCTCAGGAGGAGCTTGAGGAGTTGGAGGAGGAACTAGGAGAAAAAGAGGTGGATGCCCAGGAAGGGCGAAGTAGAGATTCTGATGGCTTGGAGGAGCATCAGGATGAAGAAGCAGAGGGTGAAGAAGGACAGGGCGAATCTGCCCCTGAGGATGATGTTCAAGCAGCCCCAGTGCAAGAGGTGGCTCCCAAAACCTCCAGTTTAACTGCTTTCGAGCTGGACAACAGATCTCAAGCCATCAGGTTCGTGTGGCAGCACTTACCTGAGTTGAAGGACCCATTCAGGGAGGAGGCCATCAGATTGAGGATGCTGGTAATCATACTCAGGTCAACTCTTCCGGAACTTGCATCCCTGATTGAACAAAAAGGGGTGGAGGTCCTCACTGATCAAGAGCAGATCCTGTGTAATCGTTTCTCAATACGCTCACATGCTCACGTCCTTCTCACTGAGGACTTCATCAGGGTTGTCAGGGCACACAATCCGCATGCAGTTCAAGCCCTCATCCCTGCTGCTGAAGGTGCACACTTAAGACCTGTTGCACCGGCCGAAGACGCACTTCCCGGGGTCGGGACTGCTGAGGCTCATGGAAAGGCCCCAGTGGTGGCTTCAAGGAAGTCCACAAGGAGGAAGAAGAAGAGCCGGACCATTTCATTGGGAGTTTCACTGATGGGCCGGAGCATACTCAGCAAGATCGTCCGTCAGCAAGACAAACTAAAAAAGCCGACGACTATATTTTCAAATGCAAGGAAGGAAGACACAGACCGCTTCCTGAGCATTGAGAATCAACGATCTACTGAACTTGTCACCATCTCTGGCCAGGTACAAAACGCTATTAATTCAACTCTCAGTGGCCTTGATGACAGGATCAAGGCACTTATTGCTGAGGCATTAAAAGGGCAGGAGGCCCAGGTCAGAGAAGTGGCTCGGGAAGAAGCCCAGGTGGAGGATGCGTCTCTCCAAACTAAGATCAGTGAGAAGTTGAAGAATTCGGATGAAGTATGGCAGAAGTCATTCAACAATCTGATGATGGACTGTTCAGGTCAGAAGAAGGAAGTGGCTACCATGAAGTCTAAATTCGACAACCATCTATCCGAAAAGCATAGTCAGGGTAGAGAGGACTGATGCGTTGGCTTTTGATCTGAAGATGGTAACTGACCAAGCTACTTCTCAGGGGATCCTGATCAACGATATCAAAGCCAAACTGGATAAGGACGAGGATGCCCCTGATGCTGCCAAAAAAAGGGAAGGGATAAAGAAAAATCCTAAGTTCGGTACTTCCAAGAAGAGGAAGGCAACTGATCCTGAAGAAGTGCAAGAACTGCTGGAGGAATGTGAAGAGCAACTCTACCCTGGTGATCCCTTAGTGGTAGCAAAAAAGAAGCAGAAGCAGATAACTTTGGAAACTGCACTGAAGGTTAGGTCTCAGGATACGAAGATCAAAAAACTTCAGGGTCAGCTTGAAGCCCCAAAGGAAAAGGAGAAAACTGAGAAGAAGAAACTTGAACCTAGTGCAGTGAAGAAGAAGGCTGCTGGTCAGAAGAAGAAGAATAAGACAACTCTCTTGGAGCCGTCAGGACCAATTCAGTACGAGTACGTAGACAACTTCATCCCACCTGAACTGAATGAGACCTGGATCCCGGTCAAGAAGGAGTTCGTGGGGAAGTATTATGTCTACGGTAACTGGCTGAAGTGTGAGGGCCATGATAAGAATGATGTATTCATAGAGTGGATGGCCGTGCACTATCCTGACTTATGGGCTGAGATTGACAGATTTGCTGACAGAGCAGATATTCAAATCAAAGCTCCCGAGAATATTATCTATGTCCGTCCACTACTTGGAATCAATCATCATCTCAAACGGCCTGTCATCCAAGCTGAAATGAAGATGGTTGCTCAGAAGTGCGGAGCACTTCAGGATGTTGATCTTTTCCATGCAGTGAAGCTGAGGGTCCTGGCGAAGTATGGACTCTCATTGGAGAAGTGGGACGATGAGGACTGAAGAATAGATCAGGATTAGTTGTCAGGAATGTTGCTTGTAATAGTTTCAGGATGCCTTGTACTTCACTTATCAATCATTGAAACTATTTTATGTTCTTGAGACAACATCTCGTTGACTCCTGATTTATATTTTCTACTCCTTATCAAGAACTGTACTGACCCTTTCCTGTTTCCATCTTATAGAACTACGGACCTGATATAGGTTCCTACATTGAATACTTATTACCTCAGTAAATTGTTTAGATGGTAGAATTTTTTTCTAAGGGTTTTGGCATCATCAAATAGGGGGAAATTGTTGGGACAATCTTAAGTGTTCTGATTAGATCCCAAAATCCCTTGATGAACTTGCCTAAGTATAGTTCTCTATTCTCAGGTATTCAGTTCAGGGGGAACGTGCTGAAGAGTGAAGACTGATGGTAACGTCCCAGAAATGTGAAGTCTGAAGCATCTCCAACCCTGAAGGTATTGATCGTCCTAAAGATGATCAACCTGAAGCTGCAACCTGAAAAACCTAGAAAGAATCCTGAAGCTGCGTAGAAGCTATCCTGAAGAAGACCACTGATCCTGACCTAACTGAGTAAACTAAGCATGCTCAAGGAAGTCTCTATCAGTAAGGGCACAAGTAACCTTGATCAGGTTGAACGTCCTTCTGATGTTCATAAGTCCTGACTTGGGCCTAGTATCAGTTAACCTGATACTTGTAAGTTCAGAGACCCAAAGGTTACACGTGTAAATGGAAGTCTGAAGAAGCAAAAGGAATGTCAGTGTCTCCAACATAAGACAAACATTTATTATGAGTAAAGAACGAGAGACTCAGAGTTATAAATGTACGAGGATCAGTAAAGTCAAAGCCGACAAACTAGCCGTTGGACAAACGACCAGTAAGAAGGCGACACGTATGTACGGAGACTGAGCGCATTTAATGCTTCTCAGAGGTGCAGGCGGTGGATCGTATCTTTGCCATACTAGGTACGGGTTTTGTCATACAAGGACAACCAAACTTGCACCTACCCAAAATAGAAGGGTTTGAAACGGATCTCTTCCAACGTATGTATTTCAAACCCTCCTATAAATACAGAAAGCCTTGCTCCCATTCAAGGCTAACGGAAAATTTCCAAAAGAAAGCTCTCAAGATTCCAAGCACTCAAAGTTCATTTGAAGCAACACTCTGAAACCTTAATTTTCCCTAGTGTTGTAGTAGGAATCTTTTCTGTATTTTGCTTAGAGTATTGATTCCATCCTTAGAACTGATTTGTTAGAGGGATCAATACACAATAGTTGGAAACGTGAATACCAAACCCCTCAATTTGTGAGTTGGTTGGTAGGAAGGACTGGGACTTGTAAAACGCCCAGGGGTCAGTTCCTAAGAGAGGAAGTTGGCTATTCGTGTCCCTTGGCATGTAAAACCCAAGTACCTATCCTCAGGGTTTGCGGGTAGCTTCCTGTTAAATCAGGTTGTGGACGTAGGTGTTGGTTATTTCCGAACCACGTTAAAAAGTCCCCCGTGTGCTGATTTACATATTGCTCAGGATCATAACTGTCATTCATATTAAACTGAGCATACTTTTATTGTTTTGAAAAACCATCAGGATTGATTCTTCATCCTGATTAGTAAAACTGTGCACCAGCCTTAACCACATTTTCACTAAGCAAAACTGATAAGTTTTCAGAAACTAAAACGAGTAGAAACTTAAGGTCTCACATTCGACACTAAACTAAGCTTACTGAGATAGCTATCCAACTGACTTGCTTCCAAGCTGTCAGTAGGTGGGTTATCTCTACTGATCTTCTGAGAGCACAACTCTGACTTAGCTTTGAAGTTCATTGTTGATCAGTCCCTGCTGCCCCTGTGGACCATCAGTTTAACTGAACATTTCAGGATCTTCCTGACTAAGTCTGAAAGAGCATTTTCCTGAAGCTTCGGGAAAATCTGACATCAGTGTATTCCCCCCCCAACTGATTATACTCGTTTCGGGACGAACACTTAAAAATCCGATCCTTGAGGTATTTATAGTGCCCACAATGTTTAGTCCAAAGTTCCCTTCATTAAATGCGTGAAAAGACGAAACTGCCCCTGAAATTTCAGAAAACGCACTGGCGCTCGACGACATACAGGTGGACTTTCGATCAGCTGTTCGCACGCCTGTGCGCGCGTGATGGCTCTGCTCGGTCCCGAGGCTCGGGGCTCGACCACAAGAGGCTGGTCACGCGAGCTCCTTCAACTTCGTCCCGTCCGATCTTCGACTTCCTCTTTTCTTCATATCTTGAGTTCTAGAGCTCCGATTGACTCGATTCTTTTTCTGTTGCGACCCTCTCTTCGAGCTCTTCAACAAGATATATCATTTGCACCATTTGGATCAACTAAAGAAATCTGAACTTTATCCAACTTCCTCGTCTCTTCATATTTTTTCTTGTTTTCACCTATAAACACAATTTTCTAGCCTACAAGGGTTCAAATGCACAAAGTATATCATTTTAGGGTCAAATATGAACATAAGCTCATCAAAACTATATAGAAATGGATTCAAAAAGATACAATTATGACCCTAATCAACAGTTAATCATAGATATACACATATGATATGTGATAGGGCTGGAAGCTCTAAGGCACGAAAATCTTCTAAAAGAGTCAATTACAAAGCACGATTAAATTCCAAAAAAGTTACTCGATGGTAGTTGGATTGTTACATTCATGGTGAATGAACACAATCATAAAATTGATACTATTTTTATACCATTAATGTCTGATCATAGACATATATGTGTGAACATGAAAAGACAATTAGACGCAAATGAAATTGCAGGTTTTAGGGCATGTAAAAGTATACGGTTATGTGAAGTACAAATTGGCGGACTTAAAAATTTAGATTGTCTCCCTAAAGACTTTTGAAATTTTATTGAGAAGAGAAAAACACTAGAGCTACATGAAGGGGATGCTAAAGCACTTCAGGAAGATGTTTGCTAGAGCTCAATTAAAAGAGAGAAAATATTTTGTTTGGTGAATATTCATTCAGAAGTTAGATTATGCAATGTATTGTGAATTCATCCAAGAAACACAGTTGCATATATACGAAGAATTTCACGTTAATGTGAGTTTTGACATAACAAATCTCGTGAATAGAATCTTATGTGCATCTATATTTATTCTAACTTTGATTTCAATATTTATAATTGACAAAAATTTATATAGAAATTTTTACGGTAGAAATTTCTAAAAATAAACTTAAAAAATATTAAAAAGATGGAACTGTCCTCACGTAATTTCGCTGAGCAGGACGCTAATGGACTAAATATTACTTTCGCATGCGGTATGCATGTAATTGGGCTGAAGAATACTCTTGCATGGATTACCACATGCAATAATGCCTTTTTTTTAAGTTTATTTGTTTAATTTTTTTATTTAAGCTATAAAATTTATTTTTAATTTTTAATTATTATATAGACAAATGTATATTATTATAGGACAAAATATGTGTCATTATCCAAATTAAATGTTGTTATTTCACATATATTTATTTGTTTTTATAAAATTATATTTTATCCTTAAAGTAACATACATTTGTTCATATAGTAACACATATTTGCCTATATAGTAATACAAAATAAGGAGCAAATATGTGTTACAATTAGAGCAAATGTATGTTACTATCATATAACATGTTATTATTATTACATATATTCATTTATTTTTATAGAATTTTTTTTTTATATAATATAAAGAGTAAAATATATGTTACTATAAGAATAAATATTATTTTCTCAAAAGATATTATTTATTTTTATAGAAATAATTATTTTTTCATAAAATAACATATATAAAAATAGTAAAAAATATATTACTACATAATTCAATATACCTATAGTTTAAAGGGATGATGAATAAATAACAAATACATATTTATTATTATAAAAAACTCATTTTGTACTTAATGTAACACACATTTGTCTATATAGTAACACATATTGGGGTGCAAATGTATGTTACAATTAGAGCAAATGTATGTTACTATAATATAAAATGTTGTTCTTTTTACATATATTCATTTATTTTTACAGATAAAATATTTTAATATAATATAAAGAGTAAAATGTGTGTTACGTACTATAAGAATAAATATTAGTTTTTCATAAATATATTTATTTATTTATATAAAATTATATTTTATATGATAGTAACATGCATTTGCCATATAGTAACACAAAATTAGGAGCGAATGTGTGTTATAATTAGAATAAATGTATGTTACTATCATATAAAATATTAATCTTCTTACATACATTTAATTATTTTTATAGAATAAATATTTTTATATAATATAATGAGTAAATTTGTGTTACTATAAGAATAAATATTAGTTTTTCACAACAAATATATTATTTATTTTATAGAAATAATTAATTCTTCATATAGTAACACATAAAATAGTAAAAAATGTATTACTACATTATTCAATAAACCTGTATTTTAAAATGATGATGAATACATAAGAAACACATATTAAGTCTTATAAAAATTCATTTTGCGTTTATAGTAACATATGTTTGCCCATATAGTAACACAAATTGAGGAGCAAATGTGTGTTACAATTAGAACAAATGTATGTTACTATCATATAAAATGTTATTCTTTTTTACATATATTCATTTATTTTTATACAATAAATATTTTTATATAATATAAAATTAATACACGTCCAATTTCAAATAAATAAAAAATAAAACAAACGTAAAACAAAGGATTAAAATTGCATTAGCAAAATATTATCATATGTATTTCTATCTCATTGGTAGATTGATGAATTGAGGATTGATTCTATAGTTGATAGAAAGTACACCGAGACTTTACATGGCTATTTATTATTAGTGGTTATATAGGATAAGATACGCGCACAGGGGATTATTCCGAGTATACGTTTCGAAATGGCATCAGCGAAATGGCTCAAGCAAAATATGAAAGTAAGGGCAGTCTTGTCTTTTTAGAAAAATTTCTACGGTAAAAATTTCTACGCAAGTGTTGCTCTTTATAATTTGGTTAATTATGATATTAATGTTTATTTTAAATAAGGTTAATGTTTCAAATTTAATATTTATTTTAAATAATCTTGTATGCACATAATCTTTATTTGATTTACCAAAGTCGATATCCACTTTTCCCTCCATGTAACTATTTTGGTTTGAATATTATAGCAATGTCACACACACACACACACACACACACATATATATATATATATATATATATATATATATATATAAATTTCTAAATATATTCAAATATGGAAATTAGGGGCAGTTCAAATTTGGTTGTTGAATTTGTGGTTCAAATATTTTTTTAATGAATTTGAAAAAATAGGGACGATTGATCATATTTCGAGCATTTGAAAAAATATTTTTAAATTAGGGTATACATTATGTTAATGCTTATTTCGAATTTAATATTTATTTTAAATATTTTTGTACGTACATGATCTTTAATTTACCAATTCAACCTTCATTTTATCCTCCATATATTTACTTTGATTTCAATATTTAATGTAACTTGTTTCTATTCTATATTTTAAAAAATCCAAATCCATTTACTTTAGAAAAATAAGCGTGTAAATTCATTTAATAGAAGTAGTCATATATAATCGGGAAAATCACAACTAGAACCACTTTTTAAAGGTTGATTACAATCTAGGCTACTCCCTCCGTCCCAATTCTTTCTTCTTATTTTTTCATTTCGAGACGTCCCAATTATTTCTTCACACCTTATACTATTAGTGTGTTATACTTATGATATTTCGTTATACTATAATGTTATATTATTAGTGCATTATACTATTGATATTCAGTTACACTATAGTGTTCCCGAAAATACTATAGTATGTTCATTTATAATAGTGTTCTCGACTAAACTGTAGTACGATTGTTTATATTATACAGTAGCGTTTAAATTTGAATTTGGGTACTGTAGCATTGTCAGCATAAGTACACTGTACCATTAGAGCCTAGGCTACTGTAGAGATGTAGGCATAATAAATACTCAACATTTATGTGTCAGGATTATTAGAGAAAGTAGCTTGTTTAATTATGGTGCCTAAATTGGTCTTGTTCGTAATGCAAAAAGTGAATTGGTTCTAGATATAATATTAAGTTCAAAAGTGTTCCTATATGTGGTTGCCCCTATATAATCGTGAGTATTAGTTAGCTGCATTATGTGCGTAGTTTAATTAATATATTACAATTAATTTAATAAGTTTAATTAACGGGCATACATTAGTTATTAGTTATTGGCCTAAGTTTAATTAACATATATGGCCATATATTAGTTAGTGTTCATATATTAATTAGTGCATGGGTGCCATATATACGTATAATTTGTATATATATATAAATAATATATATTATATTTGCATATTATAATTTTTGCGTATATAATTTATTTTTGCATGTTATAGCTTTTACATATATATATATAGAGGAACACTTACGTATAAATTTCTACAGTAAAAATTTCTAAATATAGAAAATAAGAAAAAGGAAAAACCACGCGCAGTACGCCTACATAATTAGTTCCCACTCCCAATCCCTGGTAATTTGTATTATTCTCTCCCCAGCCCACATATTGATTCCCCCCTCCCCACCCCAATCCCATACATGCTAAATTAACTCTCCACGCCAACATGCTAAAATTTATTTTTATTTTTTATTTTTTAATTATTGTGTTAATTAAATATATATTTAATATTATATTATAAAAAATATTTATACATATAATAACACATATTTATTCTTATAGTAACACATATTTACTCGAATAGTAACACATATTTATCTCCCAATTTGTGTTATAATATGGACAAATGTTTGTTACTATAAGGACAAAATATAATTTTATGAGAATAAATATGTGTTTCATAATTTATTTATCATCCATTTAAATTTAGGTACATTGTTTCATGTAATACATATGTTATTCTATGAAAAATAATTATTTATATAAAAATAAATAAATATTTGTGAATAATTAATATTTGTTCTTATAGTAACACACATTTTGCTCTTGCATTGTGTGAAAAATTATTTATTCTATAAAAATAAATGAATATATGTAACATAACAATATTTTATAAGATAGTAACACACATTTGTCTCCCTTTTTGTGTTACTATATGAGCAAATGTGTGTTACTATATGAGCAAAATATATTTTTATGATAATAAATATGTGTTTCATAATTTATTCATCATCCTTTTAAATCTAGGTAAATTGTTTCATGTAAAACATATGTTATTATATTGAAAAAATAATTATTTCTATAAAAATAAACAAATATTTGTGAATAATCAATATTTATTCTTAAAGTAATACACATTTTGCTTTTGCATTATGTGAAAAATTATTTATTCTATAAAAACAAATGAATATTTGTAAAATAATAATATTTTATAAGATAGTAACACACATTTACTCTAATAGTAACATATATTTGCTCTCCAATTTTTGTTACTATATGGGCAAATGTATGTTACTATATGAGTAAATGTGTATTACTATATTAACATATATTAAAAATAAGGTTTTAAATTAATTATGTAATATTATTTAATTTATTTTTAAACTTATAATAATTAAAATTAAGTTAATACTACAACATGGATTATATATGTGATTCGATGCATGTGTTTTTGAGGGGAATCCCAGGTAAGTTAATACTACAACATGGATTATATATGTGATTCGCTGCATGTGTTTTTTTGGGGAATCCCTGGGCTTGGGCGCATGGCCGCGCGTGAAACATTTTCTTTTTTAATTCTATTTTTAGAAATTTGTACCGTAGAAATTTTTATATAAATTTTTATCATATATATATATATATTTGCCTGTGATAATTTGTGATAATTCATTTGTTTTTTATTTTGTGCAGTAAGTACAAAATGTCGTTGCCATCAGATTTTGACATTAATCATCATGGATATTCGATCTTGTTAGGATGTGCCTTGATGACTCATGAAGATGCAGAATCTTTTAAATGAATTTTTCTAATTGGCTACAAGCAATGAATAATGTTCACCCACAACTATAGCTACAAATCAAGATGAAAACATCAAGATAGCAATAAGAGAGTTGATGCCCAATACTATCTATTGGTTTTGTATATGACACACTTTGTCTAAGTTGCCACCCAAATTTTGAAGGTGTAAGATCAGGCGCTTTCTACTAGACCAAAAGTTCAAACTTGTAGTGAGATGCTACTTTATTTTCCCTAATCTATATCTAGCTTCAGCGCCATAAGCGGCACACAACTATACCTTTAATCGAGTGAATGAGTGGACTTGTGCGCAACTCGACTCCAAAGCAGGAGACTACTAGGATTTCTCCCAACAATCCCCTCTAGCAGTAGCTATTATTTGCGCCATGTGGGACACGAACCAGTGACATGTGCTCTAATACCAATTGTAGGATCAAACACTTGCCACTAGACTTAAAGCCCAGACTTAATAGTGAGGTGTTACTTTATTTTCTTAACACATATCTAACTTCAGAATTGTTAAGGTAACAATAATTAAATATGGGCTCAGGCCCATAAAGAATTGGACGAGGCCCAAACTCAATATTGTAAAGCTTGGAGCACGAGCAAGGCCCATGTCTGCGAGCACGAGCAAGACATATGTCAGTGAGCACAAAAGAGATCAGTGGTTACAAGCACGAGCAAGCTCTAAGTCAATAAACCGAAAGTAATTACAACAATCATGCCAAATGTGTTGCATAATTAGCGCCGATCAGAGGCCACACATGGAAGCTGCCAATTATTATGGAGAACTTTTAATAATAAATTTTGTAACAGTTTAGTTTACCAGCATAGAGTAGTTGGTGCACGTGCCTTATTTAGAATACTCTATATATGTGACTTTAAGGCCTTCATTGTAAAGATTTTGAATCTCATACAATCAATATACTGCACACTTAAATCCCAACTCTTGCAATATAAGAATGGACAATTCTTTGTGTTTTTACAGCTTCCAATATTATTTTAAAGAAATAATATATATATATATATATATCCTGATAAAAGCCACACACGAATTTACTGGGGTAATAACAAGCATCACGGGCGGTACATAATTATGTCTTTAATCGAACGAACGAGTGGACTTAAGCAGAACTCACTTCTTAGAGCTGAGTTATTCAAGAAGTGTTGTAATCCTTCAGATGGATCGTCTATGAGAGAGGCAGTGCGAGAAGCAATAGCAAGTTAACGTATTATCTAATAAAAATTAAATTTCTGGATATCTTTGTTGATAAGCGACCTAAGCAAGCAGGATTGAGAAGAATAATCAAAAGAGATTAAAGCAAAGCTGCTTTCCTAGTGGGCCTAGCTCATCCATCATCTCGCTAGAGTCAACAGTCCACGTCATCAAATTCATCGACAACCTGCTCAATCAGCTCGCCCAGTAGCTCGCCACATAGCTCGCCCACACCACCTAGAGCCTACCCATGGAGAGAGGAGACCACCCAAGTGGCGAACTCTCAGTCCCACAGAGGGCCACTGAAGAGGGATGTTGACCACCAAGGTGACCTGCCAGAGTCGAGCTGAAGGCGAGCTAGAGGCGAACAAGAAATAGATGATCATTGTCAAGGCTACACGCTTACCACATTGCAAGGCAACAAAGCACAAATGGTAAAAGGACAAACAACTCGCCCTACCTCCTGTAGGGGTAGCTACGAGTAAGACCATTAGTAAGGGTAATTTAGACAAATGTCTTGTAATTAGTGCATAAAAGGTGATAAAGTGACAAGTGTAAGGACACTTGTAACCTATTAAGTCATCTAGGCTTAAAACATGCCACCTCATCTTATGCAAACATATAAATAGAAAATTTGTACCCATTTGAAGGGATTCCAACTTCATATACAAAGAATATTTCCTACATTTTCTCTCTCTACTCTCTCTCTATATTCTTACAATATCAAACTATTAACCCTATTTATATTATTTTGTGATTTCAATAGTATAATAAGCCACATAATTATCCTTATTAACAAAATCATCCAACAATCTTAATTATTTGTAACACAATTTTCATAATTCTCTTGTTACAGGAGAAGATGGAAGAGTTAGCTACACACAAATAATAAGAGTTCAAGTGGTTGTAATATCTTGCGTCATCGTAATGATATTTTTGCCAAGATAACGGGCAAGGATAAAGATAGGAGATTACATATGTACGGTATGAGAGTGAAATCAATTTATATATATGGTGGGAAGCCTAGTCGTGATGTACTTTATATAAAAACTATGGAAGAGAAAGAGGAAATAAGAGCATTGAAATTTTTTTTGAAGAGTTGACAACTTTGGTTCATATAAGATTGAAGTCAGAAAGAGCACTAATTTCATCTTCAAGCTATTAAAGTCCATCATGAATTAATCGTCCAACTCGTATAAGGGTAAAAAAATGAAATTAAATTACTTATTGTATGGAGATAAATTTATGCATGTTTCAACTGTGTTATTAACAAGACCTAAAGTTTAAGGTTGGAGCCTATGTAAAATATAAAAGTCTTGGTAATATTAATGAAATTGTTGTAATTAATATTTTAAAAACACTAGGTGGTGTTATATTAAATTGTAGGGACTTTGGGCCAATGATTTGTCAGGTAGTGGTTCAATCTTTTTTGAAGGTTGAAGAAATGTTGATTTATCCTTCTGATCTTATGAAATCAATTGGAGATTCTATTGGAGCACCAATCACTTGGTCTTTGTCTCTGGTATCTTCTTTTCTCTTGATAATACGATTTTTCCACTTTTATGAATTGTTAGTTTTTCTTTCATTATTGGTCTTTTTTTGAACTCTTATGTATGAGGATTTTTCTTAAGATGTGCTAGTCTTTCTAGATTTTTTTAAATCTTTATTAGAAACATTGCATTTAAATCTGTTGGGACAATCTGAGTGTTTTGATTAGATCCCAAAACCCCTTGATGAATTTGCCTAAGTATAGTTCATCAGGATGATAGGCTCAGGATTAGATAGGTTAGAATAGATTTTCTATTCACAGGTATTCAGTTCAGGGGGAACATACTGAGGAGTGAAGACTGATTGAGACGTCCTTGAAGTCTAAAGTCTGAAGCTGTTCCGACCCTGAAGATGTTGAACATCCTGAAGATGGTCAACTTGAAGCTGTAACCTGAAAAACTTAGAAAGAGTCCTGAAGATGCCTAGAAGCCATCCTGAAGAGGACCACTGACCCTGACAGAACTGAGTAGATTAAGCATGCTCAGGAGAGTCTTTGTCAGTGAAGGCTCAGTGTAACCTTGATCAGGCTGAACGTTCTTCTGATGTTCAAAAGTCCTGACTTGGGCCTAGTATCAGTTAACCTGATACTTGTAAGTCCTGAGACCCAAAGGTTACACGTGCGAATGGAAGTCTGATGAAGCAGAAAGACTGCCAGAGTCTCCAACATAAGACAAACATTTATGCTGAGTAAAGAACGAGAAACTCAGTGTTATAAGTGTACCAGGATCAGTAAAGTCAATACCGACAAACTAGCATTTGGACAAGAGACCAGTTAGAAGGCGAAACGTATGTACGGAGACTGAGCGCATTTAATGCTTCTCAGAGGTGCAGGCGGCGGATCAGAAACTTTGCCATAGTAGGTATGGGTTTTGTTAGACAAGGACAACCAGTACCTGCACCTATCCTAAATAGGAAGGTTTGAAACAGATCTCCTCCAACGGATCTTTTTCAAACCTCCTTATAAAAACAGAAGGCCTTACCCCCATTCAAGGTTACGGGAAATTTCCAAGTGAAAGCATTCTCAAGATTCCAAGCACTCAAAGCAAATTTGAAGCAACACTCTGAACTTTAAGTTTCCCTAGTGTTATAGTAGGAATCATTCTGTATTTTGCTTAGAGTATTGATCCCACCCTTAGCACTGATTTGTTAGAGGGATCAATACACAATAGTTGGAAAACGTGAATACCAAACCCCTCAGGTTGTGAGTTGGTTGGTAGGAAGGAGTGGGACTTGTAAAACACCCAGGGGTCAGTTCCTTAGAGAGGAAGTTGGCTATTCGTGTCCCTTGGCATGTAAAACCCAAGTACCTATCCTCAGGGTTTTGAGGATAGCTTCATTTACAATCAGGTCGTGGACGTAGGAGTTGGTTATCTCCGACCCACGTTAAAAAGTCCCTTGTGTGCTGATTTACTATTCTACTCAGGATCATAAACTGTCATGATATTAAACTGAAGCATACTTGCATTGTTTTTGAAAAACCATCAGGACTGACTTTGTCATCCTGATCAGTAAACTGAGCACCAGCCTTAACCACATTTTCATTAAGAAAACTGATAAAGTTTTCAGAACTAAAACGAGTAAACACTTAAGGGCTCACTTTTGCACTAATCTGAGCTTACTGAGATAGTAGCCCAACTGACTAGCTTCCGAGCGGTCAGTAGGATTGTTATCTCTACTGAGCTTCTGAGAGCACAACTCTGACTTAGCTTATCTGGTTCATTGCTGATCCGTCCCTGCTGCCCCTGAGGACCATCAGTAGACTGAACATTTTCAGGAGCTTCCTGTCTAAGTCTGAAAGAGAATTTTCCTGAGATTTCGGGAAAATCTGACATCAGTGTATTCCCCCCATACACTGATTACACTCGTTTCGGGACCAACAAGTGGTATCAGAGCAGTGGTTCAAATGATCCCACTGACTTTGTTTACCAACAGTTTCTGAGGAGAAACTTTTGGTGGGCAACTGAACAGATCTGTTTCTGAAAACTTGCATTCATGGCATCCGGTACTAAGCGCCTTGAAGGCAGTCTTCCTGAATTCTCTATTGACAATTATGATTATTGGAAATTCAAGGTTCTCGCACATCTCTACTCCATCCATGATCAGATGCCCCAGGTGATTGAGCATGGTCCTATCAGATTTATGAGGAATCTTCAGACCACCTGGCCTGTAGCTGGTAATGTCCCTGTTTCGGCTGCCAGAGATGAGCCTGTGGAGTGGTCCGCGCTTACTGCTGATCAGATTAAGCAAATCAAACAAGATAATATTGTGAAGAACATTATACTCCACACCGTTTCTTATGAGAATTCGGTCAGGCTCATGCATCTGACAACCGCGAAGGAGATCTGGGATGCACTGAAGGAGATGAGTGAGGGCTCGGAGAAGATCAAGGAGAATAAGAGAGATCTTGCTATCAGGAAGTTCGAGGCTTTTCAGATGCTGGAAGGTGAATCCATCAATCAGATGGAAGCTCTGTTCATTAAGATGATGAATGAGCTAGCAACCCTTGGGAAGGACTTTCCCAAGAGGGAGGTGTCGTCTAAAATCCTGAACTATCTCCCTGAAAGATGGGACACATGAGTGATCTTGTTGAAGAACACTCAGGACCTCACTAAAATTCCTTACTCTCACCTCTTCTCAGAGTTAAAGGCTCTGGAATTCGACCTCGATAAGAGGAAGACGAAGGGTGTTGCCAGTGAGGATGTGACAGAGGAGAAGACACCTGAAAAGGAAAAGAGCGTGGCTCTTAAAGCTACTCTTGAGCCTGAGGCTGGATCTGGCTCGAAATCATTGAGAGATATGAGCAAGGATGAGCTAGCCCTGGAATACAACCTGATGTCATGACGATTCGAGAAGCTGAACTCTCGTTTCGGCAGGTATAAGAAGTTTTATACTGACAATCGTGAATGCAGGTATTCCAGCCCCAGGAGATCGAGCCCCCGGAGGGAAGAGAGGAGGGGTTCTGATTCCAGGAGAGAGAGAGAGGAGCCTGAGCAGCGCAAAGATGAGAAGAGGAGAGACGATGCTGAGCCCAGAAGATCCAGCTCCAAACCTGAATGATCATCAGGGAGCCGGAGGGAGTCATCAGATAAGAGGTACACTGATAAAAAGGGTGTTTCTGACGTAGATCAGTGCTACCACTGCAAGAAGACCGGACATTTTCAGTATGATTATCCGGAGCTCAGCGCAAGAGAGAGAGAAGATAGGAGAGCCAAGAGAGAGCTCAGGGCATCAAACCGGAGAGCAATGCTTGCTGAGGATTCCTCAGATTCAGATGGCCCAGGACGCCGGTCCCCTGAACTCTTCTCCGATGAGGAGTATGATGACCTCTGCCTGATGGCAGATGATGAGGTATGTTCTTCTGCCTGTTCTCCTGATCACGCACCTGAGCTTAGCTCAGACTCAGCAGGAGAACTCGACCTTCAGCTCGCTCTAGAGCAATTGATGGTTGACTTCTCAAGGCTGAAAGAGACTCATACTCACACAGTGGATGTGAATGCACAACTGAGTGGGGAGAATGATCAGCTAACTGAGTCTCTCAGAGTGAGGGATACTGAGGAAGCCCTCAGACTAGTAAATCTTCAGGAAGAGTTGCTTCATGCTAGGAATAAGCATGATGAAACTCCACTGGAGGTTGAAAGACTGAAAGGTGTAATCAGCTCCCTGATTGAGACTCGTGACACCGATTTGTTCCTCGCTCAGGAACAGTTGATGATTGAGCGAATTGCTCAGAGAGTGATGTTCGAAACTGAGTGGCAAGCTCGCCTTTGTGCTGAGCAAACTGCTTGGGATCTTGAGCTGATCTCAAAAGAGAAAGCTCATGAGGAACTGGTGCTTCAGTACACCACTGAGATTGAGGCCCTGAAAGAAGCAAATGGGCACCTTGAGGATAAGCTGAAGAAGTTACACACATCTGCCCAAGTTGTTGATGAGTTAACAAGTTTCTCTCAGCTGAACGATGGTGCTAAAGCTGAGTTAGGCTATGATGCCTCTAAAGACCCAAAGGGCAAGAAGAAGAGAGGTGCTTCAGGGAGCAACTCCCATAAAAAGTTTGTCCCTGCCCAAACTGACGACATGAGCCCTTGTGTTGCTCGTCAGGATAAAGGTAAAGGGAAGGAGAAAGCGCCTACTGAACCTATCAGGCAAAGGACTGAGGACCAAGGCCCAAAACCTAAGGGAAAGGCCAAAGTTCCTCAGCCTGAGCTGAGGAAGAAGGACCAAGGGAACTCTAAGGCTCAGCCTAGGAACCCTCAGGCTGGAAAGAACTCTGCCCCAAGCACTTCTCAGGCTCAGCCTCAGAATGCTCAGGGTAGAAGGAATTCTGGTCAAAGGAGGCCTCGCAAGGCCAAGGACTACTGAGGTCCACACTCCTCAGGCAGGGCACAGGGCCCACCAGGAGTGTCCTAATCCTCAAAGGAGAATGACAAACTAAGTGGCCCCTGAAAGGCAACAGAGACCTGACTCCAATAACACTTAGGCCAGACGTCAAGTGCCAAGAGGTCAGGCCCGAGCTGCTCCTTCTCAGGACAGATCTCAGCCCAATGCACCCAGGCCAAGGAGGAACAGGAGGCCCGCCCCCAGGAATCAATCCAGGGCTCCTGAGACTCAGGCTGACACCCATACACCCTCAACTTCTCAGGCACAAAGGAAGAAGAGGACTGTTTATGTTGATGTTTCGGGGAGACAGGTTTACACTTCTGATGCCATCAGAATTGTTAAACAAATCTGGATCCCGAAGGGTATGGCTGACAATGTAGGACCCAATACGAGATGGGTACCTGAGGCCTGATTCTTTTCAGGTCGCTGCGGGCTACAAGAAGAGGAAGGAGGATCTGATGAAGGACTGGTACTTGGACTCAGGATGTTCCAGGCACATGACCGGATTTCGTGATCTCCTTTAGGACTATGTATCTCAGGAAGGCCAGCAGGTAACCTTTGGTGATAACTCTAAGGGTTTCACCAGAGGATTCTGTACCTTTGTTGTTGGTTCTGTTAAAGTGCTTAATGTATCCTATGTGGAGGGTCTTAGGCATAACCTGCTTTCGGTCAGTCAGTTTTGTGACCGAGGATATAGTGTAGAGTTCTCATCTAACATATTTCTCGTTAAGGACAAATCTACACTGCAGGTTTTGATTACAGGGGTCAGGAGAGGCAATGTTTATTTTGCTGATTTTAAGAGCAGCTCTCCTGAAACTTGTTTGGTCGGTAAGAGTTCTTCTGAGCTCAGTTGGCTTTGGCATAAACACTTGAGTCACTTAAACTTCAAGATTATTAACAAAATTTCTAGACTTTCTCTTGTAGATGATTTACCTAATGAAGTTTTTAGCAAAGACCACGTGTGCGGAGCATGTCAGGAAGACAAGCAAACTAAAGCTTCATTCAAGGAGAAAGAGGCCTTCTAAACTGACAGAGTTCTTCAGCTGCTGCACATGGATCTCTTTGGTCTGATTACTCCTGTCAGCATGAATGGTAGGAAATATACCCTTGCTGTTGTTGATGATTATTCCAGGTACACATGGGTTATTTTCTTGCTGAATAAGAAGGAGACTCAGGTCAAGCTTCCAGAGTTACTCAAGCAATTGAGTACTGAACAGGGTCAGAGCATAGTCAGGATATGATCAGATCGAGGAACAGAGTTTATTAACTCTATTATAACTGACTTTTGTACTAACCATGGTATTGCTCAAGAGACTTCTGCGACCAGGACCCCTCAGCAGAATGGGGTAGGTGAGAGAAGGAACCGGACCCTGAAGGAAGTTGCCCGGACCATGTTGGCTGAGTCAGGACTGCCCAAGAAGTACTGGGCTGAAGTAATCAACATTGCTTGCTACACTCAGAACCGATCTATGCTGAACAAACAACATGCTCAGACACCTTATGAAACTTGGAACAAGAGGAAGCCTCGCATCTCTTATTTCCATATTTTTGGGTGTAAGTGTTTCATCCTGAACAATGGGAAAGACCAGCTTAAAGCCTTTGATAACAAGTCTGATGAGGGAGTTTTCTTAGGATACTCCCCAGTCAGCAAAGCTTTCAAGGTGTATAACTGTCGGACCCTTTGTGTGGAGGAAACACCTCATGTTGTGTTTGATGAGACTGCATCTATTCGTAGAAAATAGGTTCCTAGTCCTGACACTGAGGGGGTTACCAAGAGGGGGACATGACTGAGCCTAAAGAATCCTAAGTTCAAGATCAAGCTTGTCAGTGCTCCCAAAGGATGGGATGATGATGATGATGATCAGGATGGACCTCAGGCCATGCCCCAGCCTCGGAGAATGTTGAGTCTCAGACGGATACATAGACTCAACCTGAGGTACGTACTGTCGGTGATGATGCTTCTGCACCTGAGACAGTTACTGAGTCTAACACTGTAGGGGGAAACAATGTCCCTGATATTGGCCAACCCTCAGGAAATGACTCAGTGTCCCCTGTTCTTGCTCGTTCCGCTTCTTTGCCTATTATTGTCGAGACTAACGTTTCAAGATCAGGCTAGGGAACATCAGCAGCTCCCAGTGCAGCCATCAGCAGGAGGCGGTGGCTAGATGATCACTCATTGGCTGACATCATTAGTGATGTCAATGAGGGGGTCAGGACAAGGTTGTCCTTTGGCGAGAGTGCTATGTTCTGCTGTTTCCTGAGTGATCAGGAATCTAAGAGCATAGAAGAAGCTCTTGCTGACCCCAACTGGATCCTAGCCATGCAGGATGAGCTCAATCGGTTTGAGCGGAATCAAGTATTGGGAGTTAATTGAGAGACCTAGGCGTCAACATATTATTGGCACCAAGTGGTTCTTCAAGAACAAGAGGGATGAGAAGAATGTTGTTGTCAGGAACAAGGTCAGGCTGGTGGCTAAGGGATACTCTCAGGCCGAAGGGATCGACTATGATGAGACCTTTGCCCCAGTTGCAAGGTTGGAAGCAATCAGGTTGTTCTTGGCTTATGCAACATTCAAGAAGTTCAAGGTGTATCAGATGGACGTAAAGAGTGCCTTTCTGAATGGTGTACTGAATGAGGAGGTTTATGTGGAACAACCTCCACGGTTCAAAGTTGGTGATAAGGTTTATCACCTGAAGAAAGCACTTTATGGCCTGAAACAAGCTCCCAGGGCTTGGTATGATACACTCTCCCAATTCCTTATAGACCACGACTTTGTAAAAGGAGCAGTGGATAGGACCCTCTTCAGGATTACCGAAGGGGAGGACATTCTCATGGTTCAGATTTATGTGGATGACATAATATTTGGATCACCGAACCTGAAGCTTTGTGAGAAATTCTCAATGCTGATGATGGGGAAGTTTGAGATGTCAATGATGGGAGAGATGAACTTCTTTCTAGGTCTTCAGGTCAGGCAATCTGACTCCGGTATTTTCATAAATCAGTCCAAGTATGCGAGGGACTTGATTCAGAAGTTTGGAGTTCAGTCCACCAAAGTCTCACGTATTCCCATGAACACAAATGAGAAGCTGGATCCTGACAAGGAGGGGACCTCAGTGAATCAGACTGAATATAGGGCACTGATTGGATCCTTATTGTACCTGACTATAAGTCATCCTGACATCACTTATGCAGTTGGAGTGTGTGCAAGGTATCAGTCTGATCCAAAGAAGAGCCATCTAGAGAGTGTAAAAAAGATATTGAAATACCTTAAAGGTACAGTCAATTTAGGACTTTAGTATCCCTCTGATGACAACCTAGAACTGACTGGCTCTTCTGATACTGATTATGGAGGCTGTAGGCTTGATAGAAAATCAACTACAGGCACATGTCAGTTTCTAGGGAGTAAACTGATCTCTTGGTTTTCTAAGAAGCAAACCAGTGTTGCAACGTCTACTACTGAGGCTGAGTATATGGCGGCAGGAAGTTGTTGTTCCCAAATCCTTTTCTTGAAGCAACAACTGAGAGACTACCAAGTTGAGGCCACTGATGTCCCAATTTATTATGACAATAATAGTGCCATTGCCATATCCCAAAACCCAGTCTTACACACAAGGTGTAAGCATATAGACATCAGGCATCACTTTATCAGAGATCATGCTGAGAAGAAGGATATAAGGATGGTGAGGATCCCTACTGACAAGCAGAGAGCTGACATCCTGACTAAGGCTTTGCCTGAAACCAGGTTTGTTGAGTTGTCAGTAGAGTTATGACTTCTTGACCCAAGCTTAGATGGTTCAGTATGAACCTCGGTTTAGGAAGGATTAGAGTCTTCAGGTCTTTTTAGAAGTTAGGTTCAGGACACAGAGCTCAGGGCTTGTCACCCTGATCAGACTCAGAGGTATCAGTCAGGTTTCTATATCTGACTGACTGGTATGTATTATTGAACCCTGCTTTAATTATGTCCTGCTTGAATCATTTCTGATCATGTCTGACACCACATCAATCAAAGGATTTTTAACTCAAATCCTCAGCCATTCATTTATTATTCAGCTTTTATTAAATGAAATTACGTATTAAATTCAAACATTCTTCTGACATGCATTAAATGCAAAATGGGCGGGAACAGTTTTCAATAAAGCGTAACATCATTATTTTTGAAAACTGATTTTTGGTACACTTTTATTCCAGATATACCCCTTCATCTCATCCGTTGAATTTCAAAAGACCATTAATCATACCCACTCATTAAAACTGAATTTTTGGGTATAAAAGGAAGGATCATTCATTGTGCATAATTTAAGCACTCATATTTTCCTAACCCAAACTCTTTGCAATCTATTTCTCTCACATTACTTGCATCCATGGCTTCATCTGCTTCACAATCGATTGAAGATACCAAGAGATTCCACAATGCTATTTCTGAAGTGGAATCGAAGGTGTCCTATGAATGGCTAGTGGATTTTACTCACCGATCCACTATCAAGGAACTGATGCAGGTTTATGGATCACTGAACAACGCTGGACTCGTTGATTTTGTCTCCAGGAAGCCAACCAAGGTCTGCCCCCATCAGATAATTGCCTTCTACACGAATCTGAAGATGAATGATGATGATGAGTGGGAATCAGTGATTCCATTCAGGAGATCGGTGGAGAAGAATGGGAAGAAGGTTGTTCAACACTATACTGAGAGGATCCAGCTCCGGGATCTTATCAGGATGACGTACAATCTTCCTCATTCAACTGAGGAGAAGCAGTTAGAGGATTTGACTGCCTACAGGGCTGGAGAGGAGCAGGATTGCATTAACGAGTACTTGATCGTCCCTACAACTATCTTCAGCACGATGAACACAAAGCTACTGAAGCCTGAGTACAAGCTTTTGTTTGAGGTAGTCGTTCAGAGTATCATGGGCTTCATGGAAGGCATGGAGCAGAGCCCAAGATCAGGGGTTTGGCTGCTGTGGTGGACAATGCTCTGGTAGACTGGGAGGAGTTATTCCTTCAGAAGCTGGTTCAGGAGTCGAAGAAGTGCAGGATGGACGGGGACAGGATCAAGCTGCATCGGAATCCTAATTTCGGATCCAGGCTGTCAGTAATGCTCCAGGATTTGCTCAAAGATGTGGATAAGGAAACCTGTGAGGACTTCAAGGATCGGAATGTTCTTTTCAAGAACTCAGCTGACACGATCAAGCGGATGCTTGATACTGAAATCAAGAAAACCTCGAGGAGCAAAGGAGAAAAAGGGAAAGCAGTGACCCAGAAGGCTCAGGAGGAGCCGGTCATGTCTGGATCCAAAAGAGTGAAGGTAAAGGGCATAGTTATCAAGGAGAAAACAACTATGCTCCATGATTCTGATACTGAATCAGATCTCCCTGATCAGCCTTCGGACTCAATCGCTACATTGGCTGCCGTGTCCATCTCTGCTGTGGCACCCGCTGAAGTCTCACCACCTGATACTGCAGCAGCCCCTGGGACTGAGCCGACGCCTGAGGAGGAGGCGGGTCGAGTAGAGGGGGAACAGGCTCCACCTGTTCAGGAGCCGGTGCAGGAGGACTCAGTGATGAGGGTTGTGGAGGTGTTGGGTGAAGAGGTTCAGGCTGAACAGTCGGGTGGTCAGGAGGAGCAAGGAGAAGGAGAAGGAGAAGGAGGCGAAGTGAAGGAGGATGAAGAAGAAGTTGCTCAGGAGGAGCAGGGTAGTTCTGATGCTGGCGATGGAGAGCATCAGAAGGAAGATGTGGGGATGGAGGCTCAGGAGGAAGAGCTCCATGATGAGGATCTGGAGGTCGGAAGTGGACCGTCTCCAATGAAGTTGAGTCCTGATCTGATCAACCGGAGGAAGCTCAGGAGGAATCCACTCCACCATAGTTAACTCCATTCGAGATGGATGCCAGATGTCAGGTCATCAGGCTTTTTGAGCAGCTATTTCCTGACTTGGAGAAGTGTTATGGTGAGGAAGTCATCAGACTCAGGGTGTTGGTGATGATAAGAAAGGCCTCCATAACTAAAGTTGTCGCCCTGATCCGAGACATAGGAAAAGAAATCCTCAGGGATGAAGAGCAACAAATTCTTGATAGATTTGGGCTCCGAAGTTATGCCCAAGTCGTTAACAAAGAAGACTTCATCTGGATCATCAGGGCCAATGATCCTCAGAACCCTCAGCCCAACCCTTCTATGGCACTTGTGCCAGTAGTCGGGGAAGGTGCGACCTCAGGTGGAGGTGCACCGGCCGATGACGCACTCCCAGGGACCGGGATTGCTGAGGCTTCAGGAGAGGTCCCAAAGAAGGTTGCCACCACGGCGAAAGCCAAGAAGAGGAAAACCCGGACCATTGTAGTGGGAGTGTCGCTGATAGGACGGACTATCCTGGGGAAGCTCGATCGTCAGCGTGAGAAGATCAAAAATCTCACTGCTAAGCTGAACAAGGCTAAGAAGGACTCTGCTGGTAGACTCCTGAGCCTTGAACATCAACGATCATCCGGAGTCACTACTGACCAAGTTCAAACCATGATCGCCTCCTCACTCAGTGGCCTGGATGACAGGATAAAGGCACTAATTGCGGAGGCACTGAAGGGGCAGGAGGCCCAGGTCAGGAAAGTGGCTCAGGAAGAGGCCAGAAAGGGAGATGACGAACTTTTGACCAAGTGGAAGGAAGGTCAGAAGGCTTCTGAGGACGCAATGCAAAAGTCACTTAACACAATGCTCACTGAAAGCCTTGCCAGTGTTGGTCCCGAAACGAGTAAGATCAGTATATGGGGGGGAATACACTGATGTCAGATTTTTCTAAAAGACTAAAAAAAATGTTCTTACACTCTCAGTCAGGATTTCCTGAACTACTCAGTATGCTGAAGGTTCACAGGGACAGCAGGGACAGTTCAGTAACGAGTTAGATAAGCTGAGTGTGAGTAATGTGCTCGGAAGCTCAGTAGAGATAACAAACCTACTGACTGCTTGGAAGCGAGTCAGTTGGACTATTATCTCAGTGAGTTGGAGTACGTACGGAAAGTGAGCCCTTAGATTCTACTCGTTTTAGTTTCTGAAAACAATTTCTCTGAACTTGCTTAGTAAACTGGTGGTTAGGACTGAGTGCACCGTATTCAGATTCAGGATGATTGATTCAGTCCTGAGGATAAAACAATGCAGAATGTTCAGTTTATTATGATGACAGTTATGATCCTGAACAAAACAGTAAATCAG
Organism: Prunella vulgaris; assembly: GCA_026898435.1. NCBI lineage: Eukaryota > Viridiplantae > Streptophyta > Magnoliopsida > Lamiales > Lamiaceae > Prunella > Prunella vulgaris. The sequence goes on from JAPKLY010000195.1 coordinate 288,155, forward strand.
CACACAATGGTCTTTTTAACGTGGTTCAGAGATAACCAACTCCTACGTCCATAGCCTGATTTAACAGGAAGCTATCCTCAAAACCCTGAGGATAGGTGCTTGGTTTTACGTGCCAAGGGACACGAGTAGCCAACTTCCTCTCTTAGGAACTGACCCCTGGGCGTTTTACAAGTCCCAGTCCTTCTAACCAACCAATCTCACACCTTGAGTGGTTTGGTATTCTGGTTTCCAACTAAGATAGCTCTAGCAATACAAAATAGTGCTAAATATTAGAGCTATCGATCTAAGCAAATACAGAGTGAATCCTACTACAACACTAGGGAAAGTTAATTGAAGAGTGTTGCTTATAGTATGCTTTGAGAGCTTGGATTCTTGAGAGTTTTCTCTTGGAAATTTCCCATTTTTTTTGAATGGGTGCAAGGTTCTCCATATTTATAGGCAAGATTCAAAATAGATCCGTTGGAGGAGATCTAATCAAATCTTTCCTATTTTAGGGTGTTTGCAGGCTTAGAAATACTGTTTGACCTAACCGCCATGCTTATTCTGGCAGGTTGTCCCATCGCCTGCAACTTTTGAGACGCATTAAATGTCACATTAAATGCTGCGCAGACTCCGTACATACGTGTCAAAAGATCATTGGCTCTCCGCTCTAACGGCTAGTTGACCTTCAGACATTTGTCCTTCCTCGTATATTCAGTACTCTGAGTCTCTTGTTAATAACTCAGTCTGAATGTTTGTCTTCATTGGAGTCTTACTGACATTCTCTTTGTCTCTTGTCCCATAGCATAAATAACCTTTTTGCCTTGGACATACATGGTTCAGGTGATCTGAACTACTGTCCGAGTCAGGTCTTATGTGTCTTCAGCACAGCCTGATAGATTATTCAGCCCAGTATGTGTAACCTTTCTGCTTTGGACTTATATGGTTCAGATAAACTGAACCAAGGCCTAAGTCAGGTCTTAAGTGAATTCAGCACAGCCTGATAGCTTACACTTACTCTTCACTGACTAAGATCTGTCCTGAGTATGCTTAGTGTACTCAGTAGAAACATCAGTCAATGGTACTTCAGGATTGACTTCAGGACGGATCATCAGGCTTCGATCTTCAGCTTCAGATCAGGCAATCTTCAGCAAGACTGACTGATTCCTTCAGGATGAATTACACTTCAGACTTCAGTAAATTGGGTCGACTCCAATATTCTTCAGTCTTCAGCGAGTTCCTCCTGTACTGAATTCCTAACCTAACTATCCTGAATTATTTTATCCTGAACATCTGTACTTAGGCAGATTCATCAGGGGTTTTAGGATCTAATCAAAATACTCAGATTGTCCCAACAATTTCCCCCTTTTTGATGATGCCAAAACCCTTAAGCAAATTCCTATTCATCTATACAATCAACTGACTTAGTCAGTGAGAACAACTCAGTACCACCTGACAACTAGGTACTTAGTTTATAAGATGAAAACAAGGAATGTGTTAGTACAATTTTTGATAAGGATTCAGAAAAGTAAATTCAGGAGTAAACAAGAAGTTGTACTCAGGAAAAATAAAATAACTTCATTGATTGATATAGAATTACAGTTATCCTGAAGCTATTACAAATTCCTGAACAACTAGCTCCTGATCTAGTCTTCATCCTTATTCCATACAGCTTATGGAATATCATACATCTCCAAGACTCGGTTCAGGACCAACTTCATCCTGTTCCGATCACCAACAGCCCCGACAGCGCGTCCTACTCTGACGACTTCTTCTGATATTGCTTTCCGGTCTAGTTGTTTGGTGTTCCTGAAGAGTGGAGGAGGGTACTTGATGAATTCCGGAGGAGCGATCTCTACACCTTCAGTGTCAGCATGTCTGATTATTTCAGCCCAGAGATCAGGGTGCTCCTGTGCCATCCAGTGATGGAGTATGACGTCTTTTTCTTCAGTTAGATCGTCCCATAACCCCACCACATAGAATAGGTAGGCCCACCTATTCCGGATCGGAATCTATACCTCCAACATCTCTATAGTAATGAAGTCTTCCACAAACTGCACTGGAGGAGGGCCTTGTCCTGAACTGACCACCATTTTCCTCTGAGTCTTCATCCGAGATCCAGAAGTCACAGATTTCTTCTTCTGAACCTGCAAAGTCAGATACTCATGGGACTCTTTCAAGCGCTGGACCTGACTGACGAGCGAGATCTCCTTCATCTTTGCTATCTTTTCAGCTTCAGTCATCACCATTTTCTTATGAGTGGTCAACTCAGGTTGCATTTGTTCCTCCATCTCTTTGTACAAAGGTTCCGAAGCAGGATCCTCAGAGGGCCTTAATCTCTTCGGATCTGAACCTTCAGCAGCTTCGATGGCAGCGACGGACCTTGTCCTCTTTCTTTCCACCGCTATCAGTTCAGGGAGGAAGATTTTCTTCTTTGCTTTACCAGTAGTGGCAATTTGCTTCTTCCCTTCTTCCCCCTTTTTGGCATCATCGTCATTGATCCGTTTGACAACTTCATCTACTGACTCCGCCAATAATGTGAACTGACTGTCCATCTCCGTCTGCTTGCCCTGCAATTGCCCAATCTGCCTGGCCATCCCTCTCAGGCCAACACTTAGTTTGTCGACGGCTGAATTGTGCTCAGCTTTTAGCTGTCCTTCAAAGCTCATCATCCGATTGTTCAGGGCAGTAGCAATTGCATCCTTCTCCTATTCAGACATCTCATTCAGCAGCTCCTCTTTCAGTTCAGCTTTCAGTTTGGCCAACTTTTCATCAACCAGTTGATCAACTTTTTCAGACAATTGTTGATCAAGAAAAGTGGAAGCTTATTCTCCTGCTGAATTTACACATCTGAGACCATCTGATTGCAACTTTGTATGGCACCTTTTGCTTGCTCGGAGATAGCAGTGAGATCTACTGAATGTTGAGTTCTGACTTCTCCAAGAAGATCTATTGCAGCATGCATATCAGTGGCCATTTCATTCAGGTCTTTGTTCAGCCTTTTCATTTTCTTGCTCAGAGCTTCAGAATTTGAATCAACCCTACTTGCCTTTCGCTCAACGAGAGTTATTCTTCTGTGACAATTAGCAAGTGCTCGTGAGGAATTTTCAGTGAACATAGCTGCTGGGGTGATCCAGTTTCCTCTGACTCGGATAAGACCTGTTCGACCCTCTCCTGAAGCATCCGCAGTCCCGGGTCCAAGGGGTGCATCATCGGCCGGTGCACTGACTCCTTCAGTGCCACCTTGCTGAATGTCTTCAGCAATCACAACTTCTTCCCTCTCATCCTTCTTCTCCTTCTCAACTTTTTCAGGCTCTGGCTTGGGGTAGATGCGTCTGACAGTTCTGATGAAGTCTGCCATTTTGATCAGGTGATGTAAAGAATTCACGTTGAAGTGATCAAAGAGGGTAGCTTCAGTGTCAGCCATATTCTCCCATCCTCTCAACTCCCCAAGCTGACACAATTCAGGCCATGTGGCATTTCTGATTGTAGCATAGGTGCGAAGTTGTACTACCACCTCCTTCTGAGCTTCTGAGAGGTCAGGAAACCTCCTCTCCACCATTTCAGCAGCCTCTCCCCTTGCCACTATCTCAAAATCTGGCAATGTGTTCTCATCAGGCGCGGGGAAAGGCCACGGGGCTTCAGCCTGAACTGGTTCAGTAGCCTCCTTTTCAAGAACGGAAGTGATGGGAGCATTTTCAAGAGCGGCCTGAGCCGGTTCCTTTTCCGGAGTTGTATGCTGAACAGCTTCTTCAGCAACTGTCTCTTCCACAAGCTTTTTCTCTCGCTCTGCTGACCCTGAATAAAGAAATTTGAGCTTCTGTTGCTTGGGTCCAGAGGGCTTAGATTTGACCTCCGCTGGCTATGCTATGTCAGCCTCAGAAGATTTGCTCGCCTGAGCCTTGACTCTCCCAGTCGTGCTCGCCTGAGCCTTCTTCTTCTGAGTCCGGGGTCTCCTTTTTGCGCCAGCATCATCGAAGTAAGCCCTGAAGAGGTCAATTTTCGGTGGAATCTCGAGCGACTGGGCCTGATCAATGTCCCCGAGATCCAGGGTTTCCAAAATCAATGAGATCTTGGTGCCAAAGTGCATCTTGGCGTCGAACGTCGCCTGACCCTCAGGCGAATACTTGATTTTGTTGGTCTCAGCAACCAGCAATTGGAGGAAGTAATCCTCCCAGTGAAAATTGTGCACTGAGGCGTCAGAAATTGCCATCATTGTATAAAGCTTCGGTCTGGAGATCTGCTCCAATCCTCCGGCAATTCCCATCACTCCCTGACTTGTCATGTCGAAGAAATGACGGTTCTCAGTCCTCAGGACTGATTTATTGAGACCTGACCTCAGGACGACATCTCTATCGCAGAGGGACTAGAGAAAATCCTTCTCATTCCCGAACCCGTAATCAATCGGGCTTCGTCCAGAGCGGGAAAGATTAAAAACCTCCCTAATCTTCTCCCTGAGGTTAACAATGACCCACCTCCTGGTCATTTCTTCCTCACCATCCTTCTTCTTCACACAGGAAGTCAGAGGAATGCATGTCTCCCACTCCTGGGAGTCCTTGTTCTGCGCCATCTTCAGATAAAAGGCAGCAACAAGTCTGAGGTGCAGTCTCTGAGGTCTGGCTGAAATGAAGCTCAAGAGACCTGCATTGTTGAAGAGTTCCTTCACAGGAAGTAAATCAGAATGGTTGGAGGTAAAATCTCCATAGGGTTCCCAATGAATTTCATTTCTAAGGTGAAAAAGGTTTCCGAAGAATGAGTCTACTGAAGGAGAAGCCATGGAAATAAGTTGGAGATTTGAAGAAAATTGGGTTGCAGAGAAAAATATGTTAGGAAAATATTTGGGTGCATAAAGAATGCAAAGTCGAACACTTCCCTTATTTATACTAATTTTCAATTTAAATCGGATGGCTCTGAAAATAATGACTTATGAGATTCAATGGTCAAGATTAAAAAGTGAAAATCATGGAGCCTTTTCGATTTTCAAAAGTAACTGGTCAAACTTTATCGAAAACTGTTCCCGCCCATAGTACATTAAATGCACATTAGAGCATGTCCGTATTTAATTCAAATAAATTGAATTAAATAATAACCGAATATTAAATGAATGGCTGGGATCATTTGACAAATTAAATTGATTTGACAATACAGCAAACAGTATCACGGATAGTGCACGCAAGATAAGATGACTAGATAAAAATCAGGAAACATACCAGTTAGTCAGATTCATATTCTGACTGATACCACTTGTGACCTATCAGGGTGACAAGTCCTGAATTCAGTATCCTGAATCTTAGTCAGTCTATACTGATCATCCTTTTCAGCTGAATTTTCCCCCTACAACCATTTAAATTCTCTCTGAGATTCCTTCAATCTGAGTCATAGTTGATCATTCCCCCTGACCATGTGCATTCTGATTAGAGATTCAGACTGAATCACCTAAGTCGGGTCAAGGAGTCCTAACTCTACTGATAACTCAACAAATCTGGTTTCAGGCAGAGCCTTAGTCAGAATGTCAGCTCTCTGTTTTTCAGTAGGGACTCTCTCCATCCTGATGTCCTTCTTTTCAACATGATCTCTGATAAAGTGATGCCTGATGTCTACATGCTTACACCTTGTGTGTAAGACTGGGTTTTAGGATATGGCAATGGCACTATTATTGTCACAATAAATTGGGACTTCAGTGGCTTCAACTTGGTAGTCTCTCAGTTGCTGTTTCAGCCAAAGGATCTGAGAACAACAACTGCCTGCCGCCATATACTCAGCCTCAGTAGTAGATGTTGCAACACTGGTCAGCTTTTTAGAAAACCAAGAGATCAGTTTACTCCCTAGAAACTGACATGTGCCTGTAGTTGATTTCCTATCAAGTCTACAGCCTCCATAATCTGCATCTGAATAGCCAGTCAGTTCTAGGTTGTCATCAGAGGGATACCAAAGTCCTAGATTGACTGTACCTCTCAGGTATTTCAGTATCTTTTTGGCACTCTCTAGATGACTCTTCTTTGGATCAGACTGATATCTGGCACAAACTCCAACTACATAAGTGATGTCAGGATGACTAGCTGTCAGATATAATAAGGATCCTATCAGTGCCCTATATTCAGTCTGATTTACTGAGACTCCTTCTTTGTCAGGATCCAGCTTCTCGTTTGTGTTCATGGGAATACGTGAGACTTTGCTGGACTGGACTCCAAATTTCTGAATCAAATCCTTTGCATACTTGGACTGATTTATGAAGATTCCGGAGTCAGTTTGCCTGACTTGGAGACCCAGAAAGAAATTCATTTCTCCCATCATTGACATCTCAAATTTCCCAGTCATCAGCTTGGAGAATTTCTCACAAAGCTTCAGATTAGGAGATCCAAATATTATGTCATCCACATAAATCTGGACCAAGAGAATGTCCTACCCTTCGGAAATCCGGAAGAGGGTCCTGTCCACTGTTCCTACCCTTCAGGCCATAAAGAGCTTTCTTCAGGTGATATACCTTATTACCAATTTCAAAACCTGGAGGTTGTTCCACATAGACCTCCTCGTTTAGTACACCATTCAGAAAAATACTCTTTACATCCATCTGATACACTTTGAATTTCTTGAATGTTGCATATGCCAGAAACAACCTGATTGCTTCCAACCTTGCGACCGGAGCAAAGGTCTCATCATAGTCAATTCCTTCAGCCTGAGCGTAACCCTTTGCTACCAATCTGGCCTTATTCCTGACCACAACATTCTTCTCATCCCTCTTGTTCTTAAAGACCCACTTGGTGCCAATGACATGTTGACGCGTAGGTCTCTCAACTAACTCCCAAACCTGATTCCGCTCAAACTGATTGAGCTCATCCTGCATGGCTAGGATCCAGTTGGGATCAGCAAGAGCTTCTTCTATGCTCTTAGGTTCCTGATCACTCAGGAAGCAGCAAAACATAGCGCTCTCACTAAAGAACAACCTAGTCCTGACCCTGTCATTGATATCACCAATGATATCAGCCAATGAGTGATCATCTAGCCACCGCCTCCTGCTGACAGGAGCACTGGGAGCTGCTGATGTTCCCTCGCCTGATCCTGAAACATTAGTCTCGACAATAATAGGCAAAGAATAGGAACGAGCAAGAACAGGGGATACTGAGTCATTTCCTGAGGGTTGGCCAATATCAGAGACATTGTTTCCCCCTACAGTGTTGGACTCAGTAACTGTCTCAGGTGCAAAAGCATCATCACCGACAGTACGTACCTCAGGTTGAGTCTGTGCCCCCGTCTGAAACTCAACATTCTCTGAGGCTGGGGCTAGCTGAGGGTTGGCCTGTAGTCCATCCTGATCATCATCATCATCATCCCATCCCTTGGGAGCACTGACAAGCTTGATCTTGAATTCAGGATTCTTCAGACTCAGTCTTGTTATCCTCTTGATAACCCCCTCAGTGTCAGAATTCAGAACCTGTTTCCTATGCACTGATGCAGTCTCATCAAACACAACATGAGGTGTTTCCTCCACACAAAGGGTCCGACAGTTATACACCCTGAAGGCTTTACTGACTGAGGAGTATCCTAAGAAGACTCCCTCATCAGATTTTCTATCAAAGGCTTTCAACTGGTCTTTCCCATTGTTCAGGATGAAACACTAACACCCAAAAATATGGAAATAAGAGATGCGAGGCTTCCTCTTGTTCCAAGTTTCATAAGGTGTTTGAGCATGTTGTTTGTTCAGCATAGATCGGTTCTGAGTGTAGCAAGCAGTGTTGAATGCTTCAGCCCAGTACTTCTTGGGCAATCCTGACTCAGCCAACATGGTCCTGGCAGCTTCCTTCAGGGTCCGATTTCTTCTTTCAGCTACCCCATTCTGCTGAGGAGTCCTGGCTGCAGAAGTCTCATGAGCAATACCATGGTTAGTACAAAAGTCAGTTATAATAGAATTTATAAACTCAGTTCCTCGATCTGATCGGATCTTGACTATGCTCTGACCCTGTTCAGTACTCAATTGCTTGAGTAACTCTGGAAGCTTGACCTGAGTCTCCTTCTTGTTCAGCAAGAAAATAACCCATGTGTACCTGGAATAATCATCAACAACAACAAGGGTATATTTCCTACCATTTATGCTGACAGGAGTTACTGGACCAAAGAGATCCATGTGCAGAAGCTGAAGCACTCTGTCAGTTGAGAAGGCTTCTTTCACTTTGAATGAAGCTTTGGTTTACTTGCCTTCCTGACATGCTCCGCACACGTGGTCTTTGCTGAAAACTTCATTTGGTAGACCATCTACATGTGAGAGTCTAGAAAGTTTGTTAATAATCTTGAAGTTTAAGTGACTCAGGCGTTTATGCCAAAGCCAACTGAGCTCAGAGGAGCTCTTAACAACCAAACCAGTTTCAGGAGGACTGCTCTTAAAATTAGCAAAATATACATTGCCCCTCCTGATACTTGTAATCAGAACCTGTAGTGTAGATTTGTCCTTTAGAAGACACATGTTAGATGTAAATTCTACACTATATCCTCGGTCACAAAACTGACTGACCGAAAGTAAGTTATGTCTCAGTCCCTCAACATATGATACATTCAGTACACGGACAGAGCCAATAACAAGGGTTCCGAATCCTCTGGTGAAACCCTTAGAGTTATCACCAAAGGTTACCTGCGGGCCTTCCTGAGCTATATAATCCTGAAGGAGATCACGAAATCCGGTCATGTGCCTGGAACATCCTGAGTCCAAGTACCAGTCCTTCATCAGATCCTCCTTCCTCTTTTTGTAGCCCGCAGCGACCTGAAAAGAATCAGGCCTCAGGTACCCATCTCGTATTGGGTCCTACTGAGTCAGCCATACCCTTCGGGATCCAGATTTGTTTAACAATTCTGATAGCATCTGAAGTGTAAACATGTTTCCCTGAAACATCAACATACACAGTCTTCTTCCTTTGTGCCTGGGAAGTTGAGGATGTATGGGTGTCTGCCTGAGGTTTAGGAGCCCTATATTGATTCCTGGGAGTGGGCCTCCTGTTCCTCCTTGGCCTGGGTGCATTGGGTTGAGTTTGATCCCGAGAAGGAGTAGCTCGGGCCTGACCTCTTGGCACTTGAGGTCTGACCTGAGTGTTACCGGAATCAGGTCTCCGTTGCCTTTCAGAGACTACCTGGTTTGTCCTTCTCCTTTGAGGATTAGGACGTTCGTGATGGGCTCTGTGCCCTATCTGAGGAATCTGGACCTCAGTAGTCCTTGGCTTTCCCTGAGGCCTCCTCTGTTCTGAGTTCCTTCTGCTCTGAGCATTTCTAGGCTGGGCATGAGAAGTGCTAGGAGCAGAATTCTTCCCAGATTGAGGATACCTAGGCTGAGCCTTGGAGTTCCCTTGATCTGTCTTCCTTGACTCAGGATGAGAAGCCTTGACCTTTTCCTTAGGTTTAGGTCTTGGTTTCTCAGCCCTTTGCCTGACAGGTTCAGCAGGCATTTTCTCCTTTCCTTTGCCTTTGTCCTGATGAGCAACACTTAAGCTCTTGTCATCAGTTAGGGCAGGGACAAACTTCTTCTGAGAGTTGCTCCCTGAAGCACCTTTCTTCTTTTTGCCCTTTGGGTCTTTTGAGGCATCATAGCCTAACCCAGCTTTAGCACCATCAGTCAGCTGAGAGAAACTTGTTAACTCATCAACCACTTGGGTGGATGTGTATAACTTCTTCAGCTTAACCTCAAGATGCCCATTGGTTTCTTTCAGGGCCTCAATTTCAGTTTCGAACATTACTCTAAGAGCAATTCGCTCAATCATCAGTTGTTCCAGAGCAAGAACATATCAGTATCACGAGTCTCAATCAGCGAGCTGATTACACCCTTCAGTCTTTCTACCTCCAGTGGAGCTTCATCATGCTTGTTCCGAGAATGAAGTAGCTCTTCCTGAAGATGTACTAATCTGAGGGCTTCCTCAGTATCTCTTACTCTGAGAGACTCAGTTAACCGATCGTTCTCCCCACTCAGTTTTGCATTCACATCCACCGTGTGAGTATGAGTCTTCTGCAGCCTTGAGAAGTCAACCATCAATTGCTCTAGGGCGAGCTGAAGGTCGAGTTCTCCTGCTGAATTTGAGCTAAACTCAGGTGCGTGATCAGGAGAAGAGGCAGAAGAACATACCTCATCGTCTGCCATCAGGCAGAGGTCATCATATTCCTCATCGGAGAAGAGTTCAGGGGATCGGCGTCCTGGGCCATCTGATCTGAGGAGTCCTCAGCAAGCAATGCTCTCCGGTCTAATGCCCTGAGCTCTCTCTTGGCTCTCCGATCCTCTCGCTCACGAGCACTGAGCTCCGGACAATCATACTGATAATGTCAGGTCTTTTTGCAGTGGTAGCACTGATCTACATCAGAAGTAAACTTCTTGTCAGTGTACCTTTTATCACATGACTCCCTCCTGCTCCCTGATGATTGTTCAGTATTGGAGCTGGATCTTCTGGGCTCATCATCTCTCCTTTTCTCATCTCTTCGTCGCTCAGACTCATTGCGATCCCTCCTGGAATCTGAACCCCTCCTTTCTTCTCTTCGGGGGCTCGATCTCCTGGGGCTGGAGTACCTGCGATCACGACTGTCAGTATAAAATTTCTTATACCTTCCGAATCGAGAGTTCAGTTTCTCGAATCGCCTCGCCATCAGGCTGTACTCCAAGGCTAGCTCATCCTTGTTCATGTCCTTCAGAGACTTGGAGCCAGTTCCAGCCTCAGGCTCAGGAGTAGCTTTAAGAGCCACGCTCTTTTCCTTTTCAGGAGTCTTCTCCTCACTAACTTCCTCACTGACAACACCCTTCTTCTTCCTCTTATCGAGGTCGAATTCCAGAGCCTTTAACTCTGAGAATAGGTGAGAGTAAGGAATGTTTGTAAGATCCTGAGTGTTTTTCAGCAGGATTACTCCTGTGTCCCATCTTTCAGGGAGACAGTTCAGGATTTTAGAAGACACCTCCCCTTAGGAAACTCCTTCCCAAGGGTTGCTAGCTCGTTCATCATCTTAATGAACCGAGCTTCCATCTGATCGATGGATTCTCCCTCTAGCATCCGAAAGGCTTCAAACTTCCTAATAGCAAGATCTCTCTTGTTCTCATTGATCTGTTCTGATCCCTCACTCATCTCCCTCAGAGCATCCCAGATTTCCATTGCGGTCCTCAGATGGATGAGCCTGACCGAATTCTCGTAAGAAATGGTGTGGAGTATAATGTTCTTGGCAACATTATCCAGTCCGATTTGCTTAATCTGATCAGTATTAAGCGCGGACCTCTCCACTTCTTCATCTCCGGCGGCTGGAACAGGGACATTGCCAGCAATAGGCCAGGTCGTCTGAAGATTCCTCATAAACCTGATCGGACCATGCTCAATCACCTGATGCATCTGATCATGGATAGAGTAGAGATGTGCAAGTACCCTGAATTTCCAATAATCATAATTGTCAATAGAGAATTCAGGAAGATTGCCCTCGAGGCGTTTAGAACCGGATGCCATGATATGCAATTTTCAGAAACAAGATCTATTCAGTAGACCACCAAAAGTTTCTCCTTAGAAACTGTTGGTAAACAAAGTCAGGCGTCTTTTGAACCACTGCTCTGATACCACTTGTTGGTCCCGAAATGAGTAAGATCAGTGAATGGGGGGGAATACACTGATGTCAGATTTTTCTGAAAGACTCAGAAAAATGCTCTTACACTCTCAGTCAGGATTTCCTGAATTACTCAGTATGCTGAAGGTTCAAAGGGAAAGCAGGGACAGTTCAGTAACAAGTCAGATAAGCTGAGTGTGAGTAATGTGCTCGGAAGCTCAGTAGAGATAACAAACCTACTGACTGCTTGGAAGTGAGTCAGTTAGATTACTATCTCAGTGAGCTAGAGTAGGTGCGGAAAGTGAGCCCTTAGATTCTACTCGTTTTATTTTCTGAAAACATTTTCTCTGAACTTGCTTAGTAAACTGGTGGTTAGGACTGAGTGCACCGTATTCAGATTCAGGATGATTGATTCAGTCCTGAGGATAAAACAATGCAGAATGTTCAGTTTATTATGATGACAGTTATGATCCTGAACAAAACAGTAAATCAGCACACAAGGGTCTTTTTAACGTGGTTCGGAGATAACCAACTCCTACGTCCACGGCCTGATTTAACAGGAAGCTATCCTCAAAACCCTTAGGATAGGTGCTTGGTTTTACGTGCCAAGGGACATGAGTAGCCAACTTCCTCTCTTAGGAACTGACCCCTGGGCGTTTTACAAGTCACAGTCCTTCTAACCGACCAATCTCACACCTTGAGTGGTTTGGTATTCTGGTTTCCATCTAAGATAGCTCTAGCAATACAAAACAATGCTAAATATTAGAGCTATCGATCTAAGCAAATACAGAGTGAATCCTACTACAACACTAGGGAAATTTAATTGCAGAGTGTTGCATATAGTATGCTTTGAGAGCTTGGATTCTTGAGAGTTTTCTCTTGGAAATTTCCCGTTTTTTTTGAATGGGTGCAAGGTTCTCCATATTTATAGGCAAGATTCAAAATAGATCCGTTGGAGGAGATCTAATCAAATCTTTCCTATTTTAGGGTGTTTGCAGGCTAGAAATACTGTTTGACCTAACCGCCATGCTTATTCTGGCAAGTTGTCCCATCGCCTGCAACTTTTGAGACGCATTAAATGCCGCATTAAATGTTGTGCAGACTCCATACATACGTGTCGAAAGATCATTGGCTCTCCGCTCTAACGGCTAGTTGACCTTCAGACATTTATCCTTCCTCTTACATTCAATACTCTGAGTCTCTTGTTAATAACTCAGTCTGAATGTTTGTCTTCATTGGAGTCTTACTGACATTCTCTTTGTCTCTTGTCCCATAGCATAAATAACCTTTTTACCTTGGACATACATGGTTCAGGTGATCTGAACTACTGTCCGAGTCAGGTCTTATGTGTTTTCAGCACAGCCTGATAGATTATTCAGCCCAGTATGTGTAACCTTTCTGCTTTGGACTTATATGGTTCAGATAAACTGAACCAAGGCCTAAGTCAGGTCTTAAGTGAATTCAGCACAGCCTGATAGCTTACACTTACTCTTCACTGACTAAGATCTGTCCTGAGTATGCTTAGTGTACTCAGTAGAAACATCAGTCAATGGTACTTCAGGATTGACTTCAGGACGGATCATCAGGCTTCAATCTTCAGCTTCAGATCAGGCAATCTTCAGCAAGACTGACTGATTCCTTCAGGATGAATTACACTTCAGACTTCAGTAAATTGGGTCGACTCCAATATTCTTCAGTCTTCAGCGAGTTCCTCCTGTACTGAATTCCTAACCTAACTATCCTGAATTATTTTATCCGGAACATCTGTACTTAGGCAGATTCATCAGGGGTTTTGGGATCTAATCAAAATACTCAGATTGTCCCAACAGCCAGGAAGGAGAAAGTGACTGCTATGCAGAGGGAGTTCGATAGTCATCTCACTGAAAGCCTGCTCAGAGCTGAAGATCATGCAAAATTGGCTAAGTCATTTGGGGTGGTTTCCGATCAACAAGCATCGCAGGGGATCCTGATTCAGGACATCAGGAAGAAGGTGGATAAGGATGATGATTCCCCTGATGCTGCCAAAAAGGGGGAAGGGAAGAAAGCTCTGAAAAATCCTATGTCTGCCACTCAGAAGCTAAAAGCTGATGTTTCCGTGGGTGAGCTGATGGAGGAGTGTGAGGAGCAATTATACCCTGGTGATCCCGTTGTCGAAGGAAAGAAGAAGCAAAAGCAGTTAACTTTGGAAACTGCACTGAAGGTCAGATCTCAGGATACGAAGATCGAAAAACTTCAGGTTCAACTCGATGCCCTGAAAACTGAGAAGAAGAATATTGATCCCAGTGCACTGAAGAAGAAGACTGCTGCTGTGTCGAAGAAAAAGGTGGATTCTAAAGATGCTAGTCCCCTGGTGTTTGAGTACGTCGACAATTTTTTTCCTCCTGCCCTGAACGAGACCTGGGTCCCAATCAAGAAGAAGTTCATCGATCTGTACTACATCATCGGGAACTGGCTAAAAACATCCGAAGGTAAAGACGTCAACACCATCTTTGCTGAGTGGATGTACCTGCATCACAACGAACTCTGGGGAAATATTGTCCATCATGCTGACAGAGCAGGAGTTCAGATCAGGGCACCCGAGCACATCACCTATCCAATGCTAACCCTCGGCATCAACAACCACCTGAACACGGAACTGATCAGAAAGGAGATAGCTATGATTGCCTCAAAAACAGGAGCTATCAGAGACTAGAAGATGTTCCATGAAGTCAAGCTGAGAGTCCTGAAGAAGTATGGGATCTCCAAGGCTAGGTGGGATGATGAAGACTAGAATAGTTTGTCAGGATCTTTGTTTAAGGAATCAATTGTAATAGTTTCAGGATACCATGTACTTCACTTATTTATCAATGAAACTTTTTACATTCCTGAGATAACATCTCGTTGACTCCTGATTTACTTTTCTGCTTTTTATCAAGAATTGTACTAACCCTTTCCTATTTCCATCTTATAGAAAGAAGGACCTAATATAGGTTCCTGAACTGAATACTGACTAAGTCAGTAACTTGTCTAGATGGTAGGATTTTTCTAAGGGTTTTGGCATCGTCAAAAAGGGGGAAATTGTTGGGACAATCTGATTGTTTTGATTAGATCCCAAAACCCTTGATGAATTTGCCTAAGTATAGTTCATCAGGATGATAGGCTCAGGATTAGATAGGTTAGAATTTGCCTAAGTATAGTTCATTAGGATGATAGGCTCAGGGGGAACGTACTGAGGAGTGAAGACTAATGGAGACGTCCTTGAAGTCTAAAGTCTGAAGCTGTTCCGACCCTGAAGATGTTGAACATCCTGAAGATGGTCAACCTGAAGCTGCAACTTGAAAAACCTAGAAAGAGTCCTGAAGATGCCTAGAAGCCATCCTGAAGAAGACCACTGACCCTGACAGAACTGAGTAGACTAAGCATGCTGAGGGAAGTCTTTGTCAGTGAAGGCTCAGTGTAACCTTGATCAGGCTGAAGGTTCTTGTGATGTTCATAAGTCCTGACTTGGGCCTAGTATCAGTTAACCTAATACTTGTAAGTCCTGAGACCCAAAGGTTACACGTGCGAATTGAAGTCTGATGAAGCAGAAAGAATGTCAGAGTCTCCAACATAAGACAAACATTTATGCTGAGTAAAAAATGAGAAACTCAGTGTTATAAGTGTACGAGGATCAGTAAAGTCAATGCCGACAAAATAGCCGTTGGACAAGCGACCAGTTAGAAGGTGACATGTATGTACGGAGACTGAGCACATTTAATGCTTCTCAGAGGTGCAGGCGGTGGATCAGAAACTTTGCCATACTAGGTATGGGAAATTTCCAAGTGAAAGCATTCTCAAGATTCTAAGCACTCAAAGCAAATTTGAAGCAACACTCTGAACTTTAAGTTTCCCTAGTGTTGTAGTACGAATCATTCTGTATTTTGCTTAGAGTATTGATCCCACCCTTAGCACTGATTTATTAGAGGGATCAATACACAATAGTTGGAAAACGTGAATACCAAACCCCTCAGGTTGTGAGTTGGTTGGTAGGAAGGACTGGGACTTGTAAAACGCCCAGAGGTCAGTTCCTTATAGAGGAAGTTGGCTATTCGTGTCCCTTGGCACGTAAAACCCAAGTACCTATCCTCAGTGTTTTGAGGATAGCTTCCTGTTCAATCAGGTCGTGGACGTAGGAGTTGGTTATCTCCGAACTACGTTAAAAAGACCCTTGTGTGCTGATTTACTATTCTGCTCAGGATCATAAACTGTCATCATATTAAACTGAAGCATACTTGCATTGTTTCTGAAAAACCATCAGGACTGACTTTGTCATCCTGATCAGTAAACTGAGCACCAGCCTTAATCACGTTTTCACTAAGCAAACTGATAAAGTTTTCAGAACTAAAACGAGTAAACACTTAAGGGCTCACTTTTTGCACTAATCTGAGCTTACTGAGATAGTAGCCCAACTGACTAGCTTCCGAGCGGTCAGTAGGATTGTTATCTCTACTGAGCTTCTGAGAGCACAACTCTGACTTAGCTTATCTGGTTCATTGCTGATCCGTCCCTGCTGCCCCTGAGGACCATCAGTAGACTGAACATTTTCAGGAGCTTCCTGACTAAGTCTAAAAGAGAATTTTCCTGAGATTTTGGGAAAATCTGACATCAGTGTATTCCCCCCCCCATACCGTGATTACACTCATTTCGGGACCAATAAAATCTTTCAAAAGCTACTAACTTTTAAGGATATTAGTTTATATTGTATTATCTAAGTTTGATTTGAATTGATCTTGTGAATATTTTATTTTATATTATCCTTTTTTACTTGGTCAAACCTGTAATTGTATATATTTATATATAGTGGAATTCTTCAATCATCTCATTAATGATGACACACAAATATCATCATGGTATCAGTTAAAGACACGATTCTAATTCTGTAACTTAAACCGAACTCGTCCCCTTTGCTGTGAATCCTTTTTGCAAGACAAGTTCCCTCCGGCCATCTCCTTACAACTTTGCATATCGGTTTCATTCTTAGTCTCATCCCATACCCATTTGCTGTTCTTCTTTTAGAAATCTAGTTCTAATTTCTCTCCATACAATCCCCAATGGCCGCATCAACCACTGATCGTCTCCCTATTGCCACTATGCTCAATATGGTTTAGACTAAATTGGATATCTCAAAGTATTTGATGTGGCATCCTCAAGTCACTAACATGGCCAAATGCTTAAATCTCTTGAGCTTCCTTGATGGTAATGTCGAGGCCCCTTCTCCTACACTCATTGGTATGGAGGACAACAAATCCTTAATTTTCATCAACACGCTTATTACGCCGGAGGCCGCATCTGAAGTCCTAGAGTGTACAACCTCTCGCGCTGTGTGGCTAGTGCTGCAGGCCGCGTTCTCAGACACATCAATATCCCATACTCATACTTTGCGAGAGGAGCTTCTCTTGCTTCGTAAAGGTGATATATCTGTCGATGACTATGGGCTTAAATTTTAGAATTTATGTGTTCAATTGTCCGTGATTGGTCGTCCTATCGTTGATGATGACAAGAGCCATTATTTCTTGAGAGGTTGAGAATATTGGAAGAATTTGTTAATTGAGATGATTTAGTGACTGATTATCACTTAAATTATTCCAAACAGTAATCAAAAGGGAATTATGAATTAGATAATTGTTGATAGGCGAACTACCATAAGATAATTATAAAATTAGTTAAACAAGGCTGAGAAGGTCACCAACTTGTGAGAAGATGCATCGTCAAAGCTGACCAAGGTCAATATTGGAGAAGGTCACCGGGAAAAGAAGGAAGCTCGTCCAGGCTCCTGATGAACTAAGTCCGATGATCAACAATGCCCAGGAGAGAGAAGCTGATAGGTGAGCTTCCCCACTTGAGGGGAAGCTCGCCCACATTCATAGAGACCCAACAAGAGTCCATCTCTGCAACACTCCAAAATGACACAAGACCTTGAAGCTCGCCTAGGTCTAGAACATAGACACCAAGTGTATAAATAGAATATAGATGTGTAGTAGGGTGAAGCTTTGTAAATGAAAGCATTGTAGTTGTTGGTCCCTAAAGAAGACTTTGAGTCTTCTTGTTTTGAAAACAGCTGACTTTACAATCAGCTGAGTGCGCAGTGATTTTATGTGCGGAAATGTTTTAAATTAAATCCTTTTAATGAAAACCTTTTATTTAGTGCAGCAAGTAGGAGCAATTAAAATAAAGCAAGTAAAAGACACGAGATTTATAGTGGTTCGGACCAACTGTCCTATATCCACTCTCCTCAAACCAAATTGGACTTGAGGGGCTATCTACTCACTTACTAACTTCCTTACAACCTTCGAGAGTTCTCTCTTACAACTTTTGTTAGTGCACACTTGCATCTAACTTCTAGACTTCTACAAAGTCTTTACAAATGATAAATAAATATGTAGAGTTGTGTGAGTACAAAGAGAATTGTGTAGCGATTCTACTAGTTGATCTTGTGTAAAACTTATATAAATCTTCTCTATGGTACTCATATTTATAGGTGTCAAATACAAGCCGTTAGAGTTGACTAGAATTTGAAATCCCTATAAATATGTAATCAATCAATCAAAGTGATTGATTGATTCTTGATCTCCAAGTTGATATCTTTCCATCTTGGCTTGATTGATTCTTGATCTCTAGATTGATATCTTTCCATCTTGGCTTTGATCTTCAATCTATTTTGACTTGATTGATTGCCTATGATTCTGGAAATCATGTTGCTGTGATCTTGTCCCCTTGACATGATTGACTTTCTGTAAATAGATCTTCTATGCAACAGCTTCAGACGACCTCAGCTGCTGTTGGTGGTCCTCATCTGATATGTTCAGGGCTCAGCTGGTATGTTGAGTCATAGCTGTCCTGAACGTGTCTCAGCTGATCTGGGTGCTCCTCTGCTGATTTTGTCCTTGTCTGATTTCGGCACCTCAGCTAGTCTGACATCAGCTGACCTGGACCTCAGCTGATCTAACCTCAGCTGATCTGACATTAGCTGACCTGACATCAGCTGATATCTAGCACCTCAGCTGGCCTTCACCTAAGCTGACCATCCTTAGCTGATCTGACCTCAGCTGATCAGCTGACCTCCCAAGATCATCTGGTTTTAATGGCATCAAAACATAAGGGATTTCCTAACAATTTCCCCCTTTTTGATGATATTAAAACCCAAGGAAGATTGATCTTTCTCCAATCAGCTGATGTTCCCCCTTACACAAATCTCAGCTGATTTTCCACCTAAGTGTAGGCCTTCCCCCTTAGTTGGGTAGATGTTTGCGTTTGGATCTGTTCATCACACTCAGCTCATCAGATATCAGCTTTTTATTTGATCTCCTGAGCTGGTGTGTACCTGAAAATAAAATCAGGCAATAGGTACCCTACTGGGTCCTGGAGGGTCAGGAGGCAGTTCTTTAGGGATCCATAGGAATAGGTCATCCTTATGAGGCTTAGGAGACCTTATCCATCTCCCATATTTATCAATAAAGACAATCTCCTTCAGAGGGTTTCTCTTAGGAGGATGTCTTAGAACACCAGGTCTTGTGATCTGATTATAAGGGTACGTCCTGCTAGAGCCTTTGAATGACTCATAGATAACATCCTTAGCTGATTGTGCAGGTTTGGGTGGTACTTTAAATGTAACCGAGGGTGGAGAAGGGTTCTGCTTGACTTGCCCTTCTGGGATGGTCCAGGCTGATCCCTCCTCATCTTATTTTTCCCTTTTTCCTTATTATCAGCTCCTTGAGCCTGTGCCTTTTTCTTCCCCTTAGAGGACTTAGGGAAGCCAACACCTCGTTTGTCATGCTCTTGTTGAGAGGAAGCAATTATAAATGACATTGCATTTTGTGCATTAGTCAGCTGATCCAATTTCAACTTGAGCTGATCCTCTTTTTCTTTGGTCTGTGTATGTTGTTTAAAGAGTTCATCGAACTTAGCCTTTAATAGCTTGTGTTCCTTTTCCAACCCAAGATTTTCAGCCAGCAGCGTAGCTACCAACTGTTCCTGATCCTCACATTTGACTCTTAAGTCTTCTGACTCTTGAGTCTATGAGGAAGTGGGTTCAGCTGATAGATCAGCAGACTGACCTTTCTCGAGGGTCAGCTGAGAGACTTCAGCTTTTAGCCTTGAGTTCTCCTCTTCTAGTTTAGCACATACACTTAGAGAGGATTGGAGATCTGAGAGCAGCTTTTGCATCTCAGACTCCATAGAATTGGTAGAAGAGCAAGATGAGCTAACAGAGGGGGTTTTAGCTTCTACCTCTTCTGTGTCTGCCATGAGACCAAAATCCTCTGATGATGGTGAATCAGCAGTGGAGATGTATTCCTCAAAATCTTGAATAATCTTGTTCATCTCCTCTTCAAAATTCACACCAAAGTTGTAAGACATAATTCCTGCAAAATGTGTTAGGAGAAATAACACACAAGGATTTTTCAAAAGGATTTTGGATCTGCCCTGGTGACCACCTAAAGCTTCTCAAGATGTGGCCGTTAGGACACACAGCTCTGATACCACTTGTTGGTCCCTAAAGAAGACTTTGAGTCTTCTTGTTTTGAAAATAGCTGACTTTACAATCAGCTGAGTGCACAGTGATTTTGTGTGCGGAAACGTTTTAAATTAAATCCTTTTAATGAAAACCTTTTATTTAGTGCAGCAAGTAGGAGCAATTAAAATAAAGCAAGTAAAAGACATGAGATTTATAGTGCTTCGGACCAACTGTCCTACATCCACTCTCCTCAAACCAAATTGGACTTGAGGGGCTATCTACTCACTTACTAACTTCCTTACAACCTTCGAGAGAAAACTCTCATACAACTTTTGTTAGTGCACACTTGCATCTAACTTCTAGACTTCTACAAAGTCTTTACAAATGATAAATAAATATGTAGAGTTGTGTGAGTACAAAGAGAATTGTGTAGCTATTCTACTAGTTGATCTTGTGTAAAACTTATATAAATCTTCTCTATGGTACTCATATTTATAGGTGTCAAATACTAGCAGTTAGAGTTGACTAGAATTTAAAATCCCTATAAATATGTAATCAATCAATCAAAGTGATTGATTGATTCTTGATCTCCAAGTTGATATCTTTCCATCTTGGCTTGATTGATTCTTGATCTCTAGATTGATATCTTTCCATCTTGGCTTTGATCTTCAATCTATTTTGACTTGATTGATTGCCTATGATTCTGGAAATCATGTTGCTGTTATCTTGTCCCCTTGACATGATTGACTTTCTGTAAATAGATCTTCTATGCAACAGCTTCAGACGACCTCAGCTGCTGTTGGTGGTCCTCGTCTGATATGTTCAGGGCTCAGCTGGTATGTTGAGTCATAGCTGTCCTGAACGTGTCTCAGCTGATCTGGGTGCTCCTCTGTTGATTTTGTCCTCGTCTGATTTCGGCACCTCAGTTGGTCTGACATCAGCTGACCTGGACCTCAGCTGATCTAACCTCAGCTGATCTGACATCAGCTGACCTGACATCAGCTGATATCTAGCACCTCAGCTGACCTTCTCCTAAGCTGACCATCCTTAGCTGATCTAACCTCAGCTGATCAGCTGACCTCCCAAGATCATCTGGTTTTAATGGCATCAAAACATAAGGGATTTCCCAACAGTAGTGAGTAAAGACAAGTGTCATGGACACTTATCAACACCTCAGGCCAAGTAGGCTCACAAGGTGCCACCTCACACATGCAAACCTATAAATATGTCTCTCTGGTATCATTCTCTCTCCAAGTTTCATAATACACACATACTTTCTCACTCTAAGCTCTCTACTTTCTCTCTCTATATTCAAGCCTCAAGAACAACCTTTAATCTTTGATTATTGTTTGGTAGATTTAAGCACATAAACAGCCATTAATCATCCATTAACAAAATCTATCAACAATTTAGTGCTAGAAGGAAGGCCGAACCTCCGATTCTGAAAGAATCCGAGAGCAAAAGTGAGAATTATTTGAAGATTTACATGTGTTCTTGACCAAGACTCAAGAACACTTGAAGATACACACATGTTTCCAGTTTCTGGACAAAAACTCAAATTGTTAGACATATAACTCTACAAAATAGGCCCAAACGCATGCGTGTAGGCAAATAAACCAAAATTTAGATAATTTGCGTGCATGCAAGGCTAGAATGGATCTTGGACAAATTTACCTTTGCTGGAAAAAGATAACCTTGACGGCCTTCCCCTCTAAACTGAATCATGTCTAAAGAACAAATCTCTGCCACTACGAGAAGGTGGAAGGGACAAGATGGGGAGACCTCACACCCGAGCTCCCCAAAAGAACAATGCTCCGCGGGATCCTCAACGAGCTACCGTGGTGCAAGATGAGCTGAACCCGGCCTTCAGGAACCTCGCCAATGACCCTGACGAGCTCCAGTGAACCATCGCTGCTCTTTAGAGACTACAACAAAGACAACAGGGCGACCTCGCACAGGGGTCCAGGCGAGCTCCTGCCAACGAGGCCCATGATCTGGTGACCAGGCCAATTCAAGTCTCTCAGACCAGAGAGCATGCCAGCGACCTTCAGGCCGAGCAAGAGGCGAGTTCTGCCCAAGCTTGCCAAAACAGAGAACGAACCGGCAAGGTCAAGGTGGTGGAAAGGCAAGTCTCGCGAGATGGGCGAGCTTTAGCTTACACCAGGGCATCCGCCACTCATCAATATCAAAGTAGGGAGGTCTTCCAGGGTAGATTGGGGCCCAGACATGAAGAAGATGAACGAGCGGCCGCCCCTGCTTCATCCTGGAGGGGTGATTCGGACCTACAGCCTCGTAGGTCAACCTATGATCGCTTGGGAAGGCCGGCGGCAGATAGGCTTGGACCAAACGGTGGACATCAATTCCAGCCCGTCATAGAAGGGCCACCCCAGAGTGAGGGACTGCGGGGACGTGCGTCCACGAGACGTACGACCTTTGAACAGCCTCCACAGGAGGTGACTCATGATGACGAGTTGGCCTTGTTAAAGAAGGTCGTTGAGCTGCTGCAGATGCAAGTAGCAGCTAAAGCTGGCGGACCTGATGCCACAACTCTCCCTGCTTCTCCATTGGCACCTGCCATCCTAAAAGTACCGGTGCAGAAAAAGATCCAATTTCCGGTGATATCTGCATTCGAGGGTGAATATGACCCGAAGGTCCACTTGGCCAAGTATGCGGACTATATGATCTCGGTGGGTGCCACCGACGCAACTCAGTGCCAAAACTTCCCGCTGACCCTAGGGATCGAGCTCACCACTGGTTTTCATCACTCGCCCCTGGGTCAATTCAATCCTTTGGCCAGCTCATGCGGGAGTTCTTGGCACACTTCTCAGGATTCGGGTCATACTTAACCCAGAAGCACTGGCTCGCTAACATACACCAAGGTGAAAATGAGACCGACCAGCAATACATTGAAAGATTTGATAAAATATTGCTAGAGGTCAAACCGGTGAGTGAGGATACCAAGATCGTCACTGTGATGGGCGCACTCAAAAAGGGCACCGAACTCTGGAAAGAGATGCACCTTGCATGCCCGAACACCTACACCGAGTTTAGACACAAAGTTGGGGTGTACGTGGCCCTGCAGGAGGCCTTGATGAAGGAGGTCAGTGCCTCCGATGAGAAGAAGCCACACGGAAAGAAGTGCGGGGGCGCGTACAAAGCTCCCCAGAACTTGAATGCATTTGGTGATAGAGACGAGTTCAAGGAAAAACTCAACCAAGTACTTACCGTCTCCATGGACCATGTCTTTGCTGCGGTTAAGGACAAGGCTATGTTCAACGAACCAAGGAGGAATCGTCAAGAATGCACAAAGCTCAACCCCAACAAATTTTGTGCCTACCATCAATCGATCGGCCACTTCACCAGTGAGTGCCGCAACCTCCTCAAACAACTATGGAAATTCTATGAGGATGGGAAACTGGCCAAATTCGTGAAAAATGCACCAGCAAAGAGAACCAGGATGGAGAGGAGGGAGGTTTCTGATGATGAAGAAGAGGACGAGGACCGACGTGGACCTCAGCACAGACGTAGAGCACCTCCCCAACCTCAACAAGACCAAAAACCTACTAGAGAACTCCTTGTTCTCGAAGAAGTGATTGGAGCTGCCGGAGGTCTCCAAGACGGAAGATCTTCCATTTCAAAAAGACAAAGGAAGGCCGAAGTTCGGGCCATAAACCTAGTGCAAGAAGGCAGCTCCAGCTCCAAGCCCGCCAGCCAACCAACAACTGAGCTAACATTTTATTCGGCAGACTTGGAGGGGATTCTGACTCCCCACAACGACTCGTTGGTGATTACTGCCAACATCATGAACGTCCGAGTTCACAGACTGCTTGTGGATACCGGTGCATTCACCAACATACTCTTCAAATCTACCTTAGATGCCTTAGGTGATTTTGAGTTGTATATAGAACCTAGTAATGCTAGGATAGTGGGGTACGGAGAAGCTGTAACCGTCCCCGTAGGTCAGATTAGGTTGAGCGTCCAACTTGTATCGATCGAGGACCCTGAGAGGAGACTGACTAGGTTAGTAGATTTTCTTATTGTCGACCAGCAGTCTACCTACAACGGGTTCCTTGGCCGCCCTTTTATCAATGAATTCAAAGCAGCGCGTTCGACCTACTACTACTGTCTTAAATTCCCAACTCCTAAAGGTGCCAGAACTGTCAAAGGCGATCAGAAAAAAGCAAGGGAATGTTTGCTCCAAATTAAGGATGGCCGAGCAAAGAAGTCTGTAACGCAGGTTCACATCCTGGAAAAAGATGTACATATTTCGGTAGATGAGCCAAATATCCTAGACATCATCTCATAAGAAACCGAGTTGATGGAGGAAGGTGACCTGCCGAAATGAATGACCGAAATTGATCAAGTATCAGAACCTACACAAAATACACAACCGGCACCTATGGAAAGAGTGGAGGAAGCTTAAACTGGCCGAGTGCAGGAACCTACGCAAGATTCACAACCTGCACCCATGGAAGTGGTCGAGGATACTCAAGGTGGAGAACCTGCGGGAGATCAAGAACAAGTGCCGATGGAGGTTGATCAAGTCCCCCAAGTTGCAGAACCATCCCATGTTGAAGGACCATCCAATCCAACCTCACAAGAAGCAGGAACAGTCATTGAACCTGCCCAAGTTGGAGAAGGTGGTGAAGACATTGAACCATGAATTGGCCACGAACCAATGATGAAGGAGGACTGGGAGGACTTCCTTAAGGACCCAAGGTGGAAAAATTAGAAGAGGAAGGCCACTCCCATGGAGGAACTGCCAGCGATCCCGGTGGACCCGGAAAGGGACTTGGAACTTTTTATAGGTTCCGAGTTGCCAGAACCGTACCGGTCAAAGATGGAGCTCTTTCTCATGTCCAACCGAGATGTGTTTTCCTGGTCCCACGAAGACATGACTGGGATCCCGTTGGAGCACGCATGTCACCAGCTAAACATAGATCCAACGAGGAAACCTGTGCGCCAAAAGCGAAGGAAGTATGGACCAGAAAAGTACGAAGCTCTAACCACAGAGGTTAAAAAGTTATTAGACAACAAGTTGATCAAGGAAGCCTTGTGCCCGTAGTGGGTTGCAAACCCAGTCCTGGTAAAGAAGCCCAATGGAACATGGAGACTGTGCATCGACTTCACGGACCTAAACAAGGCATGCCCAAAAGATAACTTCCCACTGCCCCACATTGATGAATAATAGATAGCACTGCAGGCCACGAGATGATGACGTTCATGAATGCCTTTGCAGGCTATCACCAGATAGCAATGCACCCAGATGACCAGGAACACACAGCATTCTACACCAACAAAAACATGTACTACTGGGAGAGGATGTCGTTCGGACTTATTAACGCCGGAGCCACCTACCAAAGGTTGGTAAACAAGATGTTCGATCAACACATCGGCCATACCATGGAGGTGTACATGGACGACATTGTTGTCAAGAGTTTGTGAAAGAAGGGTCACCTCGACCACTTAAAGCAAAACTTTGACATACTACGCCACTACAACATGAAGCTGAACCCAAAGAAGAGCAGCTTCGGAGTACATTCAGGAAAGTTCCTAGGACATTTGGTGAGCCAAAGAGGAATAGAAGTCAATCCAACGCAGGTCAAATGCATCATCGAAATGAAAGCACCTGATACAGTCCCAAAAATTCAAAGATTGACCGGGTGTTTGGCAGCTTTAAACCGGTTTATCTCCAGGTCCGGCGATCGGAGTCATCTATTTTTTGAAGCAATCAAGGCAAACACACTCAGATATAAAGAAGCGGTTAAAGCCAATAAACTCCATCTTAAAAACCATTTTAAATGGATGAATGAATGCCAACGAGCCTTTGAAGAAATCAAAACATACCTGGCGAATACTCAAAACCTGTCAAAGCCGGTACCTAGTGAAAAGTTGTACTTGTACCTAGCTGCGTCAAAGGTTGCCATTAGTTCCGTCCTGGTTCGAGAAGAGGGCAAAACGCACCTACCAGTGTACTACGTGATCCAAGTCCTACATGAAGTTGAGTTGCGGTATACCCCAATAGAGAAGCTAGCCTATGCACTGGTGATGAGTGTTAGCAAATTGCAGCCCTACTTCTTCGACCATCAAGTAGAAGTTTTGACGATGTTCCCACTACGGCAAATACTGCAACGGCCGGACACTGCGGGACCCTTGTTGAAATGGTCACTAGAAGTTAGCCAATACGGTATAACCTACGCACCCCGAACAACGATTAAGGGACAAGCACTCGCCCATTTCATCATTGAGCTAACTTTCCCGCAAGATCCAGCGAGGGGACGTATAGCACCGTGGTACCTCTATGTTGACGGATCATCAACCAGCACAGCAGCTGGAGCCGGTGTAGCTCTGATCAGCCCTGATAGACAAGTCTTCACCTCCGCGATCCGGTTCAACTTCACAGCAACAAACAACAAGGCGGAGTATGAAGCATTGATAGCCAGACTTAGGTTATCATTAGCTGTGGGGGCAACTAATCTTCAGATTTTCGGAGAATCCCAGCTAATAATATCCCAAGTCCAGGGAGAATATGAGGTAAAAGATCAGCATTTGATGACATACCAGAAAATAGTAGCACATCTGAACTCGATGTTTATGCAAGTTTACATCAATCAGATCCCAAGATTGGAAAACACACAAGCTGACGCTCTAACCTGACTAGCTACCAGTAACGGCGAAGTTGAAGTCACGGACATCGTCGTTACCAAGTTAAAGAACCCCTCAACGTCCGATTATAATATAAACCAGATTTCGAGTGCGGGGTAGGAAAATAGCGAAGATTGGCGTACTCCAATCCAAAAATACCTGAAGGACGGATCAGTTCCAGAAGATAAGTGTGAAGCTAGTCGGCTAGTGAAGCAGGTAGCCAGGTATACGTTGGTAGACGACCAACTCTACAAACGTGGATTCTCTGTACCCCTACTCAAATTCTTATCTAAAAAGCAAGGGTTCGAGGTGTTAGAAGAAATTCACGAAGGAATTTGCGAAAGTCACGCTGGAGGGCAAGCTTTGGCATACAAAACAATTAGACAAGGGTACTACTGGCCCACTCTTCGCAAAGATGCCGTTAGCTTCGCGCAGAAGTGCCGAAAGTGTCAGCTTTTTGCACATAATATCCACTCCTCAGCTACTCAACTTAAGTCGGTCTTCAGCCCATGTCCTTTTGCAAAATGGGGTATCGACTTGATCAGCCCATTTCCACTTGGCATAGGTAGTGTAAATTTCGCTGTAGTAGCAGTGGATTATTACACTAAATGGGCTGAAGCCGAGGCACTTACCACAATAACGCAAGAAAGGATGATCGGCTTCATATGGAAGAATCTAATTTGCCGATTTGGACTTTCGCAATCAATCGTTACAGACAACGGTAGACAGTTCGACGGACAAAAGTTGAGAGAATTTTGCAGTTCATGGAATATCAAAAAGCACAACTCAACCCCGTACTATCCGCAGTCAAATGGTCAAGTTGAAGCGGTTAATAAGACTTTGAAGCATGTGTTGAAAATCCGCCTCGAAGATAAGAAAGGAAGCTGGGCAGACGAACTCCCGGAGGTTCTATGGTCGTATAGAACATCATATCGAGCAAGCACCGGAGAAACACCCTTTGCATTGGCCTTCGGAACGGAAGCAGTAGTACCAGTGGAAGTTCAGAATAGGACTTGGAAGGTGGTGGGCTATGATGAGAAGGAAAACGACGAAGCTTTGGCAATAGAAAATGACTTGCTTGAGGAAACCAGAGCTTCGTCAGAAATGAAGAATGCCACCTACAAACGAAGGGCGGAAAAGTACTACAATTCCCAGGTTTGAGATCGTAAGTTCAAAGTTGGGGAATTGGTGCTAAGAAAAAAGTTAGCAACTCCACCGGGTGTGTTCGGAACAAATTGGGAACGACAATTCCGAGTCACTGCGGCTTGGGCAAATGGGACATACGACCTCGAAGACGCGGAAGGAAATGTTTCATCATATACGTGTAGTGCGACACATTTGAAGAAGTTTTATCAGTAGAACGAGATTTTGTAATAGATTAGTCGAAGGTTCGCATCAGAAGTGTTGATGGCAACCTATGTAAATTACGTTAATAAATAAAGTTAGAAATTTTCAGAAAACATCAACTGTTCGAAGCTTCATAATACACAAAGGCTAAGGTCCCAAACGTTATAATCTAAAAAGCTCAAAGGCAAAGGCCAAAGCGCCTAAGGTTAGCGAAGGTGTTCTTCTTAAAGGATCACTTAGCTCCTACTGCCCTAAGTTAGAAAAATTCACAAAAAGATGGTTAAAACGTCTAAGGCAAGGTTAGTGAAACCCAATCGCCCAAAGTGAATTGAATAAAGTACAACTCGCTACCCCAAGTGGTTTAAGACATGCAATTCGCGACCCTAAGTGGTATAAGACGAAGAAGATGTACTAATTGAACAAAGGTACGATTCGTAGTCGTAAGAGATGTAAAATGAACGATTCGCTTCTCAAAAGCAGAGTAAGACGAACGAATAAGTACCGGAAATATAAAAATTAGTTAATTAAAGATATAACGTTGAAACAAAAAGATCAAATTTCATTCAAAAATACTTGAGAACCTTTCAAAGTAAAAAGATACTTGAAAAATTCCCAAGTATAAGAAGTTGCGCTGGCCATCTATGAAGTACTGATTAGGGTCATAATTGCATATTTTTACTTTCTTTATGGTTTTGATGTGTTTATGTTCATATTTGACCCTAAAATGCTATACTTTGTGCATTTAACCCTTTTTGGCAAGAAAGTTGTGTTCTGTAGTGAAAACGAGCGAAATCGACAAAGGACGAGCAAGTTCATATAAGTCCAGAAATTGTGAGTTGATTCAATGGATACAAATGATATACCATGTCGAAGAGTTCGAAGATAGGGTCGCAACGGAAAAAGAATCAAGTCAATCGGAGCTCTAGAACTCAAGATATGAAGGAAACAAGGAAGTCGAGGATCGATCGAACGAGACCAAGCCAGGTTCGTGCGCCACCAAGCTCAGATTCGTGTGACGAATCGCTGGTTCGTTCACAAGGCTGCGCACAAATGGCTCTTACGAATGCATTCGTGCGGCCACCAGCATGTGATCGTGCGAGGCTTCGGCTGGACCTATTTTCGAGGGTCGTTTCATCTTTTCGCGCGTTTAATGAAGGGCATTTTGGGCTAAATATTGTGGGCACTATAAATACTCCAAGGATCAGATTCTCAAGGCATCAAGTCATAATCCAAGTCATTAGTTTGTTCTTAGATTAGATTAGAGAGAGAGAGAGAGGCATTTACTAGTTGGGTTATAAGAATTCTTCTTACGATTTCGGCTATAACTTTTGATCTACCGCTTTGATCATTGATCCGTTTATTTCTCCATTCTCGTATCAGCTAGAGCTACATTTCTACCAATCATATTTCAGTTTCTATTGCCGGATTTTTAGCTAGCACTTTAGAGGTAACTTGTATGTTTTCAATTTTCATTGTAATTAGTAATCTCCCTACATTCCTTTACATTTCTTGTATGATGATGATTGCTACTAGCTTAATTGTCCTTATGTTTACCAAATTATCCATGGGCTAAACCCTTTATTTGTTGGTGTATGATTCCTATGGAGTAATGTGGTGTTAATGTTGATCTTATGAATGCTATGAGTTGTTGTATGATCAATTCTCTATATTGATGGATTGTATGAATGCTTTGCATGTGAAGTTGATCATAAGGTCCATTAGGGAGTTAGTCTCATACGAGAGTTGGGCTATTTTCCTAAATCTTCTTGTTATTAGGCCAATGCATGCTAAGTGTTTGATGAAATTCCTAAGATAGTGAGAATTATCGTTAGTGAATTGGAAGAACAATTAGAGTCTGTAATGTGTATCTAGGGAGACCTTTGCATATTAGAGTGGCTTGCCAATTGATTGTACAATACATCATTGCATGATTAAGGGATACATCACCATGTGAAATATAGGATAGTACACTAGCACATATCTCTCACAACTTGCTCACTTTGCATCCCAAGGTGATAGGTAGTTTACTCTTTTGACGCATTAGTAGACATTAGATACCTTTCCCCTTTATTGCTTTGTTAGCTATCGAATTGAAACAACAATTTCCCTTACAAATCCCCATCTCCTTGTGTTCGATAAATATTAAACTTGGTCAATCTTGCCACAACGATGTAGCGATCACGTACACTTGTGTGTAGACGCCATTTGGGTAAACAAGTTTTTGGCGCCGTTGCTGGGAAGACGGCTAGTTTGTTTGGTTGTTTGTTGTTTCTTTTATGTTCGAAATTTGTGGTATTATTGTGATAGTTTTGATACTTGTTGTGATGTGTGTTTACATGTCTTATCTTTGTTTCTTTGTGTGTTCTTAATCATTCTTGGTGAGTGTTGATACTTGCTTATTTTTTGTAGGAGTGAGCTCAATTGAGATGGACGAATACAACCATTACTCGTATTCTCCACAATATCTATATTCTCCTAATTTTTATACGTATCAACCTCACCTATATCAACCACCACCTCCACAAGAAATTTCTTATCCTCCTAATCCTTACTCATATGAAGATTCCTACACTTTACCCTCTCCTATTCCTCGCAATCATGAAGAAGCTCCTCCAAGCCATATTAATGATATTCTAGTTTACATCCTAAATCGACTTGAAGAAATTCGAAAGGATGCCAAAAGATGCTTTGAGGAGGGTAATGAGAAGTTTGACAAAATGTTCAAATCTCGAGGAGATCAAATCAAGAACTTAGAGCTCAAAGTGGAGCAATTGGCCAAACAAGCCCAAGAGATTTGTGAAGCAAAGTTGCAGGAGGAAGATGGGGGTAATGTAGATGATTCAAGAGGAGGAAAGGAAGATGATCAAGAAGAGGAAGATAAATATTCACTCATGGACTTGAGCTTAATTGAAGAAAAACAACCAATTGAAGTGGAAGAGGAGCTTAAAATTGAAATGAGCATTTCTCTACCCTTTCACTCTTCTACTTGTGCTTTAATTGACAATGTTGTTTATTGTGAATTTATCTTGCCTCTTGATTTGATTGATGAAAAGATTGAATTTAAAATCCTTTTGAATATATTTGATAGTAGGAGATGGGGGTGGAATGGTGTTTTGAGAAGAAAAGAGGAAAATTCTTGTGCTTATAAATTCAAAATGATAAGGAAAGTAGGGGTGTGGGGTAGAAATCCTACTAGTTTCCTTGATCATTATGCTTTGAGATTTATATTTGATGAGGAGGCCAAATATCCTTGGCCATTTAGCAAACATTGGTGCGTCCGGCTAGGGGACGTTAAATTCAAGCACTAGGTGGGACGCAACCCACCCTTATATCCTTTTAGTATCGTTTATTAGTTATATTTTTGTTTTGTTTTCATGATTTTGGATTTGGAAGTATGTTGTCATATTTTCAATCTTGATTTTTACTTGTGCTTAATTGGTAGTTTGGGGGAGTTCATGTTGAGATGGTAGGATTGGTTTTGGATAATGTTGTGCATGATTATATTTGGATTTATGCTTTAATTGCTTAGCCTATGCCATATTCATCATTCTTTTCCAAACTTTTTGGATTGACAATCCGAAAAAGTTTGGGGGGGGGGGTGTGTGATCATTCTTCATATGGACTATTTGATATTGATTGATGATGTTTGTGGTGTTTAAAAATTATTTGAAGTGGTGTAGAAAAATTAAAATTGGAAATATAGAAAAAAGGTGTCTGAGCACTGACCTTAGTGTGTCCGAGCTATTTGCTATGGCCAAGGGCAAAAAATCCCGCTCCCTCAGGAGCCGTCCGAGCGGCGGTGGTCACGTGACCGAGCGCAGCACCCAAGGTGAGTCATCTTGACCATTTTTCTTGTTTTGACCACACTTTCTTCCTACACCATTGTACACCATCTTCCACACACAAACACACATATTTTACCCCACATTCTTGCACACACACTCATCCAAAAACACATGAGAAGAGGAAAGGAAAATTTTTGGAATTCAAGCTCTACATTTCTACTCTTCACTTCCTTCCATAGGTATGTTTTCTATTCTCCCTTCTTACTTATGCTTGATACTTGCTTCCTTTTCCTCATGTTAGTTTGTTCTTTTGTAGATTGCTATTTTGAGCTTAATGGTTGATTCTTGTGATATTTGCTGGGTGATGGATGAATATATTGACTTTGAGTTTATTGTGATGATGCTATTATATTGGGAGCTTTATTATTGTGCATTGCTTGATCTTGTCTACATTTCTTTGCCAAACTTTTTAGACCCTTGGTCCAAAAAAGTTTGGGGGGGTGTGATCGTTTTGTCATTCTCTTCGCAAGGCTATTCTCATGATGATTTTAGTGCTTCTATGATGTTTTGGACCATATGCTTAGGATGAGGCCTCGGTTTTGCTTGTATTGATGGCCATATGTTGTTTGCTTTGAGTAGTGAATGCATGAGATATGTTTATTATTGTGTGGATGACCGAATGCATCTTGGAGCCATTCATGACCGAATGTTAGATGTTCTGGAGGAAGGGACAATCAAGTTCTTCTGGGAAGGAGTAAGTGATGGCAAGACTCCAGAAGCTGAAATTAGTGAAAGAAGGAAGACAGAGAAGAAGAAGAGTGAACTTAACGATGCTGAAAGGAAACTCTTCAACTTAGATCAAGTGGCCAGAACAGAAATTATCGAGACTCTCTCCAAAGAATACATAGAGAAAATCAAGACGTGCAAAACTGCTAAGGAGATGTGGGAAAAACTCTCCTTGATGTGTGAAGGGACAGATCAAATCAAAGAGAACAAGCTTCAAGCCGTTCTACATACCTTTGACACATTTAAAATGAAAGCTGATGAAACCATTGATCAGCTAGATATGAGGCTAACAAACATACTGAATAAGGCAAGCTCCTTCGGAAAGGACTACTCGGAGAAAGTGATTAATAACAAAATTTTGAGATCTCTTACTCCAAGATGGAGGGTGAAGGTGACAGTAATTAAAGAGATAAATAATTTATCTGAGATGAGTCATCATACACTGCTATCTCATCTGAAGGAACATGAGTTCGATATCCAAGAAGAGGATCAAAAAGATGAGACTCCAACTTCATCAGCCACAAAGAATGTTGCTTTCTCTGCTGCAGCTGATAGTCAAGAGAAGTCCTCTACTCCAGAGGACATGAGCTTAAAGGAGCAACTTGCTTTATTGACCAAGAAGTTTGACAAGATGTCAAACAAGTTCCAGAAGTATAGATCTCATTGGAAGAAGAATAAGAATGATTCTTCCAGAAGATACCAGAAGTCATCTGATGCCAAAAGACCATCAGATGAACAGGAGACCAGATACAAGTCTCCAGAGAGAAGGAGGGAACAAAGTCCCAGAAGAGGAGGAGATGGTGTTTGTTTCACTTGCAACAAGCCAGGACATCTCAGCTATGATTGTCCTCAGCTTACCCCTAGAGAGAGAGAAGAGTAGATAATCAAGAGAGATCACAGGTTCGCTGATAACAGAGCTCTGCTGGCAGAGGAGGAGAAGCAGGATATTAGATCATCCTCATCCTCATCTGATTTTGAATCAGAGGATGACATCTGCCTCATGGTTAAGGTAGAAGAGGTAAATTGACCTACCCCCTCTGTTGGCTCATCTTGCTCCTCTACCTATTCTATGGAGTCAGATATACACAAGTTGTTGTCTGATCTCCAATCCTCCTTAAAAGTTTGTTCTAAGCTGGAAGAGGAGAACTCAAGTCTGAAAGCTGAAGTTCTAAGCTTGAGACAAGATCTAGAAAATGCTAGACTACCAGTGATATCCTATGATTCACAAGCTAACAAGTTTGCTAACTTAATAGCAAAATGTGAGGAACAGGAGAAGCTGATAGAAAAGCTACTTTCTGAGAACACTGTCTTGAGTGAAGAACATAATCTGCTGACAGCTAAGTTCGATGAACTCTTCAAGCAGAATGAACTGATTATCAAAAATTCACAACAGCTTCAGCTGAAAGTGGATCAGCTGACTAAGGCAAAGAATGCCGTGTCTGAAATAGCTGAGTCCTCACAAACTGTGAACGATAAAAGGGGTCTTGGTTATCCCAAACCCAAACCACAAAAGAAGAAGAAAGGTGACAGTGGATTAATTAGGGATCCTCGAAAGGGTAAAGGGCCAGCTGAGCCTGCACCTGGATCAGAAGGGCAAAACAGCAGAGGGACAGAAAAGGTCCCAGCTGGACAGAAGAGCTCTAAAGCTCAGAAGCCTGCTGACAACCAACATAAGTCCAAGGCTCAGAAGCCCCGAGACTAGAAGAGGAATCCAAGTCATAGATCATCTAAGACAAGGAGACCTCAGCAGAATCAGCAGAGGAATGATAAGCCTGGGTCATCTCAGCAGAGTAAACCCATGCGAAACAGACCTCAGCCCTGTGTTACTTTTAATGTAACCAAAGTAGGCAAGCCTTCACCGGCTAAAGTTTATGAGTCATTAGGAGGCTCAAGCCGAAATTATCCTTTTGAGCAGCCCACCTACAAACCTGCTGTTATCACTCATCGCCCCAGAAAAGATCCTCTGAGGGAGATGATTTTTGTGGATAAGTATGGTAGAAGGATGAGATCTCCTAAACCTCATAAGGATGATCTCTACCTATGGATCCAGAAAGTCGAATCTAACCAATCAGGACCCAAAGATAGGGTACCTAAAGCCTGAGTTTTAATTTCAGGTAAACTCTAGCCCTATAGAAAGTGGAGAAGCCAAGGGCCATGTCTGGTACATTGATAGTGGTTGCTCGAAGCACATGACCTTTGAGAAGCATCTTCTCCAGAACTTTGTAACGCTGGCTGGGCCTAGAGTTGTGTTCGGTGACAACAATTTTGGAGTCACCAGAGGAGTTGGTACCCTGCTGATAAAAGGAACAAAAGTTGAAGAAGTCTACTATGTAGTAGGGCTTATGCACAATCTTCTGTCTGTATCCCAATTCTGTGACAAGGGATATTCAGTAAGATTCTCTAAAAACTCTTATCTTGTTATTAATGATTTAAATGAGCAGGTGCTACTAACTGGCCTCAGAAGAGGTAATATGTATCTTGCAGATTTTGCAAGCTGTCCAGATGACTCATGTTTGGTTGCTAAAAGCTCATCAGAGATCAGCTGGCTCT
>JAPKLY010000195.1:343260-534353 GCA_026898435.1 Prunella vulgaris
CTTAAATTGTGCACATCACCTAAAACTGATTTTCATTAAAAACGTTTCTGTACTATTCACAGTGCACTACTTTGAAATTCAGACTACCTCAAGTAGTCTGCTGGTTTTTTGAATAATCCAAATAATTTGAAAAGGGTTTTTTAATCCTTACAAGTCTATTCAACCCCCCCCCCTTTCTAGACTTGTTCAAAGGTATTCTTCCCTAAAACATGCCTTTGGGACCAACATTAGTCCAATAAATTAAATTGCCCCTCAAAAGCCCAACAAGTTAAATTAAGTCCAGTATGATAAATCTAATCTTGAAAGCCCAACAAATCTGGCAAAATATCTTTGCAGATCATCAAATCTAGTAAAATATCTTTGAAGATTATCAAATCTTGCATATTTTGGGAATATTCCCCAAATCAAATTTTTTGGCCCATCAAATCTGTCCTGCAAATCTAGAATTCTATACCTATAAATAGGGGTCTCATTTTAGTCATTTGACACTTACATTTACATAGAGCAAATCAGAGAGTAATTCTGAAGAGCAAAGTCCGATAAGTCCATAAGTCAAAGATCTTTTAAGGTCAAAGTCCCGAGAAGTCCCTAAAAATAATGTTTGATCCGAAATAAGGCTCGACGCCCTCGGATTAACGTTATAAGTCCAAAATTAAAGATCTCTCAAGATCTAAGTCCCAAAATAAAAGATCTTTTTAAGATCAAAGTCCCGCAAACTTCGGAAAATTCAAGAAGTCTCAAAGTTGAGATTCAAGAGAAGAATCAGAGGAGAAAAATTAGAGATTATAGAATCCCAGAAATTTCGGTAGATCTGAAATAAATGAAGTTGTAATTTCCTTTTCGCATTATTAATAAAATATTTTAATTTTGTGAAAATTTGTTGTTACAAATTTTGGCACGCCCGGTGGGACAATCTCTACCTCTCATCTCTTCTCTAAAAAAGTCCAAAAAAAATGAATCACCTCTTAAAGTACGGTTCCCCCAAACCATCAAACATTATGCTATTACGAGAAGTATGTCAAAAAATGCATTAATACACGCTTCTTCAGAAGCAGACCCATCAGTAGACACAACTGCGAAAAAGTTATCCTATATGGATGAAAGTGATGTGGACAACTCTGCATGCTCAACTCTCTGTTCATCATCTAGTTCTTAAATTGTGGATCTGGCTCTGGCCATGACAACAAACGCTACAACTGTTGAATAGCAACTTTCATGCCTAATGAAATCCATTCAAGGAATTTCACGGTAGCTCCAAGAACAAGACACCCGGATCTCTAACTTGATGAATAGCGTGGATAACGACGATGTGAGTTGTGCTAAAGGCAAAACTGTTGAGGGAGATACCTCAACTAAACATCAAGTGGAAATGAACGACATGACTGCTAAAGAGTTTCCAATATCTCTTCAGAATGGGATTAATCAACTCAAAGATCTTATATTGGAGACCGCGAAGGGTAAAGTTGACGACAGTTCTAAATCATCCTTTACATATGGCAAGCCATATACTAAAAGGATTGATGACTTAGCAATGCCCCAGGTTATCAGCCGCCAAAGTTTCAACACTTTGACGAAAAAGGGAACCCAAAACAGCATGTGGCTCATTTTGTTGAAACATGCAACAATGCCGGTATATATGGGGACTATTTGACAAAACAATTTGTCCGTTCTTTAAAGGGAAATGCCTTTGAATGGTACATCGACTTGGAGGCTAACTCCATCGATAGTTGGGAGCAGTTGGAATATGAGTTCCTAAATCGGATTTACAACACAAGATGAACTGTTAGCATGATTGAGCTAACCAATACCC
Source organism: Prunella vulgaris (assembly GCA_026898435.1). Classification (NCBI taxonomy): domain Eukaryota; kingdom Viridiplantae; phylum Streptophyta; class Magnoliopsida; order Lamiales; family Lamiaceae; genus Prunella; species Prunella vulgaris. The sequence goes on from JAPKLY010000195.1 coordinate 345,071, forward strand.
GTCAACCAAAAGATGAACAGGTGATTGACTATATTAATAGATGGACAAATCTGAGCCTAAATTGCAAGGATAGGCTATCGGAAAGGTCAGCTATCGAAATGTGCATCCAAGGGATGCAATGGGGTCTTAGGTACATCCTTCAAGGAATTCAACCAAAGACTTTTGAAGAACTAGCTACCAGGGCTCACGATATGGAGTTTAAGTATGGCTGCTATGGGCCACCTATTCAGGAGGCTCGAAAGTTTAGAGATAAACAAGATACTAAGAAAGGGGGCAGAACCTTTGTTAAAACCCCAATGAAAGAATCCATGCAAGTAAATACAAAAACGGTTAAATACCAAAGAAACCAAGAATGTGAAAATGAAAAAGGGAAGATAATTGTCCCGGAGAGGGGGCAAAGAAATGCAACAAAGAAAGTATTAGTTCCTAGATTCTGACATCCCGGGGATGTTCAGTGATCTAGTGAAGGACAAACTTATAGAGTTACCGGAAATGAAGCGCCCAGAGGAAGCTGGATGAAATAATGACCCGAAATACTGCAAGTACCATAGGTTGGTCGGACATCCAATCCAAGATTGTTTCATCTTCAAAGATTCAAACTTTGTTACTGCTAAAGAGAGTGATTGCTATGACAATGTGCCATGTCATATGGTGGAAGCAAATCAGACTAGCTCACCAGAAGGAAAAGTCAATGATGAAACTATTGTTTGCGCGTTGGCTGTAAGTTTCACAGAAGAAGATCTATTGCTTGGCTCACAGCCACACAATCATCCACTATTTGTAACTGGTTGTACGAAGGGACAAAAGGTTAAGCGAATCTTAGTTGATGGAGGTTCGGGAGTAAATATCCTACCTTGGAGGATAATGAGAAAATTGGGTGTGTCAGCTGATGAATTATACAAAAGTCATCTAATGATCCAAGAGTTAAACCAAGAGGGTCAAAGGGCTCTTGGTACGCTAGTAATTGAGCTAATGGTCGATGAGATGGTCTCAACGGTGTGGTTTCACGTCATAGACACAAGAACATCGTACAATATGCTTGGGACGCCCGTGGTTACATGAATATGGTGTGATAGCTTCTACAATGCATCAGTGTTTCAAATACTGTAAAGACGGTGAAGTAAAAAGAGTTTTTGGGGATGCTAAGCCTTTTACTGAGGCTAAATCATATTTTTTTGATGCTAAGTACTACTTCAAGAGTACGACTATAGCTGAAGGAGAGTCATCACAAGAAATGACCAAGGATGCACAAGTTATTAAAGATGAGAAGGATGAATCACCGTCCCATGTAAGTAAGAATGAAATACCCCTTGAAGATGTTGAGGCATTAGAAGAACTTGCACTACCCTTAACTAAACTCGATGCAACAAGGCCTTCCACACAACCACTCAAAGGGTTTGCTCGCCCTATTCATGGAGCTAGGATAGAACATGGAAAGATATCAGAAGTAGTTATGTCGAAATCTTATGGCCCACAAGCCTTCAAAATTCTTGTTCAAGCCGGGTATCATCCATGTTGGGAAATGACTTGTAAAATGTTTTGATAAAATCCCAAACACTCCCCTGATGTACTAATAAAGACTTAGAAATCTAGCCCAGAGTGTTAAGAGGCTTTGATAAAAACTTAGAATCTAAGTTTTTAAAGTAACAGGGCACTTTGTTGAAAAACTAGTCTGATGTATAGAAACTGGCCTGATGTATCCTAGTCTAGCCTGATGTTGAATTAGTAGATACACCCACCTTCTGAAGAATTCACCCCAGAAGACTAAAGCAGCCTAAAAGGACTTCCCTGAAGATAAGTAACCTGATGTATTAAATGCTTTCAGCATTTAAGAAGGAAGCAGCCAACACATAAATGAAGTGTTAAATGCAGCAAAGAGAATGTTCCAAGTCACTTGATCAAAAGACAAAGGACTTTAATGCAACCTTTAGAAGTGGACTGAGGAACAATTAAGACAGGCCAATAAGAAGCTGCCACCTATGTACGGATCTGACATAAAGACTGTCTTGTCTGTACCAAGTTCAGAAGCAACCAACAACCTAGGATGACACAGTTTTCAAAGGCGGTTGCATTAACTCTAAGCAGACATTTAATGAGCTATCAACCATTAATTCTTAAGAGTTGACCATCCAAAATCTAAAGAAGATCTTTGGAATGTTGAACTGCTATATTTTCACAGATTTGACCCTCCAAAATCTGAGGAAAATCTTCAAGAACGTTGGTACACCAAAATAGCTTAAATTTGAAACTATCTCTCCAACGGATAGTCTTTTAAATTTAAGTCTATAAATACAAGAGTTGAAGAAGAAGCTAAGCATGGGAAACCAACAAGCTCAACTAATAATCTGAAAAACTCATACACTCAAGCACTCAAAATCACTCTAGTTTCCCAACTGCTTACACTGCTTAGAATTCATTCTTGTAATTAGGCTTACACTGTAATATCTTTGAAGTCTATTGAGATAACCCAATCTAGATATTGTTCATCATTGTAAAGGGTTATCTCAACCTTAGTTGGAAATACTCAAAACCCTTAAACCAAGTAAGGTTCATGGTTGTGAGTAGTAAGAAAGTAAGTTGAGGAGTGTCTCAGTCTGAAATCTGAGAGGACTAGGACAGTGAAAATCCTAGAGATCAAGAGGAGCTATTCTTGATCAGTGCACCTTGGCACTCTAAAACAAGGAATTCCTGTGGTTAAGGAATTCTCCTGTTAAATCAGGAAAAGTGGATGTACGAGAAGTTTAACTCCGAACCACTATAAATCCCTGTGTCTCCTGTGTTTTTGTGTGTGTTAATAACTTCAAGTGCTTTAAAAACTCCTAATCCGCTGTAAACTAAAACTGATCAAAACCTCACGCTACTTGCGAGGCAACCTTCAAGTGGCCTGTGCTTTTAAGAAAGTCCACTGTAATCTATTCTCTGAAAAATTTGTACTTACAGGTGTATTCCCCCCTACACTTGTCTCTGTTTATTTGGGACCAACAAGTGGTATCAGAGCAGGGGTTCACAGAACCACTGCCTTGATATATCATTAAGTGGTCATTTGAACTGATCTAACTAACCTTTCTTGAAGTTCTCTTTACAAAGATGTCTACTCAAGCAGAAGGATCAATCAACACAGGGAACACTGCAACTGGAGCAGCTCACACCAATATAGTTGGAAGCTCAGACTCCAACATGGGAACCAATCCTCTCAATCATCTTGCACATCATAAGCTTCCTCAGTTTTCAGTGGAAGGATATGATTTCTGGAAGATAAGGATGAGGGCTCACCTAGCCTGTGTGCATGATGAGATGCTCAGAGTTATCACAAGAGGTCCCTTTGTCTTTATCACTACTAATCCTAGGATCACACAAGCTCAAATTAATGATCCTAGAGAAGAGTGGCCTAAGGATGAAGATAACTTCACTGCTGATGAGAGGAAGAGACATAATCTCAATTTTGTTGCTATGAACATATTATACACAACCATCCCTGACTCTATCATGGGAAGGGTTGTCCATTGTACAACAGCAAAAGAGATATGGGACACATTGGCTCTCCTATGTGAGGGAACTGACAAAATATAAGAAAATAAATTGTCAGTGGCTATTCCAAAATATAAACAGTTTTCAATGGAATCAAATGAGACCATTGATCAGCTTGATGGCAGGTTCACTGACATCATGAATGAGATTAACTCCCTTGGAAAGGTGTATACCAAAAGGGAGGTTGCTCTCAAAATCCTCAGGGGGCTCTCACCTAAATGTGATGTCTACTCTGTAATGATGTAGAACACCAAAGATCTATCAAATATGTCTATGCAGCAAGTGTTCTCAGAACTCAAGGCCTATGAGTTTGATCTCAATAGGAAAAAGGCTACAGAAGAGCCTTCCTCATCCGAGAAAAGGGTAGCCTTCAAGCTAAACAGTTCTGATGGTGAACCAACCAAGATCAAGAAAGCCAACAAGCCCTCGAAGTCCCAAAGCAAGGCTGAAATGAAAGAAGAAATAAGCCTTCAAGCCAGAAGATTTGAGAAGCTGAATTCAAGATTTGGCAAATACAAGAGATACTACCAGGATAGCAAGGAAAGGAAGTCCAGGATCACTTCAAGGAATGAAAAGGAACCTGAAAAGGAATACAAGAAAAATAACAAGAGTGAGGAATCCACCTCAAAATCTGAATCCAGAAGGAAAGACAAAGAAGAAGGTGAAGAAGATGAGAAGAGATACTTCCAGTGCAATAAGACAGGCCACTTCTAGTATGACTGTCCTCAGCTGAGCTCCTAGGAAGGGAAGGAGAGGCAAGCCAAGAGAGACAGGAGACTGGAAAGAAGAGCAACGATGGCAGAAAATGAGGAGGCTGCAAGCTCATCCGAGGAAATATTCACTGATAGCAGTGATGATGATCTATGCCTCATGGCCAATGATGAACCCGAGGTACATTCTCACCTTTGTCAATATATAGCACTCACCTGAGCTTAGCTCAGAGTCAGCAGGAGACCTCAACCTTCAGCTCTCTTTAGAACAATTGATGGTTGACTTCTCCAGGCTGCAAGAGGCATACCTCACTCTTCAGGAAGAAAACAGGTTACTAGCAAATGTAAATAACAAGCTAGCTGAATCTGAAATTGAGGCAGATCTTGCCTCAGCATCCCAAACCATTGCCCTGACAAATGAAGTGGAAACACTCAAGAGTCAGGTCAGTGCTAAGGATGAGCTAATCAGGGGACTTACCATTGATCAGATCAGGCTAGCTGGTGAAAACAATGAGCTAGCCACCCAAATTAAAACCCTTATCAGCAATGTGAATTTGTTGAAGGAGTCTGAGGATCATCTGCTCAGAAAGCTGGAATCTCTCAATAAACCCTCTCTTGCAGTAGAGAAGATTCTTAGTTTACAAAATAGCTTAGACAGCAAACATGGGATAGGATTCTTCCCATGCACATCCTCAGAAGGCCAACTCAGTAATGAGAAAGTTTTTTGTAAGGTCCTCTGAGAATCCCAGAAGTATCCTTGATAAGGGCAAGAGGCCAGCTGAACTTACAGAGGAGGTGATAATGCCAAGTAGGTCCACTGAAAGGACTAGAACAGCCTATGCACCTCCCAAAACCAACTCCATGATAAACCAACTCCATAAAAGAAAATTCTCTAATATTAAATGGGGTAATGTTCAGTACACTTATCCTCAGCCTAGATCTTCTTCTAGGAGACAATCTAAGCTAAGGACAAACTGCCCTAAATCCTCTGTAAGGGGAGTTGACAGAAGGGTTCACTATAGGGAACCACTCTCACATGTGCCCTATGAAAGGAGTTTTATTCCTTCTTATCAACAACACCTGAGGCCTGCTGCACCAAAGCCCTTTAGGAACAGGAGGAACAACAAGCCACCTGTCCCACAAAGGACTAACACTAATAGGCAGTCAACTCCCAGGGCAGTTAGGGAGTCCACTGTCTATGTAGATGTTTATGGGAGAATAATTAGCCAGTCCAAAGCTGTCAGGTCTGTTAAGCAAATTTGGATCCCTAAAGGTATAGCTAACCAAATAGGACCCAACACAAGATGGGTACCTAAGAACTGATCTTTATGCAGGTTGAGGACTCTCAAGATGACTGGTATCTGGACAGTGGTTGCTCAAGGCACATGACAGGCAACCAAAATCTCCTGACTAACTACAAGGAGAAGATGGGTCCTCAGGTCACTTTTGGTGATAACTCAAAAAGAATCACAGAAGGTTATGGTACCCTGATAATAGGGACAGTCCAGGTAACAAATGTATCATATGTCAGTGGACTGAAACATAACCTACTCTCTATAAGCCAATTCTATGATAAGGGATATAATGTTGAGTTTTCAAGTAATCTGTGTTGTGTAAGAAATGCATCAAATACACAGGTACTACTAACAGGGTCTAGGAAAGGAAATGTGTATCTTGCAGATTGGAGATCCTGCCCAAAAGAGACCTGTCTCATTGCCAAGAGCTCCAATGACCTAATCTGGCTATGGCATAGAAGACTCAACCATTTGAATTTCAGAACCCTCAACAAGATCTCAAGGCTGAGCCTAGTGGAGAGAATACCAAATGAGGTGTTCAACAAAGACCACATTTGCAAAGCCTACCCAGAAGGGAAGCAAATAAAAGCCACATTCAAAAGCAAGACAACTCCCTCCACTGACAGAATACTGCAACTTCTACACATGGACCTCTTTGGACCTATTACACCAGCCAACATTAATGGAAGCAAGTACACACTTGGGTGATATTCATGTCCAGCAAGAAGGATACCCAACTCAGGCTACCTGAGTTACTCTGGAAAATCTCAAATGAAAAGAATCTATCTATCATCAAAATAAGATCTGATAACGATACTGAGTTTATAAATTCTATTATCACTAACTTTTGCAATCAGTCAGGTATATCCCATTAGACCTCAGCTGCTAGAACTCCTCACCAAAATGGGATAGCTGAAAGAAGAAACAGGACATTGAAGGAGGCTGCCAGAACCATGCTTGCTGATGCACAAATTCCCAAAATGTTCTGGGCTAAAGCCATACACACTGCCTGTTACACTCAGAATAGATCCATACTCACTAAAACACAAGGCAAAACCCCCAATGAGCTATGGAATGGTAGGAAACCTCAGGTATCCTATTTCCATGTCTTTGGTTGTCAGTGTTTCATTCACAACAATGGGAAAAGATAACTGAAAACCTTTGATAGCAAAGCTGATGAAGGAATTTTCCTTGGATATTCCCAAATCAGTAGAGCCTTCAGGGTTTATAACCTTAGAACCCTTGTTGTGGAAGAAACATCACATGTTGTCTTTGATGACTCTACTCTTGAGTCCAGGAAAGATCAGGCTACCAAAGAAATCTCTGATAAAATGATTAACCTGACCCTGGACAAGTCCACTGATAAGAAGGTGGATTTCTACATTCCAACATGGGACAACCTAGGATCAAAAGAATCAGAGGACTGCTCTCAGAGGTCAAACCAGCCTGAGGAAATCCACACTGATGAAAATGAGCTGAATGACCCAATCCCAGCACCTCAGGTAACTTCTGTCAATGAAGAAGCTGGCCAAGCTGAGACAGACACTGAGCATAGCATTCAGGGGGAAGCCAGACTAGATTGTGCTGATAACTTTGAAACAACCCTGAATAATGACTCAGGACTCCTTCCATCTGTCCTCTCTCCTAAATTACTTAGAATTGCCCAATCTAGTGACTCAATCCCAGAAGGGGAGGTATCCACTGAGGATAACACCACTGAGAGAGGACAATGCAAAAGAAGCTGGTTGATTGATCATCCAATCAGTCAGATTCTAGGAGATCCTAAACTAGAAGTCAAGACTAGAAGTTTTCATGGAGAGAATGCTCTCTTTTGTTGTTTCCTTTCTGCACAGGAACCCAAGACTACTGAAGAAGCATTAAAAGATCTAAACTGGATCATTGCCATGGAAAAAGAACTCAACCAGTTCACAAGGAATCAGGTGTGGGAGCTTGTCAAAAGACCAAAGCATGCTAACATCATTGGAACCAAATGGGTCTTCAAAAATAAGAACGATGAGAATGATGTGATAGTCAGAAACAAAGCAAGATTGGTGGCCAAAGGATACTCTCAAGTTGAAGGGTTTGATTATGATGAAACCTTTGCACCAGTAGCCAGACTAGAAGCAATCAGGCTATTTCTTGCCCATGCTGCCCACAAGAAGTTCAAGGTCTACCAAATGGATGTCAAGAGTGCATTCCTCAATGAGGTTCTAAATGAAGAAGTCTATGTAGAACAACCCCCTGGTTTTGAGGAAGGCAACAAATTTTACAAGCTCAGAAAAGCTCTATAAGGCCTGAAACAAGCCCCAAGAGCCTGGTATGACACTTTGTCTCAGTTCCTCTTGGAGCATGGCTTCACAAAGGGGAGTGTTGGCATAACACTCTTCAGGATTACACATGGAGAAGACACACTCTTGGTCCAAATATATATGGATGATATCATATTTGGATCATAGAATGAGGATCTTTGCACAAGATTCTCACACCTCATGAAAGGAAAATTTGAAATGTCTATGATGGGAGAGATGAATTTCTTCCTTGGACTGCAAGTCAGGCAGTCCCCTGAAGGAATATTCATTAATCAACCCAAGTACACAAGGGAGCTGATTCAAAAATTTGGGTGCAGCTCAAGCAAAGTAGTCAGGGTACCTATAAACACAAACACAAAACTTGAACCTGATGAAGAAGGAGAAGCTGTGGATCAGACTACTTATAGAGGAATCATTGGATCTCTTCTATACCTCACTGCAAGCAGGCCTGACATCACTTATGCAGTAGGGATTTGTGCAAGATATCAGGCCAATCCAAAGAAAAGTCAGCTGGAAGCCACAAAGAAGATTCTGAGATATCTCAAGGGTACTGTCAATATGGGACTTTGGTACCCCTCTGATGATAACTTTGAATTAACAGGCTACTCAGATGCTGACTATGGAGGATGCAAAATTGACAGAAAATGAACCACTAGAACTTGTAAATTTCTTGGAAACACATTAATATCCTAGTTCTCAAAGAAGCAGAGTTCAGTGGCAACAAGCACCACTGAAGCTGAATATATGGCTGCAGGAAGCTGCTGTGCTCGAATACAATGGATAAGGCAACAACAGACTGAGTACAACATTCAGGCCAGTGAAGTACCTATCTTCTGTGATAACAACAGTGCCATTGCAATATCATAAAACCCAGTACTTCACACAAGATGCAAGCATATTGGTATAAGGCATCACTTCATCAGAGACCATGTGGAAAAGAAGGATATATGCCTTGTAAAGATCCACACTGACAAGCAAAGGGTAGATATACTCACAAAACCTTTGGCTGAAGCAAGGTTTCATGAACTATCAGTGGAGTTGGGTCTACTTGACCCTGAGTTAGGAAACTAGTCAGACTACTTGACCCAGAGTGAACTCTCAGGCCACTAATCAAGGGGGAATAGTCAAGGAACATCAGTGGATCAACCCAACAAAGTCCACTGATGAGGACTGAGCATCAGAAAAGTCAACTACCCTAAACTCTACTGAACTGAAAAAAAAGTCCGCTAAGTACTCCACTGAGACAACATCTGACTGACGGTTACTTTATTGGTAATTGTGCTTGCGGCGCAGTTAATGCGATAGTAAGTGTGCAGTAAAATCTCGAGAGATGATATCGAGTAGTTATCTCTTATGAAAAGCCACACTTTTAACTGCCATCCTCTTCAATCTTAACCATTGATCTTAATCCAACCCACTTTCCATATGTGGTAATAATTACAAATTACTTGGGAAGTTAAATCACTTTATCTTCCAAATTATTGTCTCAATCTCAACCGTAGATCAAATCTCTCTTCATTCAATCTCTACCCTTAATTGTCAATACAAATAACCTCCATACTTAGCAGGTTTTACACACGATTTCACTACTATCAACCCTTTACAAATTCAATCTTACAAACCTATCCCCAAACACATTCCCACTCTTCAGAAACCATGTTTCAGATCTATGTTGATTACAAAGAGTTATCCAACATCAATAACTTTTTATATGAACCAATCGTTTGTTTCAACCATTCCAAAGTCCTTTCTGACCCTAACCTATACCATATCAGAAGAGCACTTGATCTTGTGAGACATGCTGGGCTCTATAGATTTCTCTCAAAGGGTCCAGAAAAGTGCTATGACAGGCAGGTGCTGGAATTCTTCGTAGGCATGGAGAAAAGCATCACATCTATCAGATCTTTCATCATGATGGAGAAGAGTGAGAAAAAGCTGGACAAAAAGGGGAGAGAGGTTCTTGAAGCTGTCATGAAGAAGCACAAGTTTACACTAAGGCAGGAGGACCTACATGATATTTTTAGGCTGCCAAACAAGGGTTTGGAGCCAGCAACCTACAAGCTTGGCGAGGAGGAGAAGTTTTTAGACACAATCACAAAGAAGAAGGAGCAGTATGTCACTACCTTTCACAAGAAGCTACTAAAACCAGAGTTTGAGGTTTTAGCAGAAATTGTTGGGAAATGCATCCTAGCAAATCAGGGAAGCATTGAGTAAGTGAGCAAGATCAAGTTCACATTGATGGCAGCTATCATAGACACCACTGACAGGGTAAAGTTCAACTGGCATCAGTTTTTCATCACTAACCTCAGGGAAGAGAAGAGCAAAATGAAGGAGGTCAGAGGGAGGCTGCTGATTGAGCACAAGTTGTGCTATGCCTCAAGAGTGTCTCTCATCATTGAGGTAATGAATCTAAAGTACAACTTCCCTGATACAAGGTCTTGGAACAAAGCCAAGATCTTGTTTAACTTTGAGAAGTTATTGTTAAAGATGAAAGTAGTGGCACCAACAGGTGAGGCAAGGAGGGAGCAGGCCAGTGTCCCTTAAGAATCTGGAGAGGAAAGTCCATCATTGAACCTGAAGAAAAGGGCCTTAAAGCCCAGTGAGAAAATGAAGTCCCACAAGGAGGAGGATTCGGAGAAGAAAAAGAGAAGGTTGGTGGAGAAGGCTTTCATTGAAAGCAGGGCCATTAGCAGCAGTTCTGAAACTTCCAACACCCACTCATCTGCTGAGAAGTCTACTGAGGAAGAGGATGAGGGGATGAAGTCCTCTATTCGTTTACTGGCCACTACTGCCCTCAAGGGAATTGAGGAAGGGCAGGAGGAAGTGGAAGTTGATGAGGAGGAAGAATCAGAGGAGTCTGATGAAGAGAGCTCTGAAAAGACTGAGGAAGGGGAAAGAGGAGGTCAAGAAGTCTCAAAGGACTCTCAAAAGTTCTCTGAGGTAGCCAAAATCACATCCACTGAGCCAATAACTGAAAACCCCACTTAAGGCTCTCAACAGCTTGAAAGTGCAACCAAAGAACTACCCACAGTCCCTCAGGCTAGTGAAGCTTTGCCTTCACTAGAAGTAGCTAATGAGGAGGAGGTCCATTACACTTACTTGGACTCTTTGAAGGAGGAGGCATGCTATGAATTGGAGCAACTATATCCTGCCTTGACCTCCCATCCCACCCACAAAAAGATGTTTGAGAGGGTGAGGCTACTTGTTAAGCTCGAGGATGCATATTTGTATGAGCTTTTGGAGGCTGTGAAGGGACAAGGTGAAAGCTTCTGGAGATAGGAAGAAGAGGAGGTACTTGAGTTTGCTCAAGTAAGAAAAGTGAGTGTACTTCTTCAAGAATGGGAGTTTGGCAAACTTGTTGCCAAAAAGTTAGAAGATGCAAGGATGATAGAAGGGCCCAAGGGCAAGTCAACTGATGACAAGGAGAAGGATGGAGATGATGCAGGAGCCAACCCTACTAAGGTGGATCAGGCTAGTGCACCTCAGGAGATGACCCAGGCCAGCGGGGGTCAGGGCACTGAAACTCAGGCCACTGAAAACCTGCCTCAGTCTCAGGGAACTCAGAAGGAGTTAGTACCCTCTCCTGATGAGACACCTGTTGCACAAATTGAATGAGTGATCCAAACAGTTATCCAGGCTGCTGTGGAGCACAAGCCTGAGGAGAAAGAGTTAGCCACTTTAACTGGGAAGATGGAGAATCTAGAGAGCATGATGGAGGAACAGTCTGTTGAGACACTTGTACTTGATGAACACTTGGATCAGGTAAAGGACACTAACTTGACACTCATTACTAACTTGTCTAGTAATGTAGATCAAATGGAGATGCACCTGTCCAAGGAAATCAATGATCTCAAAGGAAGTCTGGATCAAGAAAGGCAAGCCCATACACAAGCCCTGATAGCAGTCAGGCAAGAGAATGTGGAGGAAAGAGAAAGACTGATGCAGGCTACCATCACTGCAATGGCAGGTGGCCTGATGGAGAAAATGGATGGATACATCAGACAGAGGGAAGAGGCTCTCAAGGTAGAGATTGAAGTCCAAGTGAGGCAAGCACTCTCAGTTCTCCCCATTCAGGCAGCCACTAACCTGATAATAGAAGAAAAGTTGCATCCTTTTACTGACTTTGGTATAAATGCTGCTTCTCAATTGAGGGCTCTGAATGAGGAAACGGAGGACTGTCTCACTCACCTGCGAGTTGTGGAGCAGGACACTGCCAAACACTCTATAGTTCTTGCTGAACTCTCCACAAGAGTTAGTAAGAAGGGGGAAGAAGGACAGATCAGGCCACTAGGTGGGCCATCAGTATGAAAGAAGTCTGATCCTGAGAAGGTTGTGGCAAATTTCAGACAGGAGATTGACAGCCTTGTGGAGGATAGGGAGTAGGCCACTGCTCATGAGAGAAAGAAAGGAATACAGGAAGGAGTATCAAGTTGTCTATAACCCAAGGTCAGATACTTAGAGAGAAGAGGCTGAGAAGTGAGCTGAGAAAGGGAAGTAGTTCTGAGGGTCAGGTCACCAAGAGTAGAAGGGTAGTAATTGATCAGGGAGAAGAGGAAGTTAGAAAGCTTCCAGATGAAAATCCCAATCCAATCGCATCTGTTGCACCAAGTCCACCCAAGAAGGTCCAGTCCACTGAGGATCTTTTCAGGCCACCATCACTCAGTCCCTTGGCCCAGGCAGTAAGATCAGGGAAGTCTCTTGATGAACACAACATTGAGAAAGCTTAAGAGAAGAGGCGGCTGGTGGAAAGTGGCCAATTGATGAAGCCCCCACCACCAAGAAAGCTCAGAAACTCTTACTGGAGGATGAAAGCAAGAAGAAGTCAGGCTCAGGCTAGTGAGCCCATTGCAAGGTTCCCTCACATAGATCCTTAGGTTCCTAAGGAGATTAATGACTCCTGGGAGGAAGCCAAGAGGGAGGTTGTGTACTCCTTCTATGTTACAGGAGAGTTTGCTGGGGTGGAGGCTGATGAGGTATTTCATCAGAAAATGGTGAAGAACTGGCCTGCCCTGTATCCTAGGATCCTGAACTCTTGGGAGGAACACAGTGGAGGTGATCCTTTCAAAGCCCCCGGTCCTATCCTATTTCATGCCCCCTATGGATGCCAGTGGAGAAGTCAGGATGCAAGATATCTTGAATGAGTGGCTGCTGATCTGTGATCACCTTGGTTTGAAAGGACACAACAACGAGGTAATGGAGAGAAAAATGGAGCACCAAAAGTTTCTCCTTAGAAACTGTTGGTACTCAAAGTCAGTGGTCTTTTGAACCACTGCTCTGATACCACTTGTTGGTCCCAAAACGAGTAAATCAGTGTATGGGGGGAATACACTGATGTCAGATTTTCCTGAAAATTCTCAGGAAAATGCTCTATCAGTTTTAGTTAGGAAGATCCTGATGTGCTCACTTAAATCGATGGTCCACAGGGGCTGTAGGGACAAATCAGTAAGGAACCAAATAGGCTAAAACTGAGTGTGCTCTCAGAAGCTCAGTAGAGATAACCCACCTACTGACCACTTTGACAAGCAAATCAGTTGGATAGCTATCTCAGTAAGCTAGAGTACGTGCGGAAAGTGTGCCCTTAAGTTTTTCTATTCTTTTTTAGTTTCTAAAAACTTTAACAGTATTGCTTAAGAAACCGTAATTCAGGCAGGTGCACAAGTTTAAGTATCAGGAGAATTGGTTCCTCCTAATGGTTTTAAAACTGATGCGAGTATGTTCAGTTTATAAATGATGACATTATGATCCTAAACAGAATGTAAATCAACACACAAGGACGTTTTTAACGTGGTTCAGAGATAACCAACTCCTACGTCCACGACCTGATTGAACAGGAAGCTATCCTGTCTTTTTGTCCCGAAACGAGTATAAATCAGTGTATGGGGGAAATACACTAATGTCAGATTTTCCCAAAAATATCAGGAAAATGCTCTTTCAGACTTAGTCAGGAAGCTCCTGAAATGTTCAGTTAAACTGATGGTCCTAAGGGGAAGCAGGGACGGGTCAGCAACAAACCAAATAGGCTAACTCAGAGTCGTGCTCTCAGAAGCTCAGTAGAGATAACAAACCTACTGATCGCTCGGAAGCTAGTCAGTTGGACTACTATCTCAGTAAGCTCAGTTTAGTGCGGAATGTTAGCCCTTAAGTCTTTACTCGTTTTAGTTCCTGAAAACTTATCAGTTTGCTTCGTGAAAATGTGGTTAAGGCAGGTGCACAGTTTTACTGATCAGGATGAAGGATCAATCCTGATGGTTTTTCAAAACAATGCAAGTATGCTTCAATTTAATATGAATGTCAGTTATGATCCTGAGTAAATAGTAAATCAGCACACAAGGGTCTTTTTAACGTGGTTCGGAGATAACCAACTCCTACGTCCAAGACCTGATTTAACAGGAAGCTATCCTCAAAACCATGAGGATAGGTACTTGGGTTTTATGTGCTAAGGGAAACGAATAGCCAACTTCATCTCTTAGGAACTGACCCCTGGGTGTTTTACAAGTCCCAGTCCTTCCTACCAACCAACTCACAACCTGAGGGGTTTGGTATTCACGTTTTCCAACTATTGTGTATTGATCCCTCTAACAAATCAGTTATAAGGATGGGATCAATACTCTAAGCAAAATACAGAAAAGATTCCTACTACAACACTAGGGAAATTTAAAGTTCAGAGTGTTGTTCAAAGTATGCTTTGAGTGCTTGGAATCTTGAGAACTTTCTCTTGGAAATTTTCGTTAGCCTTGAATGGGAGCAAGGCCTTCTGTATTTATAGGGGGGTTTGAAATAGATCCATTGGAGGAGATCCATCTCAAACCCTCCTATTTTACGTAGGTGCAGGTACTGGTAGTTCAACGGCTAGTTTGTCGGCATTAACTTTACTGATCCAAGTACATTTATAACTCTGAGTCCCTCGTTCTTTACTCAGCATAAATGTTTGTCTTATGTTGGAGACTCTGACATTCTTTCTGCTTCATCAGACTTCCATTTGCACGTGTAACCTTTGGGTCTCAGGAATTACAAGTATCAGGTTAACTAATACTAGGCCCAGGTCAGGACTTATGAACATCAGTAAGACGTTTAGCGTGATCAAGGTTACTTGTGCCTTCACTGATTGAGACTTCTTCCCTGAGCATGCTTAGTCTACTCAGTTCTATCAGGATAAGTGGTCTTCATTAGGATGGCTTCTTGGCAACTTCAGGACTCTTTCTAGGTTTTTCAGGTTGCAGCTTCAGGTTGACCATCTTCAGGACAATCAACACCTTCAGGGTTGGAGATGCCTCAGACTTCAGACTTCAGGGACGTCACCATCAGTCTTCAATCTTCAACACGTTCCCCCTGAACTGAATACCTATGAATAGAAAAATCTATTCTAACCTATCTATCCTGAGCCTATCATCCTGATGAACTATACTTAGGCAAATTCATCAAGGGGTTTTGAGATCTAATCAAAACACTCAGATTGTCCTAACACTCTCAACTGAGGATAGGAACTTGTTTTCAACGTGCCAAGGTGCACGATTAGCCTCCTTCCTCTCTAAGGAACTTAGCCCCTGGGTGGATTTACAAGTCTCAGTCCTTCTAACCAACCTTCTCACAACCTGGGGGGTTTGGTATTCTGGTTTCCAACTTGGGTGTGTTAATCCTTCTAACAAAACAGATCTAATGATAGGATTAACACTCTAAGCAATATACAGATGAGATTCCTATTACAACACTAGGGAAATTTAAAACTTCAGAGTGTTGCTTCAAATTTTCTTTGAGTGCTTGGAATATTGGATATTTCGTGCTTGGAAATTTCCCGTAACCTTGAATGGTGCAAGATTATCTGTATTTATAGAGAGATTTGAAAAGATCCTTGGAGGAGATCTATTCGAATCTATCTATATTAGGTATGTGCAGACTTTGGTTGTCTTTGATTGACCTTTTCCATACTAAGAATGGCAATTCTCTTAATCCGCCGCCTGTAAGTCTGAGGAGCATTAAATGTTGCGCAGTCTCCATACTTACGTGTCGCCTCATTACTGGTTGTTTGTCCAACGGCTAGTTTGTCGGCTTCGACTTTGTGAATCCTCATACATTTATAACTCTGAGTTCCTCGTTCTTTACTCAGAATAAATGTTGTCTTTATTATGGAGATACTGACATTCCAATTGTCCTCAGACTCCATTGCACGTGTAACCTTTCATTGTCAGGACTTTCGAGTATCAATTAGACTGAAACTAAGCCCAAGTCAGGACTTATGAATATCAATAGTGACACACAGCCTGATCAAGGTTACACTAGCCCTTCACTGATTGAGTCCAGTCCTGAGCATTCTTACTGTTGGTCCCAAAGGCAGATTTTAGGGAAGAATACCTTTGTACAAGTCTAGAAGGGGGTGGTTGAATAGACTTGTAAGGATTCAAAAACCTTTTTCAAATTATTTGGATTGTTCAGAAAACCAGCAGACTACTTGAGGTAGTCTGAATTTGAAAGTAGTGAGCTGTGAATAGTGCGGAAACGTTTTTAAAGAAAATCAGTTTTAGGTGATGTGCACAATTTAAGAGCAGAAATAAATAAGACGAGACACAGGGAATTTATAGTAGTTCGGACCAACTGTCCTACATCCACTCTCCTCAATCCAACTTGGACTTGAGGGGCTCTCCACTAACTCACTTACTCACTCACTTACACAGTTCGAGAGTACTACTCTCTTACAAATTGTCAATGCTACAATTGCAATTGACTTCTCACAGCTTCTACAAAGCTTTTACAAAGAATAAGTATAAATGGTGTTTTTGAGTGAAAGTGATAATATCTGATAGAGTTTCGGCTAGCTTAATATGCGTGTAAAATCCGATACTGAAATTATCACTATTACTCTAATTTATAGGGTCAAATAACTAGCCGTTGGGATGGACTAGAAATCTGAGATCCTATAATCTCGTATTCAATCAATCATAATGTTTAATTGAATCTCTTTCTTGATTCCCGTCAATCTTCGCGATCTACAATCAATCAAGTTTGTCCCCTTGATTGATTGATCTTCTATTCTGGGAATCTTCCTTCTATGTTGCAAGTCAACCCTTAAAATGATTCCAAAGAATCTGGGCTGAGCACAAGACATCAGCTGATCTGTCTCCTCAGCTGGTGTACCAGTCTGCTGGTACTTGGACCTCAGCTAATGTGCAAGTCTGCAGGTGTGCACCTCAGCTGGTCTTCATGACTTCGTCTGAATACGTCTTATATCCAAGATCCTTGTCTTGTCTGCGACATGCTCTCAGCTAATCAGCTAATCTTCTGATATCAGCTGATCTGGTCTCGATACTCCAGTGTCAGCTGCTTAAATCTTCTGTCCTCTAAAACCGGCTTAGTCCTCAAGGTCTCGGCTGGTCTTCTCTTCTATGATAGCTTCGGATCTTCTAGGAAGCAAGGTAGATTCCCCCTCACTCGAACCTATCTAATCCTAACTACTCATCAGCTGACTAACATGTTCAGCTGGTCCTATTACAAGCTGATTGGTTTATTATATCATCAAAACATCTAACACAAATATCCCAACAAGTTCCCCCTTTTTGATGATATCAAAACCAACTCAGCTGATCTCAACAGATAAGCATATTCAATCAAAATCAAGATCAACATAGGACAGAAAAGAAGATCTTTAAGTAAGATCTTTAGACAAAATCAAAATGCAGCTGACAACAAGAAGTTGTCTGGAATCATAAAGCTTTATTAAATTAAAAAAAAAGAGTACAATCAGAGAGAAAATACCTAAACCTCAGCTGACTCAGCTGGACTATTACATGAGAAGAGGTCTTCTACTGCTAAGAGGAACTTGCAACCAGTCCAGGAATCTCTTCTCAATCTCCTTCAAAGCTGGCAGGGAGTTGTCAGAAAGTTGATGAAAGAGTTGAGTAATCTGCAGCCAATGCTTCCTGATTTCCACCCAATCTATCTTCCCATTCTCATCAGTTGGGGTTGGAAGATACTCAATTTCAGGCAACTCTAGCTGAACTTCCACCTTAAGCATTTCTTCAGTAATAGCTCTGAAGAATTTAGGAAAAGTCTCATTCAACCAGTTTCTGAAATCAGCATTTTTCTCCCTTTCTCCTCTGGTATCTTCTCCTCTGAAAATATAGAAGTGGATCATAGTCTTAGCCTTAATAGTCTTCCAGAGATCCACCAGCTCATCAGACAATTGATTGTAAAACATATCAATTGGTCCATCAACTAAAGGCTCATTTGGATCTCGGATGAACTTTCCACTTCTAGTCCTGCTACCTTGAGAGACTGCTTTCCCTTGCTTCTTCAGCTTCCTCTGATAACGCCTCTCAAGCTCATCATTCATCTCTCTTTCCTGCCTCTTCCTCCTCTCTTCTGGAGTTTCTTTCTCAGCTAGCTGCAACTCCTTAGCCAGCTTTTCATCTAATTCAGCATTCACAATTCTTTTCTTCTCCCTTTCTTCAGCAACAACCTCTTGCCTCTGCAATGCCTCAGCTATTTTCTGATCCCTTAGCTCCTGAGTTTTCTGAGCAGCAATCTTCCTAGTGTTGATATACTCTTCAACATTATCTATTCTAGCAGATAGAACCCCTTGATTGTCCACCAGAAGAGCTCTCAGATAGGCCATCTCATCTTGCAGAGCAGCAATAGCAGCTGAGTTCTTATCTTCCCCCTTTTTGATATCATCAATGACCGAAGCAGAGGGTAGAGAAGTAGGAAGGTTATCCACAACGGCTTTAAGGTCCTCCTGACTGTGTTTGCACTCAACAATTTGCCCTTCCAACCTTTCGGAGACCAGTCTGAATCTCTCAGATTTAGCAGCAAGAGAAGCAGATGCATCATCAGTGAAAGCCTTGGCAGTTGTTTTGAAGTGCTGGAGAGTTTGGAAGAATTCAATCCAGGTAGCATACAAGCTGTCCTCCATAGCTTCCTTCAGCTTGTTGCGATGGTCCAGCAGGACTTGATGAACTTGTTTTTCAATCAGAGAGGGGGCAGCAGACTTGGCAGCTAGAAGAGTAACTTTGACCTCCCTGATGTGATCATCAAAATAATCCTTCAGTTGATCCAAAAGTGCAGGGGTTAGCTGATCAGCTAGGGAGATCTCAAAGCTTGCTGCCGGAGGAATGAATTCAGTCTCAGCTGATTCAGGATAATCCAATGCCACCCCATACTTGAGCAATAATGCAAGGGCCACCTTCCTCAACCCTTCAGGGGATGTCAGCTAGGATGGAGCCTTAACTTCCAAGGCATCCATCAGAATTTCTTCCCACTCTGTAAAAGCTGCTTCCCCCATCTCCTCTATCAGGGACAAAAAGAAGGTAACTGGCCCTTCTCTAGCTTGCGCCCAGGCAAGACCATCAGCAAGAATATCTTGATAGGCTGGATAAGGGTTAAGTTCTGGGATGTAGAGGGAAATGTGGGCAAGGGCAGATATGATCATCCCTCGTTCAGGAGGTCCCTTTGAACGATGGTGAGATAG
Organism: Prunella vulgaris; assembly: GCA_026898435.1. NCBI lineage: Eukaryota > Viridiplantae > Streptophyta > Magnoliopsida > Lamiales > Lamiaceae > Prunella > Prunella vulgaris. The sequence goes on from JAPKLY010000195.1 coordinate 364,371, forward strand.
GCGAGCTTGTTTGGCCATTTCTGTGGGGGAGTTGGGGTTATCAAGGTTGATGAGGTTCAGGGTGAGAGGGTTTGGGAATAGCTGAAGGCTCGCCAGAGGTAGCTATCTCCTCTGGTTCATTGCCGATTTGGATTTGTGAGGGTGAAGGATCTGCTGGGGTAGTGGAGTGTTGGGAAGGGTCAGAGAAAGGAGTAGGTGAAGCTGACCTGATGGGTGAGGCAGCTAAAGGTGTCTCTGCTGATGGAGCATCTCCAGAGGAATGTAGAACCTCTGTCTCAGCAACTGAGGGATCAGTTGATTCCCTCTCTTCTGACTCTTCTCTTTCTCCATCAGAGCCAGAGGCAGAATCCTCATCCGAATCAGCTCTCTCAGTTGATTCTTCAACAGCCTGCTCTTATTCTTCATCAGAAGACTCGTCAACCAGCAGGGTAGCCCTTTCTACTGAATAATGCTTCTTCTTTAAACTGCTCAGCACAGCAGTATCATCATCCTCATCTGAATCAAAGGAGAGCTTCCTTTGAACGGGAGTGGTTTCCCTCTTAGATTTCTTCTTTTTCCCTCCTCCAGCAGGCTTTGAAGCCTTCCTCTTCTGCTTCTTTCCAGCAGAAGGACCAGGGGCAGCAGCAACTGGATCAGCTCTGGAATCTGAGTCAGCTGGTCCAATGATATCCAAGTTGCTTCCCCTTAGGAACTTGGTGTGGTTGTACTCAACAACCCATTCCTCAACCCACTCATGCTGGGGCAGCAGATGATTCAGGAGGATAGTGATCTTGGTGGCCATGGAGCACTTTGATTTGAAGGTATAAACCTGTTGCCCATTCACCTCCTTCGCAACACACCTCTTGGACTCCTGTTCCAGCCGGAACCATAGCAGACTCACCTAGTCTGCTTGCACCCCATCAAGAATCGTGCGGGCCACACTCAGGCGAAGTTTGGTAATGGCGTCCAAACTCCCCTGTTACGCCAGGATGACCTTGGTCACCACATCCATCAAAAACCGGAAACGCCTCCTCAGCATGGACTTCTTCAGATTCGTGGTGGTGTCCCTGTGACTCTTCCTGGCCATTAACTTAAAAATTTCCAGGTAGTCGGCTTCTTTGTATTTGTGAGGTTGGACACCAGTGGAGGATAGGCCAAAGAGATCAGCAACTGCATCCTTTGAAATAACAACAGTCTGACCGTCAATCAAGGAGCCTATAAAGTTTGGACGGAACTGGGCCTTAAGAAGGAATTGGAAGGCATAGAAGTTTAGGGTTTTATGGTCAGGGGGGTCATGGAGATGAAGGTTCGGAGATTGTGATGTTGCACTAGGTTTAGGATTTCTCTAATCTCAGGAACTCTCGTTGTGTCGAAATCGACACACATCTCTGCATACATCTTTTCCTTAAACAATTTTTGCATAGCCTTGGATGCCATACCTTCAAAGCAGAGATTAAATGCAAAGAGAATAATATGCAGGAATACTTCGGGCCGAAAGATTAAGAGCAGAAGATTTTCAGAAAGAAGTTTAAGGGGTATATATAGTAATCGAAAGATATGAGCAGATTTTCCAAAATTAAAACAAATCAATTTTGATCGTAGATTTGTATTTTGCATCACACAAATCAAAGGTCCAAAATAGATGACCTTTGAGAATTTTGGAGGTGATGCATGGGTGTCAGGGTTTCGAAAGGTTTTGACCGCCCAAAAGATTCGCCTTTTTGAAAAATGTAATGATGAAAGCGCTTTTTAATGAAATTTTAGATGGTGAGAAATTAATTACTTCTGACACCTTATTTTGAAAAGGTAATAAATCCCCAAATTTTTGTAAGAGAAAAGATTTGATTGCCAATTTTCTAAAATAATTTTAGAAATTAGGGATTTATTAATTTTTGAAAAGATTTGATAAATAAAATAAAATTTTAAAAACCGACACAAAGATCATAGAAATACTTATCGAGAATCTGACGTGGCAAAGTTAGCTGATAAGAGCGATCCTCATGAAAATCTTTTCTGCTCATCTGGGTCTTTAATGTCAGCTGACATGAACCAGCTGAAGCAAAGTGGCCTTGTCTGACTTTCATAACTTATCCCTGTATCAAGTTAGACATAACAAGATAGAGAAAAGAAAGGAAAGAATAAGAAGACATACCAGATCAGCTGATGTGAGGATCAGCTGATTACTTCAGCAGAATAGTCCTCAGCTGGGTACCAGAGGCCTAGATTGTAAGTACCCTTAAAATACTTTACAATCTTCTTTGCTGCTTCCAGATGAGATTTCTTAGGATTAGCCTGAAACCTTGCACACACCCCTACTGCAAAGCTAATATCAGGTCTGCTGGCAGTGAGATACAGCAGAGAACCAATAAGTCCCCTATATTGTGTCTGATCCACTTTCTCACCAGCCTCATCTGGATCCATGCTAAAGTTTGCCATCATTGGAATCTTAGCTTCTCTGCTGCTACTGACTCCAAACTTTTCTATCAAATTCTTGGCATACTTAGCTTGGCTAATGAAAGTTCCATTAGACAACTGCTTCACCTGCAGTCCAAGGAAATAAGTCATCTCCCCCATTATAGACATTTCAAACTTGCTAGTCATCAGCTTGCTGAACTGATCACACATCTGCTTATTAGATGATATCATCCACATAGATATGTACTAAGAGGATATCATCTCCATCTTCCTTTCTGAACAAGGTTTTGTCTATCTTTCCTTTACTGAATCCACTATCCAGTAGGAACTGTGATAGAGTATCATACCAAGCTCTAGGTGCCTGCTTTAGTCCATATAAAGCCTTCAACAACCTATAAACCTTGTTCCCAATCTCAAATCCTGGTGGCTGTTCCACATAAACCTCTTCTACCAGGATTCCATTCAGAAAAGCTGACTTGACATCCATCTGATATACCTTGAACCCTTTGAAAATAGCATAGGCCAGAAACAATCTAATGGCTTCTAGTCTGGCCACAGGAGCAAATATCTCATCATAGTCAATCCCCTCTGACTGTGAATACCCCTGGGCTACTAGCCTTGTCTTGTTTCTAACCACTACATCATTTTCATCCTTTTTGTTCTTGAATACCCACTTAGTGCCTTTGACCTTCTAATGTTTGGGCCTCTCCACTAGAGGCCAAACTTCTTACCTTGCAAACTGATTTAGCTCCTCTTGCATAGCTACAATCCAGTTTGGGTCTTCAAGAGCTTCATGGATGTTCTTGGGTTCTATCAGAGACACATAACAGCTGAATTGAGCACTCAAGTTTAGCTTTCTTCTGGCCCGAACACCTACACTTGGGTCTCCTAGAATCTGTTCAGCTGGGAAATCAGACAACGTCTTCTTGCCCCTTTGAGATGCCATAGTTTTCTCCTCTTGGGTCTTAACTGATATTCCCCCTTGGTTAGTGTCCGGAGTCAATGTGCCATCATCTGGTGCTGATGAGGACTTATCAGCTGATTTGGGCTCATTATCTGAATCTGAGTCTGATTCTATCCTAGGTTCCACTACCTTAATCAGATCTGGCTTGTCTGACAGATTCAGTTGATCCATCTTATCTGCTAGCTTCTCCTTGCTGTACTCATGAAAAGATTCATCAAATACAACATGGGGTGTCTCCTCCACACAGAGAGAGACTTTATTAAAGACTCTATAGGCTTTGCTACTTCCAGAATATCCTAAGAATATTCCTTCAGCAACCTTAGCATCAAAAGTCTTTAACTTAGTCTTTCCGTTGTCATGGATGAAACACCTACACCCAAAAATATGCACAGAGGAAAGATTAGGAGTTTTACCCTTGTACATTACATAAGGAGTCTTCCCATGTCTCTTGACTGGTAGACACCTATTTTGGATGAAACAAGCAGTGTTGATGGCTTCTGCCCAAAACCTTTGAGGAGTCTGATATTCAGCTAACATAGTCCTTGCAGCCTCCTTGAGGGTTCTGTTTCTCCTCTCAGTTAACCCATTCTGCTGAGGTGTTCTGGCCGCTAATGTCTCATGCTGAATACCATTATCCCTGCAATAGTCAGAAACAACAGAGTAAAGAAAATCAGTACCTTTATCACTTCTGATTCTGACTATGCTGAGGTCCAGCTCCTTCTGAATCCTCTTGAACAACTCCAGCATCTTGACCATAGTCTCATTCTTCTTGAACAAGAACACTACCCAAATGAATCTTGTATAGTCATCAACAATCACCAGTGTGTACTTCCTTCCACTGAAGCTAAGAGGTGAGACTGGTCCAAACAAATCCATATGAAGCAGCTGGAGTGCTTTTGTTGTTGAAGTACTCTGCACATCTTTGAATGAGGCTTTAGTCTGCTTCCCTTTCTGACAGGCATCACACTTCTGCTCAGATGCAAACACCTCATTTGGTAGACCTCTGACTAGACCCTTCCTTGCAACCTTGTTGAGAGTCTTGAAGTTCAGATGACCTAACCTCTTGTGCCAGAGCCAACTGATCTCTGATGAGCTTTTAGCAACCAAACATGAGTCAGCTGGACAGCTTGCAAAATCTGCAAGATACATATTACCTCTTCTGAGGCCAGTTAGTAGCACCTGCTCATTTAAATCATTAATAACAAGACAAGAGTTCTTAGAGAACCTTACTGAATATCCCTTGTCACAGAATTGGGATACAGATAGAAGATTGTGCATAAGCCCTTCTACATAAAGACTTCTTCAACTCTTGTTCCTTTGATCAGCAAAGTACCAACTCCTCTGGTGACTCCAAAGTTGTTGTCACCGAACACAACTCTAGGCCCATCAAGCGTTACAAAGTCCTGGAGGAGATGCTTCTCAAAGGTCATATGCTTCGAGCAACCACTATCAATGTACCCGACATGGCCCTTGGCTTCTCCTCTTTCTATAGGACTAGAGTTTACCTGAAATTAAAATTCAGGCTTTAGGTACCCTATCTTTGGGTCCTGATTGGTTAGATTCGACTTTCTGGATCCATAGGTAGAGATCATCCTTATGAGGTTTAGGAGATCTCAACCTTCTACCATACTTATCCACAAAAATCATCTCCCTCAGAGGATCTTTTCTGGGGCGATGAGTGATAACAGCAAGTTTGTAGGTGGGCTGCTCAAAAGGATAATTTTGGCTTGAGCCTCCGAATGACTCATATACCTTAGCCGGTGAAGGCTTGCCTACTTTGGTTACATTAAAAGTAACCCAGGGCTGAGGTCTGTTTCGCTTGGGTTTACTCTGCTGAGATAACCCAGGCTTATCATTCCTCTGCTGATTCTGCTGAGGTCTCCTTATCTTAGCTGAACTATGACTTGGATTCCTCTTTTGGTCTCGGGGCTTCTGAGCCTTCGACTTATGTTGGTTGTCAACAGGCTTCTGAGTTTTAGTACTCTTTTGCTCTGCTGAAACCTTTTGATCTCCAGCAGACTTCTGAGCTTTAGAGCTCTTCTGTCCAGCTGGGACCTTTTCTGTCCCTCTGCTATTTTTCCCTTCTGATCCAGGTGCAGGCTCAGCTGGCCCTTTACCCTTTCGAGGATCCCTAATTAATCCACTGTCACCTTTCTTATTCTTTTGTGGTGTGGGTTTGGGATAACCAAGACCCCTTTTATCATTCACAATTTGTGAGGACTCAGCTATTTTAGACACGACATTCTTTGCCTTAGTCAGCTGATCCACTTTCAGCTGAAGCTGTTGTGAATTTTTGATAATCAGTTCATTCTGCTTGAAGAGTTCATCGAACTTAGCTGTCAGCAGATTATGTTCTTCACTCAAGACAGTGTTCTCAGAAAGTAGCTTTTCTATTAGCTTCTCCTGTTCCTCACATTTTGCTATTAAGTCAGCAGACTTGTTAGCTTGTGAATCATAGGATATCACTGGTAGTCTAGCATTTTCTAGATCTTGTCTCAAGCTTAAAACTTCAGCTTTCAGACTTGAGTTCTCCTCTTCCAGCTTAGAACAAACTTTTAAGGAGGATTGGAGATCAGACAACAACTTGTGTATATCTGACTCCATAGAATAGATAGAGGAGCAAGATGAGCTAACAGAGGGGGTAGGAGAATTTACCTCTTCTACCTTAGCCATGAGGCAGATGTCATCCTCTGATTCAACATCAGATGAGGATGAGGATGAGCTGATATCCTGCTTCTCCTCCTCTGCCAGCAGAGCTCTCTTATCAGCGAAACTGCGATCTCTCTTGATCCTCTTCTCTTCTCTCTCTCTAGGGGTAAGCTGAGGGCAATCATAGCTGAGATGTCCTGGCTTGTTGCAAGTGAAACAAACATCATCCCCTCCTCTTCTGGGTCTTGGTTCCCTCCTTCTCTCTGGAGACTTGTATCTAGTCTCCTGTTCATCTGATGGTCTTCAGGCATCAGATGACTTCTGGTATCTTCTGGAAGAATCACTCTTATTCTTCTTCCAATGGGATCTATACTTCTGGAACTTGTTTGACATCATGTCAAACTTCTTGGTCAATAAAGCAAGTTGCTCCTTTAAGCTCATGTCCTCTGGAGTACAGGACTTCTCTTGACTATCAGCTGCAGCAGAGAAAGCGACATTCTTTGTGGCTGATGAAGTTGGAGTCTCATCTTCTTGATCTTCTTCTTGGATATCGAACTCATGTGCCTTCAGATGAGATAGCAGTGTATGATGACTCATCTCAGATAGATTCTTTGTCTCTTTAAATACCGTCACCTTCACTCTCCATCTTGGAGTAAGAGATCTCAAAATTTTGTTATTAATCTCTTTCTCCGAGTAATCCTTTCCTAAGGAGCTTGCCTTATTCAGTATGTTTGTCAGCCTCATATCTAGCTGATCAATGGTTTCATCAGCTTTCATTTTAAATGTGTCAAAGGTATGTAGAACGACTTGAAACTTGTTCTCTTTGATTTGATCTGTCCCTTCACAAATCAAGGAGAGTTTTTCCCACATCTCCTTGGCAGTTTTGCACGTCTTGATTTTCTCTATATATTCTTTAGAGAGAGTCTCAATGATTTCAGCTTCTGGAGTTTTGCCATCACTTACTCCTTCCCAGAAGAACTTGATTGGCCCTTCCTCCAAAACATCTAGCATCCGATCATGAATGGCTCTAAGGTGATTCTCCATTCTGAATTTCCAGTAATCATAGTCTTCTATGGAGAATTCTAGCAACTTCCTTGTCTTGGATCCACTCTTTTTGTAGCAAGACATATCTGCAAGTGATTAGATAAAAAACACACAAAAATTTCTAAAAATAGATTTTCAGGGATCTGTCCAGGTGACCACCAAAAGCTTTCTCAGACTGTGGTCTTTTGGACACACAGCTCTGATACCACTTTTTGGTCCCAAAGGTAGATTTTAGGGAAGAATAGTGCGCTGTGAATAGTGAGGAAACATTTTTAATGAAAATTAGTTTCAGGTGATGTGCACAATTTAAGAGCAGAAATAAATAAGACGAGACACAGGGAATTTATAGTGGTTCGGACCAACTGTCCTACATCCACTCTCCTCAATTCAACTTGGACTTGAGGTGCTCTCCACTAACTCACTTACTCACTCACTTACACAGTTCGAGAGTACTACTCTCTTACAAATTGTCAATGCTACAATTGCAATTGACTTCTCACAGCTTCTACAAAGCTTTTACAAAGAATAAGTATAAATGTTGTTTTGAGTGCAAGTGATAATATCTGACAGAGTTTCGGCTAGCTTAATATGCGTGTAAAATCCGATACTGAAATTATCACTATTACTTTAAATTATAGGGTCAAATAACTAGCCGTTGGGATGGACTAGAAATCTAAGATCCTATAATCTCGTATTCAATCAATCATAATGTTTGATTGAATCTCTTTCTTGATTCCCGTCAATCTTCGCAATCTACAATCAATCAAGTTTTTCCCCTTGATTGATTGATCTTCTATTCTGGGAATCTTCCTTCTATGTCGCAAGTCAACCCTTAAAATGATTCCAAAGAATCTGGGCTGAGCACAAGACATCAGCTGATCTGTCTCCTCAGCTGGTGTACCAGTCTGCTGGTACTTGGACCTCAGCTGATGTGCAACTCTGCTGGTGTGCACCTCAGCTGGTCTTCATGACTTCATCTGAATACGTCTTATATCCAAGATCCTTATCTTGTCTGCGACGTGCTCTCAGCTGATCAGCTAATCTTCTGATATCAGCTGATCTGCTCTCGATACTCCAGTGTCAGCTGCTTAAATCTTCTGTCCTCTAAAACCGGCTAAGTCCTCAAGGTCTCGGCTGGTCTTCACTTCTATGATAGCTTTGGATCTTCTAGGCAGCAAGGTAGATTCCCCCTCACTCGAACCTATCTAATCCTAACTACTCGTCAGCTGACTAAGATGTTCAGTTGGTCCTATTACAAGCTGATTGGTTTATTAAATCATCAAAACATCTAACACAGATATCCTAACACTTACATTACTCAGTATGAACATCATCAGTGGTTGTCTTCAGGATGGCTTCTACGAAACTTCAGGATACTCTTCAGGTTTCTCAGGTTCAGCTTCAGGTCAATCATCTTCAGGGTTGGAGTATACTTCTGACTTCAGATCTTTGGGACATCACCATCAATCTTCAGTATTCAACACGTTCCCCCTGAACTGAATTCCTGTAAATAGAAAACTATATTCTAACCAGACTATCCTGAAATTATCATCCTGATGAACTATACATAGGAAAATTCATCAAGGGGTTTTGGGATCTAATCAAAATCATCAGATTGTCCCAAAAAACTCTTTTTTGTAGGTCCTAAGCATCAAAGGTGTGTTCATCCTAACTTGGTCATCTCGAAGGTGTTTGAGTACATCTACGCTCTTTGCTGCGAATGCTATCGTCGGGACAGAGAAGTTGACCACCTAAGCAAGGCCCATTGTCGACGAGTTGCATTGGTGCTCACTTCCCCCCATCATCTTGCTGTGTGAGCTCCAGCGCCACTACGTATAGTAGCTCACTAAATAGCTCGTCTGTAAATGAAGTAGTTCATTTGATAGCTCTTTAAGTAGCTCGCTTCTGTTGTTCAGCCCATGAGGTGACCATCGCTACCCCGCCTTCCTATCATACCCTTGTGCAAAAAGTTAGGATGACGCGCCCGAACAAGAAGGGTCTACCCTGCGCCATTTTAGCGGCACAAAAAAAGATGATGGCAGCAGCTGCTGCGAAAGGCAAAGTTAGGGGTTCTTCTCAGGCTCCCCCACCAAAGAAAGACGCGGCCACAAAGGTGGCAGCCAAGAAATGCGATGACAAAGCTCCTGCCCATCCTTCTTCCCCTGGAGGAGGTCGCTTAAAGCAAGGGGACAGAACTCCTATGGGCGGGCAAGGAGGTTCAGCATGGTCTGCCGCCCCATCATCGGTGCAAACTCCTCAGCCACCTCCGTCACCATTCAGAGTTCAGGTGGTGGATGACACCCTACTAGGCTTGGATCCCACCCGATCAGGCTAAGGATTTTGTCGAATACCACTCTTTTCGCTTCAGTCGTTTTATTTATAAGAAAATTCACAAGTGTTATCTGTGGGCTTTTTGTAGGTACGCCCGCGCTAGCCATCCTGATAGGTGTGAGGTCCTTCACTCCTACGCTCACTCCCGACCACTTTCTTCTCTTCGCGATCTAGCTACTGTTGTAGCTTGCCTGACTGTTGAGGAGATCCCCCGCCACTGGACTCACTCCCAAATGGCGTTTGTTGGGAAATAGAGGGTGGCTGACAACCTCCGGTTGGCTATGCACCGTACCAGCGAGGCTATGCTGGCTGCTAAACAGGCCATGGAGCAGATGCTGGAGAGTGACAAGGTTCCGTAGGAGCTCAATGCCACTTTTTTTTGGGTGGCCGAACAAAAGAAAAAAGCTGAGAAAGCAGCAGCAGATATGGAGTTCAAAGCCAAGGCGGCCTTGGCGGGCGAGGAGGCCGCCCTCAAGAAAATCAAAGAGTTGCATTAAGAGCTGGCCAGCTAGAGGGGAGAAGTGAACGCCGCTCTCGTGGCTAAGACCGAGGAGCTCGGCCTCAAGTCTCAGGAGCTTGCCGGAGAGAGAGGTCTCAATAAAACTCTCCGGGCTCAGAATTCCAAGTTGGATGGTGAGCTTAGCTCCTTCGCCAACAAGATAGGCGATCTCCAAAGCCTTGTGGACATCTCTAGTTCACCCAAGACTGTTGAGGTTGAGAGGGCCAGTGCTTCTGATTTAGGCTGTCTCTGCTGCCATGCTGAGACCCTCTGGGCCTGCCAGTACGCGGCTGACCATAATGAGAATGTGGAGGAGCTCCTGAAGAAAGAATTTTTGGAGTTTGTGGAATCTACCACCTTCCCCCTAGGGACCATCACTGACATCGGGGATTTTATCCCCCTCGGTGTTGATCTAAGTTTCATGCCTTCGCATGTCAGCATCAATGGAGGTGCCTACCCACCTCTTGAGGACGAGGAGTGTGGCAAGGTAGGTGAAAAGGGCACCGAGCAATCATGCGAGAAAGTGGGCGAGCTTGTAGGTGACGTTATGATAGATATGGGCAATCTTAGCCCACTCACTCAGATGTCTACTCTTTCTCCTCCGGCCAAGCAAGATGCTCCCCCGGATGGCAAAGAAAAAGTGCCACCTACTGCGGAGCCTACTGATACCAAGGAGCTTTCGCCTACTGCTGATCCTTCTCCTGCTTCAACACCTACTACTTAGACTTAGGATTTTCTTTCCTTTCATTCATAGGTATTTACTAGTTTACCCCTACGTGGGTTGACTATTTTGTTAATCTTCAATATACTTAATCAAATAGCCCATGGTCTACTGTAACACACCTTTCATGTACTTGAACTGTTTGCAAATATTTATGAAATACAAATTTCTGCTGAATCCTATTGTATTTTCTTGAATGTTATTATCTTGTTGTAGCTCATTTTCATTGGATGTATATTTGTTCATTTTACGTCACTTACGACCATGAATTTGCATTTTATGAAGATCTCTTGGGTAGTTGGGTTTTTATAAAACACTTTTCCTTAGACATTTTTAAATCGTCTATCGAGAATTTTTCTAACACCGAGCAGTGGGTTTATAGTGATCCTTTTAGTAGGACACTTTATTACCCTTAGTGTTTCAATAGTTTTTGCCTCAAGCTTTTAATAATAACATCTCGGGATTTCGCCCTTTGGATATTCGAATTAAACAGACATATCCTGAAAGATGTATTCTTTATTGATAAAAAAGATATAGGTCGTCATCAACATTTCTAATGCGAACTTTTGCCACCTATTTACAAGCTACTGATTTTCTTCTAAGAATATTTCTTTAGGTGAGTTGTGTTCCATGTATAAGACGAAGGTTTCCCTTCCATATCTTCTAAGTCGTACAACACGTTGGTCCAGCTCGCAGTGACCCGGTATAGTCCTTCCCAATTTGGTCCGAAGATTCTTGGTGGCACTGGTAATCATTTCCTTAGCACCAGCTACCCAGTCTTGAAATTTATGTGATGTACTTGAGTGTTGTAATATTTCTCCACTCTTTGTTTGTAGGTCGCATTCTTTAACTCAGATGAAGCTCATTTTTCTTCAAGTAGGTCTTTCTCTACGGCCAAGGCTTCATCGTTTGGTTCTTCATCATACCCTACAACTTTCCAAGTTTGATTCTGGACATCCACCAGGACCACTGATTCGGTTCGAAAGGCCAAGGCAAAGGGTTTCTCCCCGTTGCTAGCTTTGTATGATGTCCGGTAAGAACAAAGTACTTCGGGGAGCTCATCGGCCCAACTACCCTTCCTATCTTCCAAGCGGATCTTCAAGATGTCTTTCAGAATTTTGTTAATAGCTTCAACATGTACGTTGGATTATGGATGGTAGGGGGTCGAGTAATACTTCTTTATGTTCCAAGAGTTGCAAAATTCTCTGAGCTTCTGATCGTCAACAATTTTCCATTGTCAGTTACGATGGACTGTGGGAGCCCGAACCTGTAGATTAGGATTTTTTAGATAAAGTTAATCAAACTTTCCTGAGTTGCTGTTGTTAATGCTTCTGCTTCAGCCCACTTTGTGTAGTATTCTACCGCGACTATGACAAATTTAATACCGTCTTTGCCAAGTGGGAATAGGCTGATCAAGTCGATACCCCATTTCACAAAAGGTCATGGGCTGAAAATTGATTTGAGCTGATTAGCTGGAGTGTGGATGTTTGGTACGAATAGCTGACATTTATGATGTCTTCGAGCGAAGCTAATGGCATCCTTGTGCAAAGTGGGCCAATAATACCCTTGTCTAATCGTCTTATATACTAAAGTATGCCCCCCAACATGACTCCCACATATTCCTTGGTAGGTCTCCTCTAGTACCTCCTGTCCTTCTTTATCTGTAAAGCATTTGAGTAGGGGTAAGAGGATTCCCCGCTTGTACAGTAGGCCATCTACAAGTGTGTTGGGACAATCTGAGTGTTTTGATTAGATCCCAAAACCCCTGATGATCTGCCAAAGTACAGTTAGTCAGGATTGTCTAGTTCAGGATAGTCAGGTTAGGGATTCAGTTCAGGGGGAACGTACTGAAGTCGGAAGTGCAATTCATCCTGAAGAAGATCAGATTCAGTCTTGCTGTAGATTGCCTGAACTGACACTAAAGACCGAAACTTGAAGACCATCCAGAGTACCATTGGCTGATGTTTCTACTGAGTACACTAATCATGCTCAGGACAGAACTTATCAGTGAAGAGTAATGTAACTTATCAGGCTGAGCTTAATGCTCATAAGACCCGACTTAGGCCTTGAGTGAGTTTATCTGACTCATGTAAAAAAGGTTACACATACTGGGCTAAATAATCTATCAGGCCGAGTTGAATGCTCGTAAGACATGACTTAGGCCTTGGGTCAGTTTATTTGATCCATGTAAGTCCAAAGAAAAAAGGTTATTTATGCTATGGGACAGTTGACATTTATGTTAACACCTGAGAGACAAAGAGAATGTCAGTGGACTCCATTAAAGACAAACATTCATGCTGAGTAAATGACAAGAAACTTGGAGCATTGAATGTACGAGAAAGGACAAGTGTCAGACGATCAACTAGCCATTTGAACGGAGAGCCAATCGCCTTTCGACACGCATGTACGGAGTCTGTGCAGTAATTAATGCGGCATTTAATGTGTCTCAGAGTTGTAGGTGGAGGGACAATATTTTCCAGATTAAGCATGGGAAAAAGGTCAACAAGTACATCTAGCCTGCAACCACTCTAAAAATAGGAAGATTTGGTTGGATCTCCTCCAATGGATCTATTTCAAATCTCTCCTATAAATACAGAGAGCCTTGCACCCATTCAAGGCTAACGGGAAATTTCCAAGCGAAAGCTCTCAAGAATCCAAGCAATCAAAGCATACTTTGAACAACACTCTGCAATGAAATTTCCCTAGTGTTGTAGTAGGATTCACTTTGTATTTGCTTAGTTTTGATAGCTCTAATCTTTAACATTGCTTTGTATTGCTAGGGCTATTCTTAGTTGGAAACCAAGAATACCAAACCACTCAGGGTGTGAGATTTGTTGGTTAGAAGGACTGGGACTTGTAAAACGCCCAGGGGTCAGTTCCTAAGAGAGGAAGTTGGCTATTTGTGTCCCTTGGCACGTAAAAACGAAGTACATATCCTCAGGGTTTTGAGGGTAGCTTCCTGTTAAATCAGGTTGTGGACGTAGGAGTTGGTTATCTCTGAACCACGTTAAAAAGACCCTTGTGTGCTGATTTACATTCTTGCTCAGGATCATTACTGTCATCATATTAAACTGAGCATTCTGCGTTGTTTTGATCTTCAGGCTGAATCAATCATCCTGACCTTTAAAATTGTGCACCAGCCATAACCACCATTTACAAAGCAAAGACTCAGAGAAATTTTTTTTAGAAACTAAAATGAGTAGAAACTAAGGGCTCACATTCCGCACGTACTCTAGCTCACTGAGACAGTAGTCCAATTGACTAGCTTCCGAGCGGTTAGAACGTTTGTTATCTCTACAGAGCTTCTGAGCACATAACTCACACTCAGCCTATCTGACTCCATACTGACTTGTCCCTGCTGCCCCTACGGACTATCAGTTTTGCTGAGTAATATAAGGATCTTCCTGATTGAGTGTGTTAGAGGATTTTTCTGAGTATTCAGAAAAATTTGATATCAGTGTATTCCCCCCATACACTGATTATACTCATTTCGGGACCAACAAGTGGTATCAGAACAGTGGTTCAAAAGACCACTGACTTTGTTTACCAATAGTTTCGGAGGAGAAACTTTTGGTGGTCAACTGAACAGATCTTGTTTCTAAAAACTTGCATTTCATGGCATCCGGTTCTAAGCACCGTGAGGGCAGTCTTCCTGAGTTCTCTATTGATAACTATGATTATTGGAAATTCAGGGTCCGCGCTTACTGCTGATCAGATTAAGCAAATCAGACTGGATAATATTGCGAAGAACATTATACTCCACACCGTTTCTTACGAGAATTTGGTTAGGCTCGTGCATCTGAAAACTGCGAAGGAGATCTGGGATGCTCTGAAGGAGATGAGTGAGGGCTCAGAGAAGATCAAGAAGAACAAATGTGATCTTGCTATCAGGAAGTTTGAGGCCTTTCGGATGTTGGAAGGAGAGACCATCGATCAGATGGAAGCTCGGTTCATTAAGATGATGAACGAGCTAGCAACAACCTTGGGAAGGACTTTCCCAAAAGGGAGGTGTCATCTAAAATCCTGAGACTCGTGATCGCAGGTACTCCAGCCGCAGGAGATCGAGCTCCCGGAGGGAAGAAAGGAGAGGTTCTAAACCCAGGAGAGAAAGAGACGAGCCTGAGCGGAGGAGAGATGAGAAAGGCTCCAGAAGGAGTGACGATGCTGAGCCCATAAGATTAAGCTCCAAACCTGAACGACCATCAGGGAGCCGGAGGGAGTTGTCAGATAAGAGGTACACTGACAAATCAGGTGTTTCTGATGTAGATCACTGTTACCATTGCAAGAAGACCGGACATTATCAGTATGATTATCCGGAGCTCAGTGCTCGTGAGAGAGAAGATCGGAGAGAAAAGAGAGATCTCAGGGCATCAGATACGAGAGCTTTGGTTGCTGAGGATTCCTCAGATTCAGATGGCCCAGGACGCCGATCCCCTGAACTCTTCTCCGATGAGGAGTATGATGATCTCTGCCTGATGGCAGATGATGAGGTATGTTCTTCTGTCTCTTCTCCTGATCACGCACCTGAGCTTAGCTCAGAATTAGCAAGAGATTTCGACCTTCAGCTCGTCTTATAGCAATTGATGGTTGACTTCTCAAGGCTGCAGGAGACTCATATTCACACAGTGGATGTGAATGCACAACTGAGTGGGGAGAATAATCGGTTAATTGAGTCTCTCAGAATGAGAGATACTGAGGAAGCCCTCAGATTAGTAAACCTCCAGGAAGAGTTGTTTCATGCCCGGAATAGGCATGATGAGACTCCAATGGCAGTTGTAAGACTGAATGGTGTAATGAACTCGCTGATTGAGACTCGTGACACTGATCTGTTCCTTGCTCAAGAACAGCAGATGATTGAGAGGATTGCTCTGAGAGGGTTGTTCGAAACTGAGTGGGAAGCTCGCCTTAGTGCTTAGCAAACTGCTTGGGATCTTGAACTGATCTCAAAAGAGAATGCTCATCAGAAGTTGGTGCTCCAGTACTCCACTGAGCTTGAGGCCCTGAAAAAGGAAAATGGGCATCTTGAGGAAAAGCTGAAGAAGTTACACACATCTTCCCAAGTGGTTGATGAGTTAACAAGTTTCTCTCAGCTGACCGATGGTGCTAAAGCTGGGTTAGGCTATGATGCCTCAAAAGACCCAAAGGGCAAAAAGAAAAGATGTGCTTCAGGGAGCAACTCTCAGAAAAAGTTTGTCCCTACCCAAACTGATGACAAGAGCCCTAGTGTTGCTCATCAGGGTAAGGGCAAAGGGAGGGAGAAAGTGCCTGCTGAACCTGTCAGGCAAAAGGCTGAGGGACCAAAGCCACAACCTAAGGGAAAGGCTAAGGTACCCCACCAGGAGCCGAGGAAGAAGGACCAAGGGAAATCCAAGGCTCAGCCTAGTAACCCTCAGGCTTGAAAGAACTCTGCCCCAAGCATTTCTCAGGCTCAGCCTCAGAATGCTCAGGGTGGAAGAAATTCTGGTCAGAGGAGGCCTCAGGCAAGGCCAAGGAATACTGACGTCCATAGGCCTCAGACAGGGTACAGAGCCCATCAGGAGCGTCCTAATCCTCAAAGGAGAAGGACAAACCGGGTGGCCTCTGAAGGGCGACGGAGACCTGACTCCGACAACTCTCAGGCCAGACCTCAAGTGCCTAGAGGTCAGGCTCGAGCAGCTCCTTCCCAGGACAGACCTCAGCCCAATGCACCCAGGCCAAGGAGGAATAGGAGGCCAGCCCCCAGGAACCAATCCAGGGCTCCTAGACCTCAGTCTGACACCCATACACCCTCAACTTCCCAGGCACAAAGGAAGAAGAGAACGGTGTATGTTGATGTTTCAGGGAGACAGGTTTACACTTATGATGCCATCAGAATTGTTAAATAAATCTGGATCCCGAAGGGTATGGCTGACACTGTTGGACCCAATACGAGATGGGTACCTGAGGCCTGATTCTTTTCAGGTCGCTGCGGGTTACAAGAAGAAGAAGGAGGATCAGATGAAGGACTAGTACTTGGACTCAGGGTGTTCCAGGCACATGACCGGATTTCGTGATCTCCTACAGGATTACGTAGCTCAGGAACGCCCGCAAGTAAGTTTTGGTGATAACTCTAAGGGTTTCACCAGAGGATTCGGTACCCTTGTTGTTAGTTCTGTTAGAGTGCTTAATATATCCTATGTTGAGGGTCTTAGGCATAACCTGCTTTCGGTCTGTCAGTTTTGTGACCATGGATATAGTGTAGAGTTTACATCTAACATATGTCTTGTGAAAGACAAATATACACTGCAGTTTCTGATTACAGGTGTCAGGAGAGGAAACTTATATTTTGCTGATTTTAAGAGCAGCTCTCCTGACACTTGTTTGGTCGATAAGAGCTCATCTGAGCTCAGTTGGCTTTGGCATAAATGCCTGAGTCACTTAAACTTCAAGATTATTAACAAAATATCTCTAGTTTTTCTTGTAGAGGGTCTACCTAATGAAGTTTTTAGCAAAGACCACGTGTGCAGAGCATGTCAGGAAGGCAAGCAAATCAAAGCCTCATTCAAGGAGAAAGATGCCTTCTCAACTGACAGAGGGCTTCAGCTCCTGCACATGGATCTCTTTGGTCCTATTACTCCTGTCAGCATGAATGGTAGGAAATATACCCTTGTTGTTGTTGATGATTATTCCAGGTACACATGGGTTATTTTCTTGCTAAACAAAAAGGAGACTCAGGTCAAGCTTCCTGAGTTACTCAAGAAATTGAGTACTGAACAGGGTCAGAGCATCATCAGGAACAGATCAGTTCGGGGAACTGAGTTTATTAACTCTATTATAACTGATTTTTGTACTGACATTGGTATTGCTCATGAGACTTCTGCAGCCAGGACCTCTCAGCAGAATGGGGAAGCTAAGAGAAGGAACCAGACCCTGAAGGAAGCTGCTAGGACCATGTTAGCTGAGTCAGGACTGCCTAAGAAGTACAAGGGCTGAAGCAATCAACACTACTTGCTACACTCATAATCGATCTATGCTGAACAAACAACATGCTCAGACACATTATGCAACGTGGAATAAGAGGAAGCCTCGCATCTCCTATTTCCATATTTTGGGTGTAAGTGTTTCATCCTTAACAATGGGAAAGGTCAGTTTAAAGCCTTTGATAGCAAGTCTGATGAAGGAGATTTCTCAGGATACTCCTCAGTCAGCAAAGCCTTCAGGGTGTATAACTGTTGGACCCTTTGTGTGGAGGAAACACCTCATGTTGTGTTTGATGAGACTGCATCAGTGCGTAGAAAACAGGTTCCGAGTCCTAACACTGAGGGGGTGACCAAGAGGGTGACAAGACTGAGTCTGAAGAATCCTGAGTTCAAAGTCAAATTCGTGAATTCTCCCAAGGGATGGGATGATGATGATGATCAGGATGGACCTCAGGCCAACCCTCAGCAAGCCCCAGCCACGGAGAATGTTGAGTCTCAGATGGAGGTACATACTCAACCTGTGGTACGTGATTCGTGTCAATTTTCATATCATTTTAGATGAATTTATTGTATTATTCATCATGATTTGAGGTTATATTTGATTGATTAACCCTCATATGTGTGTTTCTCATTGTTTTGGCTAGAAAAGTTGAATTTGTAGGTGTTAGGAGGAAGAAAATGAAGTTTTGGAAGGAAGTGGAAAAATGTGCATGCACGACCCGTGCTTAGAGGCCAAACCGTGCTAGTTCATTTCAAAAAATGTACATGCACTGTTCAACACCTTATGCATGACCAGTGCTCAAAATTCTTATCCGGAATGCACAAGTCGAAGATTTATGCACGGTTCAACACCTTATGAACTACCCGTACTCATTGAGACAAACCATGCATGTGTAAATCCGTTTTTGAACTTGCACGGGTGAGCATTAAGGCACGACCCATGCTGAAGTTGTTTCATCCGAACAACATAATTTGAAGATTTATGCACGGTTTGAGGTCTCAAGCACGACCCGTGCTTCAACTGCCAACCCTTGCTGATGTTGAAAAAGTGGGATTTTAGTGAAATGATTGAAGAATTGAAGGGCTTAATTGCAAAAATGGATTTCCCCACTTATCCACCATATAAATACCTTCCCATTTCAGATTGGAGAAAAAAAATCCCTACCCCAAGAAACTCTCTCTTGACTTTTATCTCTTTTCACATTTTTCATAGTTTTTCTTATAGAATTCAAAGGATTGTAGTATTGTTTACGAATTATCATCGGAATTTGTTCTATTCACTTAGTCTTAAATTCATATCCGATTACTTTTGCATTTTGAGGAAGACCCATGGGAGGAGTTATGGATTAATGTTGGATTTTGCTATTTCTTGTATTTTCACCAATCTATTGGTAATATCTTTTCATTTTTGCAAGTTTCTCTTCCAATTCATTATGGGCTTTGTTAATTATACCTTTAATTTTATTTATATGGTCATTTTAGCCATGGGCAAAGGCTCTTATGCTTTGGGTGCTTGAATTAGGATGGAGATTGATGTGTTTGTGATTTGATTATCTTAAATTTGCTATGGATTTGGTGATATGATTCTCTTGATGTGTTTACCTTGATTTAATTGATTTATTTGATTGAGTATTCCATGATTGGTGATTACATGTTGCAACTAGTGTTGGGTGTGTGGTTAATTCGTCATTTGAAGAAAGATTAGGTGATTAATTGATTTAATTAGTGGTTTATTGACCCGAGAGGGGGTAGATTGCTAAGAATTACCATCAAGTGAGATTAGATACCTTGATTGTTTATTGGGGCGGTATCTGAGCGAACCTCCTGGTGTTCAATATCCTAGGAGCCGTTTGTAGTGAATTAGGTGCTAGTTAACTAGAATTGATCTCTCAAGCCTCAAAAGGTATAGGTCTTCATTAGCTTAGTGGTTGCCCTTATCATCACCAATGAAATAGCAATTGATAGGTAATTAGATCACGTTTTGCATTAGTTTAAGTTATAAGGATAACACCCGAAGCATACTCACTCATTGCACTTCTAAGCGAAGTTAGGATAATTGCTTGTTTTTGTTTACTTGTTATTTATAATTACTAGTTTATAAACCGAAATCGTAGCTATAATACTTATGCCAACACATGACCTCGGGGATCCATAGCTCTCTCTTGTCCTAGGTGGATAACTATTTGGTCGTATAGTTGCTCTACTACAATTACCCATCCGCTTTTGGGTAGATTTGCTTGATTCGAAAAATGTGCAAAAATACAAAAAAGTCAATGGCGCCATTGCCGGGGACTTGATTGAGAGTTTTGATTGGGACTTGTTGTTAGTTGAGTAGGTGTTACTAGTGACATTTAATTGCTTTATTTTATATTCTTTGTTGGAATTTGATACTTGGTTTGCTTTCTTAGTTGCATGATCACAAGAGCTCAAAGAGGACACATCGAACCTATTGATCTTGAGATTGAGGCACACACTAGGAGAAGAAACCGAGGGAGAAATCGAAGAAGAGCTAGAAATCGGAACATGGAGGGAAATCAACCGAATGATCTTCCTCAACAAGATGTTGTAGGGGGAAATGGGGATGGAGTGGCAAATGGCAATGGAGATGGAGTTCAAGTGGCTCAAGGAGCTCTTAATCCTCCAAATCAACAACAAGGTGAAATAGCTCCACCAAATCCATTCAACTCTTGCCCTTTCCCATATCAACAAGCCATGAATCCATATCAATATCCCTTCCCATATCCTCAAAATCCACAAAACTTTTACCCTCCTCCATACAATTACTTCCCACCACCACAACCACAACCACAACATCCTATACAACCACCTCACCCACCTCAAAACCAAGATCCACCACCAAGGGAAGGGAGACCCATTCATGCTTATTTTGAACCACAAACGAGAGACTTCTATGATGGGATAAATAGGCCACCGATTGAGACTAACAATTTTGAGATTCCAACCGTTATGATCAAACTTTTGAAGGATCATCCATTTGAAGGAAGAGATGGCATTGATGATCCACACAAGCATTTGGATTGGTTTAGGGAGTTGGCCGATACCATGAAGTACAATGGTGTTTCGGAGGATGCTAAAAAGTTAAGGATATTTTCTTTGTGTCTTGAGGGAAAAGCAAAAGCTTGGTTGAGCAAGACCGTACCACCGGGAAGCCTTGACACTTGGGAAGAAGTAAGTCAAAAATTTCTACTAAAATTCTATCCTCCTTCAAGAACTGTGCAAGCAAGGAATGAGATTGCGGGGTTTAAAAAGAAGCCTAATGAAGGATTGAAGGAAGCTTAGGAGAGATTCAATGACTTGTTGATATCATGCCCTCAACATGGTTTTACCGAGGAGCAAATTGTTTGTTTCTTCTATTGTGGAGTGGATGAATTTTCTCAATGGCATCTCAATGCTTGTGATAAAGGGGATTTTCTGGACCTTACATCTTGAGAAGCTATAGAGATCTTAGATGGTGTGGCAAACAATATGGGGCAATGGAATGTTCAACAACAAGGACCTAAGAAGATAGCTCAAGTTGAGAAAGGGGATTTGATGCAATCCATGATGATGACCTTGATCGAAAAGGTAAATGCTCTCACTCCTAGCCAACCTAAAGAGGCTCAATCTTTTACGATGCAAGAGGAAAGTGGCCAAGGATTTAGTGCACCAATTGAGGATGTAAATTTTATGGGGAGGCAAAATCAAGGGGGATATCAACAACCTTATCAAGGTGGACGACAAGGTCAAGGAAATTATCGACCTCCTCAAGGTCAACAAGGTGGAAACTTTTTCAACACTTATGGGGGACAATCTTCGTCTTATCAAGCCAACCCTCAAGGAGGAGCTCATTATAATCTAAATGCTAGAAGACATGAAAACTTTTCTTACTCCAACACCAAGAATGCGGTTCAATATCCACCGGGATTTGACCCCGGTGCAAAGCTTCCTAATAGAGAAGGAAAAGCAATTGTGGAAGAAATGTTATCCTTGATGATGAAGAGGAATGAAATGAAAGATGAAGAAGATAAAAAGTTTCAAACAAGTGTAAAATTTGAGGCTTGATGATGGTTCAAGGAGAGCTACTCAAACAGAAAACCATATGAAGACACTTGAGTATCAATTGGGTTAATTGGCTACTACGGTTAGTGGTATGCAAAACAAGGGAAAGTTTTCCTCGACAACCGAAGTGAACCCAAGGGAACATTGCAAGGCTATCAAACTAAGGAGTGGTACACAATACGAGGGTCCATCAATGCCTCAAGAAGATGAGGAACTGAATCCTAATGATGTTGAGAAGAAGATGAAAATTGAGGAAGATGAAGAAGAGAAAGTGGATGATGAAGGTGATTGTGAAGTGGAGAATGAGTTTGATATATAGGAGAAGCATGAAGAAGATAAAGGGATGAAGAGAGATATGAAGAAGGACAAGCTTGAGTTAGAAATTTTGTAAGAAAAAGGGGTTGAGAAGGGTGAAAGCTCTAAATGGATTCCAAAATGGAGGATAGCTAAGGAGTTGAAGGAAAAGGAGAAGGATGTGCCATGCAACAAATGGGGAGTTCCTACTACACCCATTCCACCTCCTTTCCCAAAGAGGTATGTGAAGCAAAAACTTGAGGAAATATTTGCTAAATTTTTAGAGATCTTCAACAAGCTCGACATCAACATTCCTCTAGTGGATGCTTTGGAGCAAATGCCCGATTATATGAAGTTCTTGAAAGATATTATGTCAAGAAAGAAAAAGCTTGTTGAGAGGGGCACGGTTAACCTAACCGAGGAATGTAGTGCAATACTACAAAAGAATCTCCAAAAAAGCTTAAGGATCCGGGAAGCTTCACAATTCCTTGAGAGATTGGTGACAACTTGAAGACAAATGCACTTTGCGACTTGGGAGCAAGCATAAACCTAATGCCTTACTCAATTTTCAAGGCCTTGGAGCTTGGCGATGTGAAAGCTACTTCCATGACACTTCAATTGGCCGATGGGTCCACCTATTATCCTAAGGGGATTGTGGAGGATGTCTTTGTAAAAGTGGACAAGTTCGTGTTTCCCGTAGACTTTGTGGTATTGGACATGATTGAAGATTCTAATGTGCCCCTCATATTGGGAAGGCCGTTTCTTGCAATGGGAAAGGCTACGATCGATGTCCATGAAGGAGAATTGAAATTAAGCTTCACTGGGGAAGAGATTAAGTTCTCAATTTACAAGTCATTGGACAAGCATGATGATGTTGAGAGTGTAAGCTTCATAGATCGAATTGAAAGGATCATCCATGAGGAATGAGAAGATTTCTCTAACTCTTCTTTGTCTTTAGATTGTCATATCATGATTCTAGTATGGTTGATCATTGTGCTTTAAAATTTGAGGATACACGCACTTGGAGGAGTGATAGACCAAGATTGCTACCTTTGAGAGAAGAAGTGGAGGGAGTTCCAAAAATAGAGGAAAAGAAAGAGAAGTTGAAGCCAATACCGGATCATCTCCAATATGCCTACCTTGATAGTGAAATGAAGTATCCGGTAATAGTTTCTTCCCTTTTAACTCCTAATGAATTAGAGAAATTGCTTGATGTGCTTGCTCGAAATAAGAATGCTTTGGGGTGGTTTATAGAAGATCTCAAGGGGATTAATCCCTCAATATGCATGCATAGGATTAGAATTGAGGAAAATAGTAAATGTGTAGTCCAACCCCAAAGACGTGTGAACCCAATAATGCAAGAAGTAATTAGGAAGGAAGTAATTAAATTTCTTGATTCTAACATGATCTTTCCTATAAGTGATAGTCCTTGGGTGTCTCCTTTGCATGTTGTTTCAAAGAAGGGTGGCATGACAGTCATAACGATTGAGTTGAATGAGGTGATTGCTACACGGGTAGCCACCGGGTGGAGAGTTTGTGTCGATTACCGTGAGCTTAATAAGGCAACTTGTAAGGATCATTTTCCCCTCCCCTTCATGGACTAAATGTTAGATCGTTTATGTGAGCATGCATATTATTGCTTTCTTGATGGTTATTCGGGGTATAATCAAATTATGATTACCCCTGAAGACCAAGAGAAGACTACATTTACTTGCTTTTATGGTACTTTTTCTTGGAGGAAAATGCCTTTTGGATTGTGTAATGCACCTGCCACATTTCAATGTTGCATGATGTCTATTTTTAGTGATCTCATTGAAAGGATTATGGAGGTTTTTACGGATGATTTTTCGGTCTTTGGTAATTCTTTTGATCATTGCTTGAATAATTTGGAATGTGTTCTAAGAAGGTGCCAAGATACTAATCTAGTCTTAAATTGGGAAAAATGCCATTTCATGGTGAGAGACGGGATAGTACTTGGACACCACATTTCTTCTAATGGATTGCAGGTTGATAGGGCAAAGGTGGTAGTAATTGAGAAGCTTCCACCTCCTTCAAATGAGAAAGGGATTCGATCGTTCTTGGGGCATGCTGGATTTTATCGCCGCTTTATCAAGGATTTTTCCAAACTTTCTAAACCTCTATCTCACTTGTTGAAAAAAGGATGTTACATTTGACTTCACTGATGAGTGTTTGAATTCTTTCAGGAAACTTAAATAAGCATTGGTGACATCCCCAATTTTGGTAAATCCAAATTGGGAAGAGTCTTTCATACTTATGTGTGATGCTAGCGACTTTGCCATGGAAGTTGTTCTTGGACAAGTGAGGGAAAAGAAGTTTCGAGCAATCTATTATGCATCGAAGACTTTCAATTCAACTCAAGTCAACTATACAACCACTGAAAAGGAGCTTTTGGCCGTTGTCTTTGGTTTCGATAAATTCAGACGTTACTTGATTGGGGCAAGAACCGTTGTGTATACTGATCATGCTGTTATTCGGTACTTGATGTTGAAAAAAGACTCCAAACCAAGACTCATCCGTTGGATCCTATTGTTACAAGAATTTGATATTGAAATCAGAGACAAAAAGGGAAGTGAGAATGTGATAGCGGATCATTTTTCAAGTATCGAAAGGGAGGAAGGATTAGAAAAAGAAATTGGTGTTGTCAAAGAGGAATTTCCCGATGAGAGCCTTTTCACTATCCATGGAGTGATGGTATGTTCGGAGGAAGAAGGGTCGTGGTACACGGATTTGGTGAATTACATTGTTTATGGAAGGTTGCCTTATGTGATGAATCCTTATGAAAAAAAGAGATTTCTGAAAGATGTCACTTCATACTATTGGGATGAACCATTCTTATACAAGAAGGGTGTTGACTCGGTGATTCGAAGATGTGTGCCAAGAGAATAATGAGAGAGCATTGTGGCTCATTGTCACTCTTCTCCTTGTGGAGGACATTATGGAGGGGAGAAAACGGCATTGAAAATGCTTCAATCGGGATTCTTTTGGCCGAGCATTTTTAAGAGTTGTCATGAGTATGTGAAGAAGTGTGATCAATGTCAAAGGAGTGGTGGAATTTCTAGGAGAGATGAGATGCCACTAAGTGGAATCCTTGAGGTCGAATTGTTTGATGTGGGGGATAGACTTTGTGGGGCCTTTTCCCTCATCATTTGGGAATGATTACATTTTATTAGCTGTGGACTATGTCTCAAAGTGGATTGAGGATGTGGCAACAAGGAATAATGATGCAAAAACTGTGATGGATTTCGTGAGGTAAAACATTTTTGCTCATAAGTGATGGAGGAAGCCATTTCGTGAACAAACTCTTGGCTAAGTTGATGAAGAACTATGGAGTTAATCACAAGGTGGCCACCCCATATCATCCTCAAACAAATGGGTTGGCCGAAGTCTCAAATAGGCAAGTGAAGAAAATTTTGGAGAGAACGGTGAATTCCACAAGGAAGGATTGTTCTAAGACGTTGAATGATGCTTTGTGGGCGTACAGGACTGCGTACAAGACTCCAATTGGTATGTCTCCATACCTGTTGGGACAATCAGAGTATTTTGATTAGATCCCAAAACCCCTGATGAATCTGCCTAAGTATAGTTGTTCAGGATAGTTAGGTTAGGAATTCAGTACAGGAGGAACTTGCTGAAGACTGAAGAATATTGGAGTCGACCCAATTTACTGAAGTCTGAAGTATAATCCATCCTGAAGGAGTTAGTCAGTCTTGCTGAAGATTGCCTGGTCTGAAGCTGAAGATCGAAGTCTGTTAATCCATCCTGAAGTCAATCCTGAAGTACCATTAGCTGATGTTTCTACTGAGTACACTAAGCATGCTCAGGACAAATCTTAGTCAGTGAAGAGTAAGTGTAATCTATCAGGTTGTGCTGAATGCACTTAAGACCTGACTTAGGCCTTGGTTCCATTTATCTGAACCATGTAAGTCCAAAGCAAAAAGGTTACACATACTGGGCTGAATAATCTATCAGGCTGTGCTGAAGACACATAAGACCTGACTCGGGCATTAGTTCAGATCACCTGAACCATGTAAGTCCAAAGCAAAAAGGTTATTTATGCTATGGGACAAGAGACAAAGAGAATGTCAGTAAGACTCCAATGAAGACAAACATTCAGACTGAGTTATTAACAAGAGACTCAGAGTATTGAATGTACGAGGAAGGACAAATGTCTTAAAGTCAACTAGCCATTAGAACGGAGAGCCAACGATCTTTTGACACGTAAGTACGGAGTCTGCGCAGCATTTAATGCGTCTCAGAGTTGCAGGCGATGGGACAAACTTGCGAGAATAAGCATGGCGGTTAGGTTAAACAGTATTTCTAGTCTTCAACAACCCCAAAATAGGAATGATTTGATTTGATCTCCTCCAACGGATCTATTTTGAATCTTGCCTATAAATATGGAGAGCCTTGCACCCATTCAAGGCTAACGGGAAATTTCCAAGAGAAAACTCTCAAGAATCCAAGCTCTCAAAGCATACTATAAACAACACTCTGCAATTAAATTTCCCTAGTGTTGTAGTAGGATTCACTCTGTATATGCTTAGATCGATAGCTCTAATATTTAGCAATTTTTTGTATTGCTAGAGCTATCTTAGTTGGAAAGTAGAATACCAAACCACTCAGGGTGTGAGATTGGTTAGTTAGAAGGACTGAGACTTGTAAAACGCTCAGGGGTCAGTTCCTAAGAGAGGAAGTTGGCTATTCGTGTCCCTTGGCATGTAAAAACCAAGTACCTATCCTCAGGATTTTGAGGATAGCTTCCTGTTAAATCAGGTCGTGGACGTAGGAGTTGGTTATCTCCGAACCACGTTAAAAAGTCCCCTGTGTGCTGATTTACTATTCTGTTCAGGATCATAACTGTCATCATAATAAACTGAACATTTTGCATTGTTTTTATCTTCAGGACTGAATCAATCATCCTGAATCTTAATACTGTGCACTCAGCCTTAACCACCAGTCTACTAAGCAAGTTCAGAGAAAATGTTTTCAGAAACTAAAATGAGTAGAACCTAAGGGCTCACTTTCCGCACGTACTCTTGCTCACTGAGATAGTAGTCCAACTGACCCGCTTTCTAGCAGTCAGTAGGTTTGTTATCTCTACTGAGCTTCCAGGCACTTTACTCACACTCAGTTTATCTGACTCATTACTGAATTATCCCTGCTGTCCCTGTGGACCTTCAACATACTGAGTAATTCAGGAATTCCTGACTGAGAGTGTAAGAGCATTTTTCTGAGTCTTTCATAAAAATTTGACATCAGTGTATTCCCCCCCATACACTGACTGTACTCGTTTCGGGACCAACAATACCAATTAGTGTTTGGGAAGGCATGTCATCTACTTGTGGAGTTAGAACACCGATCATTTTGGGCCACCAAGAAGTTAAATATGGAGAGTGATTTATGTGAAGAGAAGAGGATCCTACAACTCCACGCACTACATGAGTTTAGGGAAATGCTTATGAAAGCTCACAACTCTTCAAGGAGAGGACCAAAAGATGGCACGATGCACGCTTGTCCAAGATGATTTTTTCTGAAGGAGATGAGGTTTTGCTATTCAATTCTATATTGAGTTTATTTCCTGGGAAGCTCAAATCTCATTGGTGTGGGTCATATCGTGTGAAGAACGTATACCCCTCGGGATTTCTTGACTTGGAAAATGAAAAGGGGGAGGAATTTAAAGTGAATGGTCATCGAGTGAAACACTACTTCTCCCCTACTGAGAAAGTGGTGGTGCACGAGATGAATTTTGTTGATGCTTGATTTCATAGAGTCCCGTCCGGCATAGGACGTTAAAAATAGCGCTGGATGGGAGGCAACCCATCGTTTCTTCCTTTTATTTCTTTTTGTTCTTGTTTTGTTTAATTGGTGTTGGGTTCATTTTCCTCTTTTGACTTGTTGGAATGGGGGTCGTGATGGATGGAATTGCTTGTTGAAGGGAAATTCGAATACTTTGACAGTGGAGTTGATGATTGAGGTAAAATACTCCTATTCAAACTTAGCCTTTCGTCTAAGTTTGGGGGAGTTGTCTTTATGTTTGTTTGGGGATTTCAATGCACATATTCACTCATTGATGATAGTTCATGGGATTTAATGATTGATTTATTGTTATGAGACTTTGTATTGTGGGATTTATGAGTTTGATAATTGGTTGCAATCTCATTGACGCACTATTTTTCCAAATTTTTCTATTGCTAGGCAAGAACAAGTTTGGGGGGGTATGCTCGTTTTGTCACTTTTGATTTGCACCAATATTCCGTGTAACTTTGTTTGAGAATTGCTGTGGATTATGTGTGGTATGTCTTTTATTTTGGAATTGGGTGTTGAATTGTTGTGAATAGGTGAAGGATGGAAAAAAGTAAAAAAGAGGTCATGTTTTGGTGCTCAATGAATGCACGACTAGTGCTTGAAAAATGGACAAACCGTGCTTGAATTAATCAACCGTACTGCACATGTCGAAGATTTCTGCACGGTTTGAGGTCTCAAGCACGACCCGTGCTTATCTGCCAAACCGTGCAAGTAAAAAACTATTTTGAACATGCACGGGATAGGGGTAAAGCAGGACCCGTGCTTAAACTCCTTGCTCGGAATGCACAATTCGAAGATTTATGAACGGTTCAACACTTAAGGCACGACCCATGCTCAAAATCGCGAACCGTGCATGTGTAAATCTGCAGACGGATCAGGTTCGGGTTTTTAGGGTTTTGACCCGATTTTTCCCCTCCCCTATTTAAACCCACACACACTCAAACACACACACTTCTGAAAAACTCACGCACGGCTCGAGAGAACACACACACACACGATTTCTCATATTTGCACGGGTCGATCTCTACCGAATTTTGCCCAAATTACTTGCTCAATCTCCACAAACAAGGTATGTACTCTCATCTCCTTATCCTATTTCATGAGATTCATTGTTCAGTTTTGAGGATTGTTGGAGTATGAAACCTAGGGTTTATATGAGAAATTGTGGATTTTGTGATTTTGGTGAAATTTCAATAATGTGGCTCCTTGTTTGAGTTTGATGGACTCCATTAGTGATGGATTACTGAAATTGCATATGATTTGGGCATGATTTTGTTGTATGCACTTGAAGAATTGATTGGATATTTAGAAAAGAATATGTGAATTTCATAATTTTTACATGTGGTATGTAAGAGCAAGCTGTCTGAATTTGTAATTTTATTGAGTGAATTCCTAACATTGTGAATGAGTTAATTCTTGAGGGCTTGTGAAACTGATTATTGTTCTCGATAGGGATGATTTGAAGACTTTCATGGAAGACATTTAGTTGTGAATGATTGTGGATATTTGATGAAGTTGAAATTGATTATGATTGATGATTGAATTTCAAATTGAGCTTTTAGTCTTCAAATTTGTAATTGTTTAATACACTTGGAGTTTATTTATTGATGTCTTCATTGACACCTTGAATGCTTTGATGAAGGAAAACATGAGTCGAAGAGGAAGGAACTTGATACCGGGACAAAGAGAGGAGGAGTTGAGAATAAGGAGAGAGTATGAAGAGCAAGAGAGGAGGATCGAAGTAGAATGTGGAAGGAAGCCATCCGAGTATGGCATTTTCTTTGGAAATATATTGCCAAAGTATGCACCAAATTTTATCAAAGTTGGAGGGTTGACTTTCAAACCTACTCGGTACTATGATCGTGAGAGTGCAGAATAGCTGGGAATTAAACATGAAGCAGATGAGCTGTTTGAAAACATCGGATGGAGAGGAATGCTGGATGTCAAAAAACCAACCTACGAAGCACTTGTTTTAGAGGTATTGAGCACTATAAGTATAAAAGAGGACTCAGGTGGAGTACCCTGGAGGATGGATTTCAGACTGAGAAATGAGCAGGTATCGGTGTCAAGGGACCAATTGAATGAGTTCTTCAATACTAAGAAGGATGCGCTGAGTGGGAACTACTATGCGAATCGTACCTATCTCGAGAAACAAATGTGGAAGGATCTCACTGCCTACGCTGCTGATGCACGCTCTTTCAATGCTAGAACCTCGAAAGCTTCAAAGATTCGCAACCCGATGCTCAAATTTGTGCACCGTGTGTTGGCAAATACAGCGTTTGCTCAAAATGAGGCGAGACCGGTGAGATCAGAGTACTCTTTCTTCTATACTCCATGACTCGGGGATTGAAGGCTAACTTTGGCGCATACCTGATGACACAACTTGCTAGGCAGTGCTCTAATGCAGTGAAGAATTGCTTGATGGGTGGTTTAGTGACAGATATTGCTGAGATGTTGGGCAGGGAAGCTGGAGACTTTGTTGCTTTGGAAGGGGACGATCTGCTCAATTTTAGAGTATTGAGAAGGATGAGAGTCTTCGAGGAAATAAATGGGGTAAATTTCGCAAGGCTTGAGAACGACTCTTCATTTCCCATGGACAGACTGGACTTGATCTCTTGGAGAGGCAAGGAATCGGGAAACTAGCTCTTGAACTCGGAGGAGCATATTCGACATAAGACTGCCTTTCACAGTTGAGGGGCTCAGACAAGAGTCAGAAGAAAAAGAAGAGTAGATGAAGTTGGACCCAGTCGAGAGCATGAGGAAATTGAAGAGGACACACCCCCATTACCATCTCCGCCAAGAGTTCGTCAAGATGCACCTCTACTCCGCACTTACTCTAGAAGGAGAAATGACATCGAGAGCTTGATCACAAGTGTTAATCAATTGAACACAAGTGTGAGAGGAATGGAGGAAAGGCATAGAGAGTGGCACGCAGGGTTCAATGCTCGGCAGGATGAACTTGAAACTCACCAAACTACCTTGGAGAACTTGATGAGAGAACAAGAGAGGATGCAAAGAGCGATGTACAATTGGCATCTAAGCGAAAGGCATTTTGAGGAGCAAGGTCACCCGCCACAAAGAAGTTGAGCCTTTTAACTTCAAAGTGGAACTACACGGGTGGTGGCATCATTTCTTATCTCTTCTCTAGTCTCGTAGATTTGAATACTTTGATTTGAACTTCCTTTTATTCATTCAGGTCTGTAAAAATTAACTACTCTAGATTCATGTTTTCTTATGTTTGTGATTGTCTTTGGATTTTATGTGACTTCTTTTCTGGCTTATTTGTTGGATGTAGTGCTTGATGTGGCTTGCCTTGTTTTTTAAATCAAATTGGGTTTGAAGGATGGTAATGAGACAGTTTGTAAAAATTGAGTATTTGGAGGTCAAGCAAGGATATTGCATGTGTTCATGATTTCACAAAAACCGCGAGCTTTGAGCCTCTACCGTTTCATTTTTTAACGGTTCTTTTCAATTGGATTTTCTGGTTATTTCAATGCATGTTGCACTAGAACTTGCCCATAACCTTGCTTAAGAACTTGATTGTGAAAATATGCTTAAGAGGATAAAAGGCCATCTTTGTTTAACAAGTCACTTTAGCCAAAATATCAATTACCAAAGAACATGTGTCTATATCCCTTTTTATTGATTGCCAAGAATTCACCTACACCTTTTCATGAGCCTTTAAAAAGCCTAATCAAAAGTGGAGAATTGGATTTGTGAAATTGCTTGGGAAGAATAAGAAAAACAAGTGTAAAACTCTTTGTGAGGATGTAAAGAAATTGAAGTGAAGAAAGCCCCAAAATTGATTTGTTCTTAAAGTTGAAAATCCTGAAAAAGTTGTGTTGCAAACAAAAGAGAAAAAGGAATGCTTGTGTGTACAATCTTGAAGAGGGCCTAAACAAAGTTGAGAATTGATCTTCAAAGGAAGCTAAGTGTGGAAGAAGAAGAAAGAAAGCAATGGAAAGAGAGAATGACAAACTTAGTGTGAAAGGTTAGCAAATCTTAATTCTCCACAATGATTTTGTCACTCTTATCCAAATGTTGATCCACCTTAACCAAAGAGCTTAATGTTACAACCAAAGGAAAGTCCTTTTTGATTTTGCATATTTTTCATTGTTTTAAGGTAAGCGAAGTAGAGCATATGGTTGCATGTGTGGCGATTTTGACATTGAGTGATTTATCTTAGTGTAGAGAGAAATGCACATCCTTGTGAGGAAATTGTGACACTCGCGGTTGATCTTGTTGCGATTGATACATATGAGATGATTACTTTTGTTGATTTGTCCAACTTGAGAATTTGATTTGATGAAAAGAACTTGGTGACTATTCATGCCTACTTGTTGGGGGGTGGATGCTACACTTCCCTTGTTTTGTAAATCTTGTTGCTCGAGGACGAGCAATTCTCTAAGTTTGGGGGAGTGATTCGTGTCCAGTTTGGAGGACGAGCATTTATTGTATTATTCATCATGATTTGAGGTTATATTTGATTGTTTTTCCCTCATATTTGTGTTTCCCATTGTTTTGGCTAGAAAAGTTGAATTTGTAGGTGTTAGGAGGAAGAAAATGAAGTTTTGGAAAGAAGTGGAAAAATGTGCATGCACGACCCGTGCTTAGAGGCCAAACCATGCTAGTTCATTTCAAAAAATGTACATGCACGGTTCAACAACTTATGCTCGACCAGTGCTCAAGATTCTTGTCCGGAATGCACAAGTAGAAGATTTATGCACGGTTCAACACCTTATGCACGACCCATGCTCATTGAGACAAACCATGCATGTGTAAATCTATTTTTGAACTTGCAAGGGTGAGCATTAAGGCACGACCCATGCTGAAGCTGTTTCATCCGAACAACATAATTTGAAGATTTATGCACGGTTTGAGGTCTCAAGCACGACCCGTGCTGATGCTGAAAAAGTGGGATTTTAGTGAAATGATTGAAGAATTGAAGGGCTTAATTGAAAAAATGGATTTCCCCACTTATCCACCAAATACCTTCCCACTTATCCACCATATTTTTCATAGTTTTTCTTATAGAATTCAAAGGATTGTAGTTTTGTTTATGAATCATCATCGGGATTTGTTCTATTCACTTAGTCTTAACTTCGTATTCGATTACTTTTGCATTTTGAGGAAGACTCATGGGAGGATTTATGGATTAATGTTGGATTTTGCTATTTCTTGCATTTTCATCAATCTACTGGTAATATCTTTTCATTTTTACAAGTTTCTCTTCCAATTCATTATGGGCTTTGTTAATTCTACCTTTAATTTCATTGATATGGTCATTTTAGCCATTGGCCAAGTCTCTTATGCTTTGGGTGTTTAAATTATGATGGAGATTGATGTGTTTGTGATTTGATTATCTTGAATTTTCTATGGATTTGGTGATATGATTCTCTTGATGTGTTTACCTTGATTTAATTTATTTATTTGATTGAGTATTCCATGATTGGTGATTACATGTTGCAACTAGGGTTGGGTGTGTGGTTAATTGGTCATGTGAAGAAAGATTAGGTGATTAATTAGATTTAATTAGTGGTTTATTGACCCGAGAGGGGGTAGATTGCTTAGAATTACCATCAAGTGACATTAGATACCTTGATTGTTTATTGGGATGTTTAGGGAAGGGGGAAACTAGGGACAGTATCTATGTGAACCTCCTAGCGTTCACTATCCTAGGAGTCATTTGTAGTTAATTAGGTGCTAGTTAACTAGAATTGATCACTCAAGCCTCAAAAGGGATAGGTCTTCATTTGCTTAGTGGTAGCCCTTATCATCACCAATGAAATAGCAACTGATAGGTAATTAGAGCACATTTTGCATTAGTTTAAGTTAAAAGGATAACACCCGAAGTATACTCACTCACTGCACTTCTAAGAGAAGTTAGGATAATTGCTTGTTTTTGTTTGCTTGTTATTTATTATTACTAGTTTAAAAACCGGAATCGTTGCTATAATACTTATGCCAACACATGACTTCGGGGATCCATAGCTCTCTCTTGTCCTAGGTCGATAACTACTTGGTCGTATACTTGCTCTACTACAATTATCCATCCACTTTTGGGTAGATTTACTTGATTTGAAAAATGTTCAAAAATACAAAAAAGTCAGAACGTACTGTCGGTGATGATGCTTCTGCACCTGAGACAGTTACTGAGTCTAACTCTGTAGGGGGAAACAATGTCCCTGATATTGTACAACCCTCAGGGAATGACTCAGTGTCCCTTGTTCTTGTTCGTTCCACTTCTTTGCCTGTTATTGTTGAGAATAATATTTAAGGATCAGGTGAGGGAACGTCAGCAGCTCCCAGTGCAGCCGTCAGCAGGAGACGGTGGCTAGATGATCACTCATTGGCTGACATCATTGGTGATGTCAATGAGGGGGTCAGGACAAGTTTGTCCTTTGGTGAGAGCGCTATGTTTTGTTGTTTCCTGTCTGATCAGGAACCTAAGAGCATAGAAGAAGCTCTGGCTGACCCCAACTGGATCCTAACCATGCAGGATGAGCTCAATCAGTTTGAGCGGAATGAGGATTGGGAGTTAGTTGAGAGACCTAGGCGTCAACATGTTATTGGCACCAAGTGGGTCTTCAAGAACAAGAGGGATGAGAAGAATGTTGTTGTCAGAAACAAGGTCAGACTAGTGGCAAAGGGTTACTCTCAGGCCGAAGCAATCGACTACGATGAGACCTTTGCTCTTGTCTCAAGGTTGGAAGCAATCAGGTTGTTTCTGGCATATGCAACATTCAAGAAGTTCAAGGTGTATCAGATGGACATTAAGAGTACTTTTCTGAATGGTGTATTGAACGAGGAGGTTTATGTGGAACAACCTCCTGGGTTCGAGTTTGTGCAAGGTATCAGTCTGATCCGAAGAAGAGTCATCTAGTGAGCGCCAAAAAGATACTGAAATACCTGAAAGGTACAGTCCATTTAGGACTTTGGTATCCCTCAGATGACAACCTAGAACTGACAAGTTATTCTGATGCTGATTATGGAGGCTGTAGACTTGATAGGAAATCAACTACATGCACATGTTAGTTTCTAGGGAGTAAACTGATCTCTTGGTTTCCCAAGAAACAAACATGTGTTGCAACGTCTACTACTGAGGCTGAGTATATGGCAGTAGGCAGTTGTTTCTCCCAAATTCTTTGGTTGAAGCAACAACAGAGAGACTACCAAGTTGAGGCCACTGAAGTCCCAATTTTTTGTGACAAAAATAGTGCCATTGCCATATCCCAAAACCTAGTCTTACACACGAGGTGTAAGCATATAGACATCAGACATCACATTATAAGAGATCATGTTGAAAAGAAGGATATAACGATGGAGGGAATCCCTACTGACAAGCAGAGAGCTGACATCCTCACTAAGGCTTTGCCTGAAACCTGGTTTATTGAGTTGTCAGTAGAGTTAGGACTCCTTGACCCAGGCTTAGGAGGTTCAGTCTGAATCTCAGTTCAGAATGCATAAGGTCAGGGGGAATGACTAACTAAGAATCAGGTTGAAGGAACTATAGAGAGAGAGTGAATGGTTGAATGGGGAACAGTCAGTATGAAAGGATGATCAGTTTAGACTGAGTAAGATTCAGGACACTGAATTCAGGGCTTGTAACCCTAATAGGTCATTTGTGGTATCAGTCAGATAACAAAATCTGACTGACTGGTATGTTTTCGAAATTATTTTTATTCATCATATCTTTCTTGCATCATCTTTGATACTGTTTGTCGAGTTGTCAAATCAAATCCTTTTATCATGCAATCTCAACTGCTTATTTATTATTCAGTTATTATTTAATGCAATTATTTGAATTAAATACGGACATGCTCTGACGCGCATTTAATGCAAAGTGGGTGGGAACAGTTTTCAATAAAGTTTTTGAATCATTAGCTTTGAAAACTGAAAAGGCTCAATCCGTATCCATATATTTCAATCGTTTTAATCTCAACCGTTGAAACTCATAAGTCACGATTTCTAAGTCGTCCGATTAAAACTGGATTTTAGTATAAATAAGAGAAGTTTTTGTCATTGCAATCTTTACGCACTCAAATCTTTTCCTTACTATATTTTCTCTCTGTTAACTGCTTTCCTTCATATCTTCATATCTTAATCATGGCTTCTCTATCAGTTGATTCGTTCTTTGGAAATCTTTTCCATTTAAGGAATGAAATTTGCTGGGAACCAGTTGGTGATTTCTCCTCAAATCACCCAGACATTTTTCCCTCGAAGGAGTTATTCGAGAATGCTGGGTTGCTTTGTTTTATCACTGCGAAGCCACAAAGACTTCATCCTCGCCTTGTTGCTACGTTTTACTTGAAGATGGAGTAGAACAAGGAATCGAATGAATGGGAGTCCTGTATCCTATTGTCTTCGTGTGTGAAGGAGAAAAATGGTGAAGATGAACTCAAGAGGAGTTGATCACCATCAATATAATGCAAAAGATCAAGGAGTTGTTCAATCTTCCGGATTCTAGACGCAACCCAGTGGAATATGGGGTTGGTGATGAGAGGGATTATCTTCAATCTCTCTGTGATGGGGATGTTTCTCTGAAGGTAGGGTTGAACAAATCTGTGTTGAGGACACCAAATCGTCACTTCTTCGGCCTGACTAGTCAGGGAATGATGGTGATTGCTGGAGGATTGGAGCAGATCTCCATGCCAAAGCTGAACATTATGATGGCCATCAAAGATGCCTCTTTGAACTCATTCAACTAGGAAGAATACTTTCTACAACTCTTGGTGGCTGAGACCAAGAAAATCAAGTATTCACCTGAGGGTCAGGCCACGTTTGAGTCCAAGATGAACTTTGGCACAAAGATCTCTCTGATCTTAGAGACTTTGGCTCTCGAGATGTTGATCAGGCTCAATCCATCGAGATCCCATCAAAGGTTGACCTCTTCAGAGCATTTTCCGAGGATGCTGGTACAAAGAAGAAGAAGAAAGGGATCCTGAAGAAGGCTCAGGCGAGCACGACTGGAGTAATCAAGGCTCAGGCGAGCAAGTCTTCAGGGACTCAGTCTCAGAGACCAGCGGAGGAAATGCCCAACAAGCCCTCTGGACCCAAGCAACAGACGCTGAAGTTCATATATCCCGGTTCAGAGCGAGAGAAGAAGCTTGTGGAAAAGGAAAAGACTGAGGAAGCAACTCCGGAGGGGGAACCTGCTCAGATTTTCCTAGAGGTTGCTCCCATTGCTGCTGTTCCAGAGGTTGCACCCTCAGATCCAATGCCGATTGTCCTTGAGCAAGACACGGCTGACAATCAGATCCTTAATGTTATCTCAGAATATCAGGGCATGGAAGTCCGGTCTGATGAGGGTCAGGGGGAACCTGTTGCTGCTGACAATAACAAAAACAGCAAAGGTAATGAAGGTAGGAGAGTGGAGGCTGCTGAAAGCTGCAAAGCTGATGAAGGTGGGATGGAGGTAGTGGTTGAGAAGGAGGCTGAAGCTGTGCAAGCTGAAACACCATGGCCATTCCCTGCTCCTGATGAAAAATTGTTACCTGACTTCGAGGTCTTGGCAAGGGGAAGGGCAGCGGATGTGGTGTGTTGGTCCCTTAAAGTGGTCAAGGTCTAGAGGGGGGGTGAATAGACCTTGAGTCCAAAATCAGATTTTTCAAACTTTTCAAAAAGGATGGATTCTAGAACCTTACAGTAGCTTTTTTGAAGTTTAAAAAGAACAAGTCTACAAGGGTTATAAAACTGGACCACAAAGATTACAGCTGTGGACTTAGAGAAGTTTGCAGCTGCAGATTTTAAAAAAAAACTTGCAAAAATAACAAATCACTTGTAGACAAAAATATCAGAGGAATTCTCACAATTAAAATTGTGTTTAGAATACTCTAATGTGCAGCGGAATAAAGTGAGTATTAATGAAAAACAATATAAACTAAACTTAATTGCTAAGTGACTTATGAAAGTCTACAGCTGTAGAGTCAGTTATTCTCTTGTGAAGATCACAGAGTTTTAGGCACTCAGGTTTTAAAAAATGATGAATGTAACAAGGTAATTAAATATGCAGGACAAGAATATAAATAACATAAAGTAAATAAACCAGGTTTATGGTGGTTCAGCGTCTATAAAAAGACTACCTACATCCACTGTTACACCACTTAGGTGCCAAATTTACTAAGAAGTGATCACAAAGATCAATACAAGTAATTCTCCCTTAGAACTAGGTTCACTCAGATTCCTATTCTAAAAAGAAATTAAACTACCCTATTCACTCATAATGTAACTCACAAAGAGTCTTACAAAACCTCACAAAGAGATATCTACACTAAGTAGAAATATAAAGTAGGTGAGGGAACAACAACAAAAGGGTGTGATTCTTACTAAGAAAATCCTAACCAACTATCCTATGAATCACAAAGAATAAAACGAGTAAAGCTCTCTCAGAATATTGCTGGCTGTAGACTTGCTTAGGTTGAATGCTTGTAGGCTCAGGGTTGTTGTTGTTGCTTCCTCTAAGGACTTCTTCTATTTGTAGATTGAGTAGAGTGTCTTATCCGTTGGGAATTTCAAATTTGAAATTCAGATAAGGCTCCTCTCTCTCTCTATTGGCGTGTGTGAGATGGTCCTCATCCTTCACACAGGATAGTACTGATTGTACTATGTCCTTTTCTTCAGAATTATGGCCTTCTTTGTAACTAATCTTCATTATCCTCCAGAATCAAAGAAATAACTTCCACTTAAGTACAATTTAGTGAGAGCTTGAGAGCTACACTAATAGTGCTTAAGGGTCTTTATTATCTTCAATTAATCTCTGACTTGTACCATCTCTTCAAACGGTTCTTTGCAGCTGTAGAGTCTTCAACATTGCAGCTGTAGAGTCCTGTCAACAAGAAAAATTGGCTGTAGAGAAACCTTACAGCTGTAGGGTCATGTCTGGCTGTAGATTGATCAACTACACAGCTGCAGACTTCACTTACAACTATATGTTTCAAACACCAATTTCCTCAGCTCAAGTGTTAGATCAAATTATCAAATTAAACACATTGTTTTGCACACATCAAAATCTAAACCAGGGTACTAACAATTTCCCCCTATTTTGATGTTGGTAAAACAAACAATAAAATAAATAACAAAGACAATAAGAAATTTTCTTATAAGAACAGAAACAACAAGAAGCGGAGCAGAGCAGGGCACAACACAAAATAAAAAAAAGGAGACAGAGCAAAGCACAGAGCACATAGCTGCATAGAATAAAAGAGATCCAAGATACAACTTACAGTAAATAATTAGACTAAAAACTAAACAGTTTTAGTGTCTAATCTAGAATAGAGTCTTCATCTTCTCCTGTGCTTGGGATCTGCATCTGCTTCTTCATCCTCATCATCAGAATCTTCATCTTGGGCCTTCAGAATTCCTTGCTCCACTAATTTCATGTTCTTTTCATCCTCTTCAAAGTATTTCATCAACATTTGTAGTTCATAGGATTCCATCTCTTCTTCTTCTTCTTTCTTGGACTTGAATACCCTCTTAGGCAATGGAATTCTTCTTATCTTTCCACCAAGTAGCCGAGCATTATCTCCTTTATATAATGATCCATCAGCCTTCAAGTCTTTGAATTTGGGAATCTGTCCTTCTTGAGCTTTATTCTCTTAATCACAATATGCCTGTTGCAAATGCTCAAGAATTCCTTCCATAAATTGTCAAATTCAGCTTTCATTTGATTAACCATTTCCTCAGAATCTTCAATAGGTACCATGGTCAATGGTTGAACATTTAAAGGTTGAACAGTCACAACTGCTGTAGATTCATCAGAAGTTTTCTCTCTTTGTCTTTTTTCATTTCTTTCTCTTTCTCTTTTTTCTCTTTCCTTCTCTCTCTTGATTCCTTCACTGTTTGTTCCCAATAACCAAAAGGTTTTTTAGACGAACTGTAGGTTTCTGACCTGCAGACTTAGGGAGCTGTATGATTTTGCCTTCTCTAGAGCTTCCCTTCATCTTTTCTGATTGAGTTCTTTCTTCAGTCTATTCACCCAATCTCATGGACAAGTTTTTGGACTTTGCAGTTTCAAGTTCTTTTGTCCATGATTTCCCAATATCCTTCACATTCTCAAGAATATCTTCAGCAACCTTTTCCCTTTCTTCAATCTCTTTCTCTATTTTGCTTTCCCCCTTTTTGCCAACATCAACATGTGACAAAATGGTGTTAAGCTTGCTCATAAGATCATTTCTCAGATTCTCATTCCCAGATATCAGCTTAGTCATCTCATTCTTCATTCCCTTCACTTCTATCTTCAGATTGAAAGAGTTATCCTTCAAAAGCTTGATATCTGACTGAAGATTACTGATTTCTCTTGACTTCTGGCTGCTTTCGTTTCTGATTTCTTCATTTTGAGCCAGTAAGCTATCCACAACAGCTTTGAAGTTTTTCTCAAGAACTTTCTTTTCCTCTGAGCTTCTCTCCTCAAACTTCTTCACAAGATCTTCCATACCTTTTCTAACATTCTGGGAAATAATTGCATCAGGTACTTACTTGACCTGTTTCAAAATTTCAGCTTCAATACTCTTAAAAGATTCCTTTAAAATCTTCAGTTGGGATACCACTTCCTTGGGTGTCATCTAAGGGTTTGTATCACTGTCTTCTTCCTCAGAATCTCATTCTCTTATTGCCAACTCTTTCCCTTTAATAACTTTTTGAGCTTTGGAACGCACCAACTCTAGAGCTGTAGAGTCTTCTGTAGAGGCCTTCCTCTTGCTAGGAGTCACAACAACTTCTATAGAGAATTCAGTAATATAATCTTCCATATTAACAATATTTTCTCTCTCAATAGCCGAATAGCTCTGCAGTGGGAGATTTCCATGCCTGTAGATTTCTTCCAAAGTGTACATTGCAGGTGGAGATTGATGAAAGATACTTGTGATGGGGTTTGAAGTGTCCTTATCAATCTCCTTAGATGTATCATCTACAATCTACTCATCAACAATATCAACAGTTCGAGCTTCAGTTTCCACAATCTTAGATTGAATTTCAGCTTGAACTTGGGCTTCAGCACCACCCATTGGTGCATCATCATTGTCATCATCATCATTATCATCTGGCTTTTCTTTGGGATCTTTACAAGGAGAATCATCTTTTCTTGTTTCCTTTTCCTTCTCAGAATCTTCTTCTGCAAGATTCTCTTCTTCAACAACTACTGGATCTATAGCACTAGCTCATGCAGACTCCATCAAAATAGCTTCCTTGGCCAAAATAGTTAAGCCCTTAGCTTCAAATATTTGTGTACTTCCTTCACCAGTTTTCTTTGGCATTTTGTCTTCATCACTTTCAGAACTTACCACATCAAAGTCAGCTTCAGGATATTCAACTTCAGGATCCATCTCAGTTCCCATAGCAATTCTCAAAGCCTCAGCTGCAGATTTTATGATTTTCTGCCTTGCTGGTTCTTCAACAGTCTGTTTTCCTTTTCCTTTGTCTTTCCTTCTTTTCTCAACAATGAAATCATCAATAAAGTTTGGTTTCAACAATTCATTCACATTACTACAATTTGTCCAGTCAACTACCCACTGGAACAAATTCCTTTCCTTAACTGTCAACTTCTCAAGTTCTTCTCTGACTATTTTCCAGTCATCAAATTTTTGCCTCTTCTCTTCAAATCCTTCAACCCTCTCAACTGGAACAACAGGGAGTTGTTCAATTTCAGGTTCAGGGGTTTCTTCATTTAGTTCTTCAGAAATGTGTACCTCAGACTGTACAATTGGCAAGTCTACAACTGTAGACTTGTCAATTTCAACTTTCGTAGCTTTCTTTGAATGATGTTTCTTCTGCCTTCTTTCTCTATCAATCTCATCTTCTGAGTCAGTGGGTTCATCTACTAAGATTCTTCTTCTTACATCCTTCTTCTTCTTCCTTTTCTCTGGTTCTTTTGGTGATCTGATGATAGTGAGAACCTTTCTTTCTGACTTCTTCTTTCTCCTCTTGGATTCAGGGGCCATACGAGCATCCACAGCTCCTCTCTTGAAATTAGCCCTTCCAATAATTCTATGAGTTATAATGGGTTGACCTTTATGCCCATTAAACAGAGAAAAACCAACTTCCTACAAGATATAATTTAAGAACAAACCAAATCCTTTGTTCTCAGCAGCCTTAACTACATCATTTCCTATATTCCTGAATAAAAGTTCTCCAATATTAACTTTTACTTCCTTAACAAATGCTATCATTAAATCCCATATTAATATAGTGCCAGTATCATGAGCACCAGTTCTACATAGTAAGCATTTATCCATGACTTCATAAAGATAAACGTACTCAACTGCTAAGTCAGTCTTCTTGAACGTTCTCTTCCAGTTCTTTGGAAACGCCTTCTTTGCTGTGAATCTCTTCCAATATTTCTCATCTTCATCAGCAAAGTTGAGGTTTTCATGTGCATCACCTCCAGTCCTTAGGTGTAGAGCCTTGCAGATATCATCCACTGTAATATTGACATTCTTTCCTTGCAGCTTCACTGATAACATCTTCCTTTCAACATTGGCTTCTGCATTTTGATAGAACTCATGCACTATCTTATCATCATAAGTTCCAGGGTTGTGAGTAAGGCAGTAATGAACACCTTGATTCACTATATGCTTCACAACGTCCTCCATAGCATCAGTGGGATGCTTCTTTAGTATCTCATCAAAATTGAATAATGCTCCGAAAATAACTTTCATCGCCATGATTCTTGGTTTCTTTTGAGTAGGGGATGGGAGTGTTTAAGATTTCAGGGGGTTCGAAATGTTGAAGTATGATATAAAAAGGATGAAGGGTCCTTTAAATACCTTTCTTTAAACATCCATTAAGAACAGGGGTATAACGGTCATTGACCTAAAATTTATGAGCTTTTGAATTCTGGACCAAAATTTATAATTAAATTTGTCCAAAATCTAACTCACATAGAATTTAATTTAATTTAAAATGTTACACGTACTCACACATTTTATTAATTAAAATGCCTGAATAAACCCAAAATTTCTGTAACTTAGTACAAAAGTTTCTGAATCTTGTAGTGCTCCATTTAATTTGCAGAACTGTACAAAGTACTGTGAATTCCCTAAGTTTGTAGTTGACATTCTTAGAATTTGGAAATACACAGTTGGTAAGGAATTTGCAGTTTTGAACTAAGTCTACAGCTGTACAGTTCAACTCTACAGTTGAATGACTTTGCAGCTGCATTTTTCCTTTTCACTGATTTTCCAATTTTTTGGGTTTGTCTTAGCAATTTAGTGATTTTCACAGAGTCTTCTTACAATTCTAACATTCCCAAATTACCTCTCAAGATTGAAAATCTTGATTCACACAAGGGTTTAGTGAAAATATCAGCAACATTCAAATCAGTATGAATCTTTGTCAATTTCACATCCTTTCTTTCAACATGATCTCTTATGAAATGATGCCTTACATCTATGTGTTTTGATCTAGAGTGTAAAACTGGATTCTGTGTAATAGAAATAGTACTTGTATTATCACAGAATATAGTTGTTTCTCTTGAATCAATCCCATAGTCTTGTAATTGATATTGCATCCATAAGATTTGTGCACAACAGCTTCCAGCAGCAATGTATTCTGCTTCAGCTGTAGAAAGAGCAATTGAATTCTGCTTTTTACTGTGCCATGCCACCAACCTTTCACCTAGGAATTGACAAATCCCACTAGTACTCTTCCTATCAATCTTGTAGCTTGCAAAATCTGAGTCAGTGTACCCAATGAGTTCAATTCCTCCTTCTTTAGGATACCATAATCCTAGATTTTGTGTGGATTTGACATACTTTAGGATTCACTTGGAATCTAGCACATACACCTACTGCAAACATGATATCAGGTCTGTTAGCTATAAGGTATAGCAATGATCCAATTAGTCTCCTATATTTGGTTACATCAACACTTTTGCCATTCTCATCTTTATCAAGATTCACAGAAGGTGTCATAGGTATATTGGTAGGCATAGAACTATCCATTCCAAATCTCTTTATAAGCTCTTGAGTATATTTAGCTTGATTGATGAAAATTCCATCTCTCAATTGCTTAACTTGTAATCCCAAAAAGAAATTCAGATTTCCCATCATGCTCATTTCAAATTTCTCAGTCATGAGCTTAGAGAATTTTCTGCATAGTTCTTCATTGGTTGAGCCAAAGATTATGTCATCGACATAGATTTGGACAAGCAAAATATCATTCCCATGTTGTAATCTAAATAAGGTTTTGTCAACCAATCCCTTTTTTAATCCATTTTTGATCAGATGATCACATATGGTATCATATCATGCTCT
The DNA here is from genome assembly GCA_026898435.1 of Prunella vulgaris. Taxonomy (NCBI): domain Eukaryota; kingdom Viridiplantae; phylum Streptophyta; class Magnoliopsida; order Lamiales; family Lamiaceae; genus Prunella; species Prunella vulgaris. The sequence continues at coordinate 408,337 of JAPKLY010000195.1, forward strand.
TGGTACTTGTTTAAGTCCATAAAGGGCTTTTCTAAGCTTATAAACCTTATCTTCAGCTGTAGATTCCTCAAATCCTGGTGGTTGTTCAACATACACTTCTTCAGAAAGTAAACCATTGAGAAATGCACTCTTTACATCCATTTGATAGACTGTAAAGTTCATATGTGCAGCATAGGCTAGAAAGATTCTTATAGCTTCTAATCTTGCAACTGGGCAAATGATTCATCAAAATCTATGCCTTCAGATTGACAATAGCCTTGAGCTACTAACCTTGCTTTATTTCTGGTTACAATTCCCTCTTCATCAAGTTTGTTCTTGAATACCCACCTAGTTCCAATCACCTTATGATTCCTAGGTCTTGGAACAAGTTCCCATACTTAATTTCTCTCAAAACCATTCAATTCTTCTTGCATTGCAATAATCCAATTGACATCTTGCAGTGCTTCATGAATATCAGTAGGTTCTGAAGATGAGAGAAATGTTGCAATCATTGCCTCATGGATTTGTTTTCTAGTTCTTACAGCATCTGATGGGTTTCCAATTACATGCTCAAGGGGGGTGATATTTCAACCAAATTAAATCTTACACAGGTTCTAATCCTTGATCATTGGTCTCTACAGCTGTAGATTCACCTAATGCAGACTCATTCAGTCCTTTTGTTGGTGTCTCTACTTCTGTTTGAACATTCTCATGGACTATGTCTTCTACATTCTCTAATGGTGGTAATTCAACAATTATATTGCCAAAGCCTTTGTTGGTCAAATCTACAGGAGTTTTGATCTCAACATATTGCTGTTGACTTGTAACTATAGAGTTGTCCTCCTTAGAGTCTTCAATAATTTATTCAGGGGAGCTATGTTGTGCATAAAAAACAACTTGATGTGACTCTTCCACAATCATCAATCTCTTATTATACACTCTAAATGCTTTGCTAACATTAGAATAACCTAGAAAGATACCTTCATCTGACTGTGAATCAAAAGTCTTAAGATATTCTTTCCCATTATTCAGTATGAAGCATTTGCATCCAAAAATGTGTAGATAAGAAATATTAGGAGTCCTTCCTTTCCATAGCTCATATGGAGTCTTCTTATGATCCTTAACAATCAAGCATCTATTATGAGTATAACATGCAGTACTTGTTGCTTCTGCCCAAAATTTCTTAGGCAACTTGGCTTCAACAATCATTGTTCTTGCAGCTTCCTTGAATGTTGTATTCTTCCTTTCAGCAACTCCATTTTGTTGTGGGGTTCTAGCTGCAGAGTATTCATGAACAATACCATAAAGTGAACAATATTCTTCAATAACTTGATTTGTGAATTCTGTTCCTCTATCTGATCTGATCTTCACAATCTTCAGATTCTTTTCATTCTGAATCCTTCTTAACAATTCTGGTAACCGCTTTAGAGTTTCACTCTTCTTTCTTAGAAACACAGTCCAAGAAAATCTTGAGTAATTATCTACAACAACCAAAGTATATTTCTTCCCACTTATACTTACTGGTTCTATAGGTCCAAAGAGATTCATATGCAGTAATTCAAGTGTTCTTGAAGTGTTAGGGTGTGTCTTACTTTTGAAAGTCTTCTTGATTTGTTTCCCTTTGACACAAGCATCACATAAGTGTTCCTTCCTGAATTTAGTGTTTGGCAAACCTCTTACAAGTTTGTTGTTCCTAAGTTCATTCATGGTTTTGAAGTTTATGTGATTCATTCTTTTGTGCCATAGCCAACTAACTTTATTGGAACTATTAGCTAGAAAGCAGGTAGTTTCAGCTGCAGAGTTCCACTCCACAATGTAAACATTTCCTTTTCTAGTTCCTGTCAGTTTAGTGGTGTGAGATTCAACATCTTTGACTATGCAAGTATCTTGTGTAAAGTCTACAGTGTAGCCTTTGTCACAAAATTGACTCACACTAAGCAAGTTATGCTTTAAACCATCTACCAGATAAACATCATTGATCTGAATATTTCGTTTGAGTGGACACCCTAATCCTTTAGCTGTTCCACTGGCATTATCACGAAAAACAACTTTAGGACCTTTATGATCTTTCACATTTTGTAGCAAACTTCTGTCTCCAGTCATATATCTTGCACAACCACTGTCAATGTACCAAATCTCTCTTTTGGTGGTTGTAACATGTCCCTGTAAAATAAAGTGAGTTATTTAGGAATCCAGTACTTTGGATTTCCTCCAGTGTTACTCTTTGCAATCCAAGCCTTTTTGGGAGCTGTAGAGTTGTTAATTCTATTGTTCTTGCTTGATCCTCCTCTTTGAGTGCTTGAAGAGGGAGACATATCTGACATATTTCCATTCCAGAATCTATCAAAGTTAAGTCTTCTTTCCATATCCAATCTATGATAGACTTCTTCTTCTGACTGTAGGTTTGATTCTGCAGTTTGTTTCAAAGTTATGTTTTGAAACATATTTGAAACATCTACTTCAGAGTCATCCATGATCTCCTTGATCTTTTGTTGTCTTCTTGGTGACAATTCTTTGAATGAATTCAAGAATTTCAAATCTTATAGCTGTAGAGTTGAGTCTACAGTTTCTTCAGGGGTTTTCTCTTTGATGAACTTTCTCTTAGGTCTTGGAATTGACTTTTGCAAGTACTTCATCCAGACACAAGGATTATATCCTATTCCAGTCAAATCTTTTGAGTGTCTTTGCTCAGATAGCATCTTCTTCAATTGTTTGGATGATTTTCCAAAGCAATCTAGCTTCTTTTGATAATAAGTATTGTGTTCTTCAAGTTCAGTTATAATCAATTCTTGACTTCTGATTGTTTCCTTCAATTCAGCACAATCTACAGCTCTACAACTTGCTTCATTGAAAAGTTCTTCATTGTCCTCTTTCAGACAACTGTAACCTTCCTTCAGTTCTTGTAGAATCTGCAGTTGTTTCTCAGCATCTTCCACTCCAACTAACAAAGCTTTCACATGTTCTCTTCCAATGTGATTATCTCTTCTAAGATCTTCATTTTCCTCTTGGAGTCTTTGGATTTCACTTAGCATGTCACTGGAAGAATCCTTTTCTGTAATATAACTTGATGATGATGAGCATACCTCTTCATCTTTAGCCATAAGACAAATCAGGGCTTCTTCATCTGAGTCTGTAGAGTCAGAGTCTTCTAAATCTGTAGTTGACTTTTGAAAAGAAGAGGGACAGACTTCCTGATTTTTATCAAACTCAGAAAGTAGTGCTCTAATTATGTCCTTGTCAAACTTTTTCTTTCTATCTTTCCTGAGTCTCTTTTCTTCATCAGTGTACTTCTCAGCTTTGGGATAAGGATAATCCTTGATGAAATGTCTTGGTTTTCTGCAGTTATAGCACAAATAAGTTAAGTTAGGTGTTGTAGATTTCACCTTACCATCTTCCTTTGGTGTGAACTGCTTCTTCTTAGTCCATTTGCCAAACTTCTTGAGCTGCTTTATAAAAAGAGCCAAGTCTTCATCATCAGAACTTGTAGCTGTAGGATTGTCAGCCACTAGAGCTGTAACCTTACTGCTGTCAGTTTCTTTTCTTCTGCTTATGTCAAATTCATAAGCTTTGAGGTCTGAAAAGAGTTCAAAGGTGGATATCTTAGATAAATCCTTTGATTCTCTCATAGCAATGACCTTCATATCCCATTCAGAAGGTAAGCCTCTGAGAACTTTCATGTTCATTTCTCTTTGTGAGTAGTCTTTACCAAGTGAGTCTAGCTCATTGAGAATCTCAATGAATCTTGATTCAAACTTTTCAAGAGTTTCACCAGATTTCATCTTGAAGTTCTCAGACTTTTGAATTGCTATCATGAGTTTATTTTCCTTGATTTGTTCAGTTTCTTCACAAATTATTTCCAACTTTTCCCATATATCTTTTGTAGTTTTGCAGTTTTTGATCTTGCTAAACACAACTTTATCAAGTGAATGATAAATAGTGTTCTTTACAACATTGTCAAGGTTGGACCTTCTCTTGTCATCCTCAGTCCATTCCCTTCTGGGTTTGGGGATAATCTGAGCTAGTCCAGCTGACTGATCAGCTGCAGTATTGACCTTCACAATAGGTATAGGGCCATCCTCTATGATAGACCACATCTCATCATTGATTGCAGACAAATGTGCTTGCATTCTAATTTTCCATTCATCATAATCCTCAGCAGAGAACATTGGAACCTTGGATTTGACCATCTTAGGAGCCATGCAAGTATCCAAGTGTGTTTTTCAAAAGCCAAAAAGGATCTAGCTAGGTACTGATCAAAGCAGTGGCAAGCCAACTGCTCTGATACCACTTGTTGGTCCCTTAAAGTGGTCAAGGTCTAGAGGGAGGGGGGTTGAATAGACCTTGAGTCCAAAATCAGATTTTTCAAACTTTTCAAAAAGGATGGATTCTAGAACCTTACAGTAGCCTTTTTGAAGTTTAAAAAGAACAAGTCTACAAGAGTTTTAAAACTGGACCACAAAGATTACATCTATGGACTTAGAGAAGTTTGCAGCTGCAGAGTTTAAAAAAAACTTGCAAAAATAACAAATCACTTGTAGACAAAAATATCAGAGGAATTCTCAAAATTAAAATTGTGTTGAGAATACTCTAATGTGCAGTGGAATAAAGTGAGTGTTAATGAAAAACAATATAAACTAAACTTAACAGCTGAGTGACTTATGAAAGTCTAAGGCTGTATAGTTAGTTATTCTCTTGTGAAGATCACAAAGTTTTGTTCACTCAGATTTTAAAACAATGATGAATGTAACAAGGTAATTAAATATGCAGGACAAGAATATAAATAACAGAAAGTAAATAGACCAGGTTTATAGTGGTTCAGTGTCTATAAAAAGACTACCTACATCCACTGTTACACCACTTAGGTGCCAAATTCACTAAGAAGTGATCACAAAGATCAATACAAGTAGTTCCCCCTTAGAACTAGGTTCACTCAGATTCCTATTCTAAAAAGAGATTAAACTACCCTATTCACTCAGAATGTAACTCACAAAGAGTCTTACAAAACCTCACAAAGAGATATCTACACTAAGTAGAAATATAAAGTAGGTGAGGGAACAACAACAAAAGGGTGTGATTCTTACTAAGAAAATCCTAACCAACTATCCTACGAATCACAAAGAATAAAACGAGTAAAGCTCTCTCAGAATATTGCTGGCTGTAGACTTGCTTAGGTTGAATGCTTGTAGGCTCAGGGTTGTTGTTGTTGCTTCCTCTGAGGACTTCTTCTATTTATAGATTGAGTGGAGTGTCTTATCCGTTGGGAATTTCAAATTTGAAATTCAGATAAGGCTCCTCTCTCTCTATTGGCATGTGTGAGATGGTCCTCATCCTTAACACAGGATAGTACTAATTGTACTATGTCCTTTTCTTCAGAATTCTGACCTTCCTTGTAACTAATCTTCATTATCCTCCAGAATCAAAGAAATAACTTCCACTTAAGTACAATTTAGTGAGTGCTTGAGAGCTACACTAATAGTGCTTAAGGGTCTTTATTATCTTCAATTAATCTCCGACTTATACCATCTCTTTAAACGGTTCTTTGCAGCTGTAGAGTCTTCAACCTTGCAGTTGTAGAGTCATGTCAACAAGAAAAATTGGCTATAGAGAAACCTTACAGTTGGAGGGTCATGTCTGGCTGTAGATTGATCAACTACACAGCTGCAGACTTCACTTACAACTATATGTTTCAAACACCAATTTCCTCAGCACAACTGTTAGATCAAATTATCTAATTAAACACATTATTTTGCACACATCAAAATCTAAACCAGGGTACTAACATGGTGGATCAAAAATTCCCGGACCTCTCCGATGCTCAGAAACATACAGTGGTGCAGCTTCGCACCTATGCCATGATCCGAAGTGCCACATGGCCTGAACTTGTTCAGCTCAGAGAGATTAAAGGATGGGATAGGCTGGCTGATGATGAAGCTGCCCTCTTCGATAACTTTGAGGTAAATTCACTTCACCATCTGATAAAGATTGCGGATTTTGTTAAGACTATCAGACGAATTTACCCTGATGCTCAGGCGGCTGAGCCTGAAGAGAAGGAGATGGAATGGAACTGGCTATAGTTCCGCATGGTGAAGCTCAGGGTGAAAATCGGGTGGCTGTACAGGAGGTTGTTCAGATGGTGGAGAAGGAGAAGGAAGGAGAGAAAAAGTGATAGAGATTGCTGAGACCGATCAGCAAGGTGCGACTGATGTGATCAGTGCACCGGTCGATGACGCACCCCTTAGACCCGGGACTACTGAGGCTTCTCGAGAGGGTCTGAGTGATCTTGTCAAAATTCCCGGTGGAAAGATTCAGAAAAGATGGGCTTGGGAACGGACACTGAGTGCTATCAACCGTCAGCTCAACATCCATAATACGAGGATTAATCGGTTCAATCTGACTTCTGGACTGATTAACAATCGTATAAAGGTGGTGCACCGGGACCATGATGAGATGGCAAGGGAGATGAATGCTACGATCGATCTCCTTGGTCAGGTTGGGATAACTCACTCAGTGTAAATCAACTATGGCTGAACAGGCAAAGGGGACCATTAGGGCTTGCAAGCAGATGGTCTCAGATGTTCAAACCAAGCAGGAGTCCGAGCTAGCCAAATTTCTTGATCAGCAACTAAATGAGCGGGTTGCTCAGCTGATCAATGCTAAGATGGCTACGCTAAAGGAGGATTTGAAAACTGAGTTACTGAGTGAGATGTCTGAGGAGGAGAAGAAGGAGATTCAGCGAGCCCTGGATTCATGGTTGGGAAGCTTTGAGGGCAGACTGAAGTCGGAGCATTCAGAGGCGATTAAGGGACTCAGTGTCGATCTGAGAAGTATGGTAAATCAGATCGGACGTGTTCATGGCAAGCAGCAAGAGATGGCAGATCAGTTCAAAATCCTCGCTGGTTCAGTCGAAGAAGTAGTTGGCAAAATCAAAGAGGATGATACCAAAAAGGGGGAAGAAATGAAGCAAATTGCAGGAAAACGCAAGAAGAAAGTCTTCTCCACTGAACTAAAAGATGCGGACAAGAAGAGAACCAGGTCTGTCTCTGCCGCTGAGACTGTTGAATGCTTAGATCCAAAGAGGTTGAAGTCCTCTGAGGATCCTGCCCTGGAGTCCCTTTACACTGAATTGGAAGAAGGGTTGTACCCCGGAACGACCACTCAGAAGAAGTGGTGATGACTGAGTCAGAGAAGCAGGTGAAGAAGAAGGAGATTTCGCTACTCAGTCAGATCCAGCGTTTGAAAGAAAACCAAGAGTATCTAACTTCGCAGATTCAGAAGCAAAAGAAAGTGCCTTCTGGATCTCGGGAGAAGACTCAGAGGAAAATAGTGGTCAATCCGGGTCAGGGACCTCCTCCACTTCAGATGGTTGAGGATTTCATTCCTGTGGAGATGTGTGAGGTTTCTATTCCAATCCGAAATAGATGGGCATATCTATTCTATATGGTGGGGTTATGGGATGACCTGAATGAAGACAAAGATGTCATTCTCCACCACTGGATGGCGCAGGAGCACCCTGATCTCTGGCCTGAAATTATCAGACATGCTGACATTGCAGGAGTTGAGATCGCTCCACTGAAATTCATCAAGTATCCTCCTCCACTCTTTGGGAACTCCAAGCAACTGGACCGGAAAGCAATATTAGAGGAAGTCGTCAGAGTAGGACGTGTTGCCGGGGCAGTTGGTGATCGGAACAAGATGAAGCAGATCCTGCACCAAGTCTTGGAGATGTATGATATTCCTATTGCTGATTGGAATAAGGATGAAGAGTAGTTGTCAGGAGTTAGTTGTCAGGAAAATGCTGTAATAGCTTCAGGATAACTTGTACTTTCAGATCAATCAATGGAGTTATTTTATTTTCCTGAGTACAACTTCTTGTTGACTCCTAAATTTATTTTTCCGTATTCCTATCAAGAACTGTACTAACACATTCCTTGTTTCCATCTTATAGACTAAGTGCCTAGTTTGTGAGGAGGTACTGAGTTGTTTCACTGACTAAGTCAGTTGATTATATAGATGGTTAGGAATTTGCTTAAGGGTTTTTGCATCATCCAAAAGGGGGAAATTGTTGGGACAATCTGAGTGTTTGGATTAGATCCCAAAACTCCTGATGATCTGCCTAAGTACAGTTAATCAGGATTGTCTAGTTCAGGATAGTCAGGTTAGGGATTCAGTTCAGGGGGAACGTATTGAAGACTGAAGTATATTGGAGTTGACCCAATCATCTGAAGTCTGAAGTGCAATTCATCCTGAAGAAGATCAGAGTCAGTCTTGTTGAAGATTGCCTGAACTGACACTGAAGACCGAAGCTTGAAGATCCATCATGAAGACCATCCAGAGTACCATTGGCTGATGTTTCTACTGAGTACACTAAGCATGCTCAGGACAGAACTTAGTCAGTGAAGAGTAGTGTAACTTATCAGGCTGAGCTTAATGCTCATAAGACCTGACTTAGGCCTTGAGTCAGTTTATCTGACTCATGTAAGTCCAAAGTAAAAAAGGTTACACATACTGGGCTAAATAATCTATCAGGCCGAGCTGAATGCTCGTAAGACCTGACTTAGGCATTGGGTCAGTTTATCTGATTCACGTAAGTCCAAGGCAAAAAGGTTATTTATGCTATGAGACAATTGACATTTATGTTAACACCTGAGAGAGAAAGAGAATGTCAGTGGACTCCATTAAAGACAAACATTCATGCTGAGTAAATGACAAGAAACTCGGAGCATTGAATGTACGAGGAAGGATAAGTGTCAGACGATCAACTAACCGTTTGAACGGAGAGACAATCGCCTTTCGACACGCATGTACGGAGTCTGCGCAGCAATTAATGAGGCATTTAATGCATCTCAGAGTTGTAGGGGGCGAGACAATATTTTCCAGATTAAGCATGGGAAAAAGGTCAACAAGTACATCTAGCCTGCAACCACCCTAAAAATAGGAAGATTTAGGTTGATCTCCGCCAACAGATCTATTTCAAATCTCTCCTATAAATACAGAGAACCTTGCACCCATTCAAGGCTAACGGGAAATTTCCAAGCGAAAGCTCTCAAGAATCCAAGCACTCAAAGCATACTTTGAACAACACTCTGCAATTAAATTTCCCTAGTGTTGTAGTAGGATTCACTCTGTATTTTCTTATTTTTTATAGCTCTAATCTTTAGCCTTGGTTTGTATTGCTAGGGCTATCCTTAGTTGGAAACCCAGAATACCAAACCACTCAGGGTGTGAGATTGGTTGGTTAGAAGGACTGGGACTTGTAAAACGCCCAGGGGTCAGTTCCTAAGAGAGGAAGTTGGCTATCCGTGTCCCTTGGCATGTAAAAACCAAGTACCTATCCTCAGGGTTTTGAGGGTAGCTTCTTGTTAAATCAGGTCGTAGACGTAGGAGTTGGTTATCTCCGAACCACGTTAAAAAGACTCTTGTGTGCTGATTTACATTCTTGCTCAGGATCATTACTATCATCATATTAAACTGAGCATTCTGCATTGTTTTGATCTTCAGGCTGAATCAATAATCCTGACCTTTAAAATTGTGCACCAGCCAAAACCACCATTTACTAAGCAAAGACTCAGAGAAAATGTTTTTAGAAACTAAAACGAGTAGAAACTAAGGGCTCACATTCCGCACGTACTCTAGCTTACTGAGATAGTAGTCCAACTGACTAGCTTCCGAGCGGTCAGTAGGTTTGTTATCTCTACTGAGCTTCTGAGCACATAACTCACACTCAGCCTATCTGACTCCATACTGACTTGTCCCTGCTGCCCCTGCGGACTATCAGTTTTGCTGAGTAATATCAAGATCTTCTTGACTGAGTGTGTTAGAGGATTTTTCTGAGTATTCAGAAAAATCTGATATCAGTGTATTCCCCCTCCCATACACTGATTATACTCGTTTCAGGACCAACAAAGTGTATATCTTGCTGCACCCCACTCAATATCTGATTTAATTTGTATTCAGATGTCGAGGGGTTTTGTAGCTTTGTTACTACGACTTCTTCTGGCTCCGTTTATCCATTATTTGTGGCTAGTCAAGCTAGTGCGTCCGCTTGTGTATTTTCCAGTCTTGGAATTTGTTCAATGTATACTTGCTCGAACAATGATATTAGATGCACCACTATATTTTGATATAGTGCCATCTGTTCATCTTTAACTTCGTATTCTCCACGGACTTGGGATACTATTAGCTGGGAATTCCAAAAATTTGGAGTTTGGTTGCCCCCACAGCTAATGATAGCCTAAATCCTACTATCAGTGCTTCGTATTCTCCTTCTTTTTTGGTTGCTTTGAAGTCAAATCTCATTGTTGAAGTGATGACTTGTCTGTCTGGGCAGATTAATACTACACTCGCTCCTTCTACAATGCTAGTGGACGAACCATCGACATAGAGGTGTCATCAAAAAATACATCCCCTCGTCGGATCTTGTGGGAAGTCAGTTCGATAATGAAGTCGGGAAGAGCTTGTCCCTTGATTGCTGTTCGGGGTGGGTAGGTGATCCCATACTTGCTGACCTCTAGTGACCATTTAAGTAGACGTACAGTAGTGTCGGGGCGGTGTAGGATTTACCTTAGTAGAAATGTGGTTAGTACCTCCACCTGGTGGTAGAAAAAATATGGGCGTAGTATCCTAATGCTCATCACCAGGGCATAAGCAAGTTTCTCCGTGGGTGAGTAGTGTAGCTCTGCTTCATGGAGCACCTGGCTCACGTAGTAAACTGGTCGGTGCATTTTCCCTTCTACTCGTACTAGTACTGAGCTAATGGCCACCTCGGATGTTGCTAAGTACAAGTATAGGTTTTCCCCTGGTATTGGTTTTGACAAGATTTGTGGATTACTGAGATAGTCCTTTATTTCTTCGAATGCTTTCTGGCAGGTGCTCGTCCATTGAAAGTCTTCTTTCTTCTTGACTTCTATTGATTCGAAGAAGGGCCTATTCTTGTCATCGGACCTGGAGATGAACCGGTTCAATGCTGCTAGGCAATCTGTAACTCTTTGGACCTTTTTCACCGAGTTGGGTGGTTCCATCTCCAGTATACACTTCACTTGGGGCGTGTTGACTTTGATCCCTCTTTGGACCTTTTTCACCGAAGCTACTTTTCTTGGGGTTTACCTTCATGTTGTAGGACTGCATGATGTTGAATGCTTGCTTGAGGTGTTTCGGGTGGTCTTCTTTCTTCAAGCTCTTGACCACGATAACGTCTATGTACACCTCCATCGTGTGCCCAATGTGTTGATCAAACATCTTGTTGACCAACCTTTGATATGTAGCTCCGACATTGATGAGTCTGAATGGCATCCTTTTCCATCAGTACATATTCTTGTTCGTATAGAAGGCCGTGTGCTTTTGATCGTTAGGGTGTATTGCTATCTAGTGATAACTTGCAAAGGCATCCATAAATGTAATTAGCTCGTGACCTACCTTGTTGTCCACCAATTAGTCGATGTGTGGTAGTGGGAAGTTATCCTTTGGACAGGCTACATTGAGGTCCATTAAGTCGATGCACAACCGCCACGTTCCATTTGGTTTTTTTACTAACACTGGATTTGCCACCCATTGTGGACACAGGGCCTCCTGTATTAGTTTGTTATCCAGCAGCTTCTTTACCTCCGTGGTCAGAGCTTCGTATTTATCCAGTCCGTACTTCCTTCGCTTCTGTCGAATAGGTTTCCTCCTGGGATCAATATTTAATCGATGAGAGGCATGCTCGAGTGGGATTTCCATCATGTCTTCATGGGACCAGGAAAATACATCTAGGTTTGATCTCATGAATTCTTCAAACTTACTCCTGTGGGGCACCTGTAACTAAGAACCTATAAAAAGTTCTAAGTCATTCCTGTGGGTGTTAACCTAGATTGTTCTTAGCTCTTCCACCTGGGTAGCTTGTCTTTTCTTGTTCTTCTACCTGGGGTCTGAGGTAAGTCCTTCCCAACTCAGCTCGTCCTCCACCTACATAGGTTCATATCCCACTCGGGGTTTGAGCTCTTCCTGTTCATCCTTTTGGCTAGTAGGTTTGGGGACTATGTCAGACTCCTGCCTTGTCGAGCTTGCAGGTGTATAGGCTGCTGATTCACCATCTACTTCTATTGCTAATGCCTGATTGGGCTCATCTTGTTGGACTTAGGCGAGTTCATGTTCATCCAGCTAGTTGTCCAACTCCATTAACTCGATCTCCACCGAGATGACATCTTGTATATTGGGTTCTTCTGATAGGTGTTGTATTTCTTCTTCATACACTAGTACTTGTGTAACTGGTTTTTTTATTAACAATAGACATTCTCTTGCTTTTTCTAGTCACCCTTTACAGTTCCAACACCCTTAGGAGTTGGGAATTTTATACAATAGTAGTAGGTTGAACAGACAGCTTTGAATTTAGAAATGAAAGGACGGCCAAGGAACCCATTATAAGAAGAAAGTTGGTCTACAACCAAAAAAATTATATCTAGTCAGTTTCTTTTCCGGGTCCTCGGTCGATACAAGCTACTCTGACAACCTAATCATTTCTAAGGGGATGGTCATAGCTTCTCCAAACCCCACTATCCTATGATTACAATGTTCTATATATGACTCATAATCCCCTAGCTGGTCTAGAGTGTGTTTGAAGAGTGTGTTGGTGTAAGCTCCGGTGTCCACGAGCAGGTGATGGACCTTCGTATTTACTGGATTCGCGCTTATCACCAACGAGCCATTGTGTGGGGTGAGGATCCATTCCAAGTCATCTTGTGAGAAGGTTAGCTCCGCAATTGGTTTGAAGTTGGTCTTTAAGCCCGATCCTACTTCTTGTACTTGATGGATAGCCCATAGGTCGGCTTTTCTTTGTTGGGGATCTTTCATCTACAACTCCACCAGCTGGCCCAACCTGTTCCACAAACACTAATATTTCTCTGTTGGGCTCTTGTTGTGCAGGAGGAGCGGGTGGTCCGCGTCTGTTCAGCCTTGGTCGGCGGTCCTCATCATCTTCCTCATCTTCTTCATCAGTATCTTCTCACCTGGCCGATCATTGTCCTTTCACGGGGGCCTTCTTAACAAACTCTGCTAGTTTGCCATCTTCATAGAATTTCTATAACTATTTTAGCAGGTCACGACACTCGCTATTGAAGTGGCCTAATGCTCTGATGGTAGGCGTAGTACTTGGTTTAGTTGAGCTTGCTCCGATCTTGTCTAATCTTCCTAGGTTCGTTCATCATAGCTTTGTCTTTCGATGCTGTGAACACTTGGTCTGTAGAGATAATCAGTATTTGGTTCAGTTTTTCCTTATATTCTATGCTATCTTCGAAGGACTTCAAATTTTTCGATGCTTTATATGTGCCCCCAACTTTCTTGCCCCCTTTCTTCTCCTTGGCATCTTCGCCTATCTCTTTTTGGAGAGCTTCCTGCATAGCCATGTAGATCCCTGCCTTGTGTCTGAATTCTGCATATGTCTTCGTGCAGGATAAATGCATCTCCCTCCAGAGGTCCGTTCCTTTCTTTAGACCAGCCATGAATGCCACGATCTTGGTATCCTCGCTCACCGGCTCCCCCTCTAACAATAGTTTGTCGAACCTCTCAAGATATTGTTTGTCAGACTCATCGCTCCCCTGGTTAATGTTGGTTAATTTTTACTTCTGGGTGAGGTATATCCCATACCACGAGAAGTGTTTGAGGAATTCCCAGGTCAGCTGCCCGAATGATTGTACTGAGCTAGGAGCTAGCGACGAGAACCACCTGTAGGCCCGATCCCCTAAGGTAAGTAGGAAATTCCTACATTGGGTGGAGATCATGAAGTTGGAGTACCTTGAGATGTGCACTATTGGGTCCGACTCTCCTTCATACATGGCCATCGTGGGGAACTGGATTTTCTTTTTAATCTGGGCCTTGAGTATGGAGGAGACTAGTGGGGATACTAGGAGTGTATTGGAACTAGCTCCATCATGTTTAAAAGTCACATCCATTTGTAACTCCTCAATCGCCTTTTTCAATGTGGTTAACTCGTCCTTGTGAATCATCTCCTACGGAGGCTGTTCAAGGACCGTAGTTCTTGTGTGAGCATGGTCCCTCAGTCCCTCGCTCCAAGGTGATCCAGCTGTGACTTTCTAGAATTGTTGGGCTCCGTGGGGACAAAGTCTGTTAGAGGCTGGTCTCCATAGCCTATCCTTAGCTGACCTTCTAGGGGGTAGCTCTGTGTTATCTCTTCGTCAAAGGGCTAGTGGTGTCGGTGCAGGCCTCCGTTCATTTTCCTTGTGTCTTTGCCCCAGCCTTTCCCGAAAGCTGCCCCGAGGTTGGTAAGTAGTGAAACCCTCAGCTCGGCTTCCAACTCACCTACTATGAGATCCGAGCTTTTCAGTCATCTTTGCCTTTTCGGCAGCCTGTTGGTGGCAAGCTTGCGCACTACTCGCCTGACCTACGTCTCAGCTGGGAGGATTGGGAGCGTCTTGTGTCACAATCTCGGGCCATCCCAGTGGGAGCTGGCTGCGTAGTAGGTTGGCAAGCAACGAGTTGTTGTTGCCGTTGAACTTCTTTGAGTACAGCGATAGTTCTCTCTAGCTCATCGGGATTTTGGAGCACAGACTACACCACCAGGTCCAATCCGTCTTGGAGTACTATTGGGCCCCATTCCTAGTTGTGAGCTTGGGCAATAGCTCGCTGCTTGGAGGTTTCTCCATCATTTTAGTTTCCGCGAGCTCCCCGTCCTCTCCACCTCCTTGTTGTGGACGTGGTAATATGTGTTTTGTTGAGACATGTTTTAAGTGCAACCAGCTAGTTTTTTGTATGTTCTTTGACGAATTTCCAGCAAAGGTAATTTAAGAGTACTCCTGACTAACCTTTCATGTGAGTGATTTTTAAGATTTTTTATTTTATCAACTGAATTAGATTACGTTGTGTTTTATAAAAAAATATGTATGTATGTATCTATATGTTTTATGTGAATTATTTTTATATCTAGCATTCTATTAAATTGAAATATAATTCTATAATTGTAATGTATAAATATTATTTTAAAATTTTACTTTAAAATATATTGTGTTATTTACTATAATAGTATTTATATTAAATATTAATCAATAAATCTTAAATTAAATATTTAGATTTTAAAAAAAAATTACCTTTATCTTGATTTTTATATATATTATTGTGGAATTAAGGTTGACAGAATATGAGATTAAAAATTATTGTCTTTGGAGATTGAAAATATGTTGCATCCCCTTCGAAGGATTTTACAAGATTTTAAAGGGATGCCTTAGTTGTTCATGATAACAACTTGAAAACACTTAATAGGATGATTTTGACTGAATTGTCTTATAATAAGGATGAGATGAGAGTGTAGCATGAAGATTTGTTGAGTAGATTGAATGATGACAAATGGGTTGTATATGGTATTGTTGGTCCCAAAATGAGTCTGAATCAGTGTATGGGGGAATACACTAATAGCAAATTTTCCTTTTTCAGGAAATAACTCCTTAGGATTCAGTCAGCTTAAACTGACAATGCTCACTGAGACTGAAGTCTTTAAGATTGACAGGCTCAGGAACCAGATACGCTGAATCATGAATTTGTGCTCTGAGTTAGCTCAGTAAAGATAACTAACTTACTAACCGCTTTGGAAGCTAGTTAGTTGGATAGCTATCTAAATGAGCTTTTTACGTGCGGAAGTGTGAGCCCTAAATTATAGTCGTTTTAGTATTTCTAAAAGTTCTTTAGCTTAGTAATGAAACTGTGGTTAATGGACTGTGCTCAAATTTCAGGTTCAGGAAGATTGTTTCTTCCTGAGTTTTAAATCAATGTTGAATGATATATTGATATAATGATATGACAGTTAAGGATATGCAAAGCAAGTAAATCAGCACTCAAGGATTTTAACGTGGTTCAGAGACTCAAACTCCTACGTCCACGACCTGATTTAACAGGAGCAATCCACTCTTAGAATTGGATCTTGTTTTTAAACATGCGAAGGTGCACAACAGTCTTTTTCCTCTCTAAGGAATTCAACCCCTGGGTGGTTTTACAAGTCTCAGTCCTTCCCACTTCACCAACTCACAACTTAGAGTGGTTTAGCTTTCAGTTTCCGACTAAGGGTGTGATAATCCTTACAAGCAAAGTTATTCTAAGGATGGATTATCACTCTAAGCTAAATACATAATAGATTCACTAATAACACAAGGGAAATTTAAAACTTGCAGAGTGTTGTATGCTTGAATGCTTTGAGCGCTTGAATCTTTGGTAAATCTCGTATTGGAAATTTTCGGTAACCTTGTGTGGGTGCAAGGCCTTCTATATTTATAGTGAAGATTTGTAATAGATCCGTTGAGGAGATCAAAATAAATATTCCTATTTTAGGTAGGTGACATCCTAGGAACATCCTAGGAATTGTCATTTACTTTTCACAATGTTGTTTTGATGAAGGTCTGCTACTGTCTCCTGCGACTGTGTACATTAAATGAGTTTATCATCTCCGTACAAATGTTTTTTTATCTCACTGGCTGTTTTTCAAATGGCTAGTTGTTGAGAGGACTTTATGCTTCATCGTACCATAAATACTTTGAGTAATTTATTTTTTAACTCAGGTATAAATGTTTATCTTTAGTGGATCTAACATTCTCTTTGTCCTCCGACCTTTTAGAATAAATATTAATCCCAAACGATCAATAACATTTTCATTCATGACTTACAAAGTATCAGTAAGATGAATACTCAGCTCGATTACTTAGGTTACTTCCGCCTTCACTGATATGCTCTTTCTTGACTACACTTTGAACAATCAATAGAACTCTATCAGTGGTCTTCTCAGGATTGCCTTCTCAAGATCGATCCTCTCAGCATCGTTCTTCTCAGGAATGGTCTTCGCGATCTTCAGGATGACTCAGCTTCAGATTAGTTTACATGATCTTGTTTTTCATTTTGCATTTTGTCCCCACTAATGATTCTTTCTCAGGTTGATCTTCATGACGTCTCCTTCTGAATCAAGCCTCCAGGATGGTTCCCCCTGAATTGAGTACCTATGGATATAAAACAAGTCTAAGATATCCTGAACTATTCCTGAGTCTATACCATCCCAAAACAGTACTTAGGCAAATTCATTTTTTCAGGGTTTTGGGATCTGAGTCAAAACTCATATAATGTACAATCACTGAATTAATATTTTATCTATATTGGAAAATTATTTTTCTTATATGTTTTTGGAGGTACTGATAAAACTTTTTTGTTGAATATATTATCTGCAAGACTTTGATCCGAGGGTAAAATAGTTCTAAATGTTGCTTAGAGGGGCATAACTTTTATTTTAATTCCTGATGGACGTATTGCTCATTCAAGATTTTGTATTTCAATAAATTGTTTGGAAGATTCTACATGCAATATTAAACATGGCAGTCATTTAGCTGAATTTATAATTAAATACAATCTTATAGTTTGAGATGAAGCATCGATGGTTCATAAGCATTGTATTGAAGCTTTAGATTCTTCATTGAGAGATATTATGTAGTTATTCATCACGCTCTAGGATACCTTTTGGAGGAAAGATAATTGTCTTTGGTGGGGATTTTCAAAAAAATTTAGCTGTAATTCCAAAAGAGAAGTGACAAGACATGCTAGCATCGACTCTTCTGATTTATAAAATTTGTGTGTTGTTTTAAAATTAACAAGGAATATGAAGTTGCAGAATTTAGAATTTGTTGAATAGATGAAATAAAATCATATTCAAAATAAATTCAATCGGTTGGTGATGGAACTATAGGGTTAAAAATAGATTATGGATCAGATGTCATTATTTCTGATGATATTTTATTGAAAGGTGGTAATGATCCAATTGCGTCTATTGTTGATTATATCTATCCTGATGTTAAGTCTAGGATGTATGATCACAAGTTTTTGCAAGACGTAACTATATTATCACCAACTCTAGATTTCGTTAGATCTATAAATGATCATATGACTGGATTAGTTGAGAGGAAATCCAGAATGTATCTAAGTTATGATAGTATTTGTCGATCTGATTCGAATTTTGATTCTCTAGCTGACATTCATACTCCTGAATTTTTTAATACTTTGAAGTTTTCGGGAGTTCCTGATCATGTATTGAATCTTAAAGTTGGTACACTTGTTATGCTTTTGAGGAATATTGATCATTAAAAAGGGCTTCGTAACGGAACGAGATTAGTTTTACTACTTTTATCTAATTTAAATTAAATATTCATTAACATTTATTGTTATAGTATTTTATAAAATTGTATTGATATATATATATATATATATATATATATATATATATATATTTATTTATTTATTTATTTATTTTCTATAGGCTGATAATCACTCGATTGTGCAATAAAGTAATTGAAGCTAAAGTTCTCACTGGTATTAGTGCTGGTGAATAAGCTTTGATTCCTAAATTGTCATTAACTCTTTCTGATCCTAGGTTACCATTTAAGTTCACGAGGAGACAGTTTCCGTTGATTGTGTCTTATGCAATGACTATAAATAAAAGTTAAGGACAAACTTTTTCTCATGTAGGAGTATTTCTTAAAAAAACCTTTGTTTAGTCATGGTCAGCTTTATGTTGCAATTTTTTGAATTACCGTGGTTCAAAAATTATGTTGTGTTATGATAATAAACCTAATAGAAATACAACAAAAAATGTTGTATATCAGGAAGTGTTCAGAAATATTTAGGACTTTTTAGATATAATTTTATTTTGAATTTCCTTATTGTATATATTGCATTTTTCATGAAATAGTTTATTTTTAAATTTATTTTTTTGTCATTTCTACTTATATAAATTAGTGGACATCTATATATCATTGTAATTATAGATAATTATTCAATAGTTGCTTAAAATTTTATTAATTTACTATAAATTTAACAATATTGGTTTCTGGAAACAAGACGAACACAACTTTTAAAATACAGAGTTGATTTAAATTTGACCTCTAATAAAGCTATAAGCAAATTAATTTTGCTACCCATTTAAATTATGACACGTGTATAAATTAAATAAATATCAATATATATATTATTTTAATTTTGAGGATTAACCAAATTAAATCTCTAATGAAATAGTAAAATGATATTTATTGTACACGATACAAGTTATTATTAAATTACGAGTCTCCCTGTACTCGTAAATGGCAATAAATGGTTGATTCGTGCTACTTATAAAGACGGCGGAAATCAATCAAGCTAAATTTGATTGATTCGTAAATGCTGCTAATCAAATCAATATCAGCCAACCAGATCGCGCCACGTGTTAGTGCGAATAAGGAAGGTTCTTCACCTCCCACCCTATAAATAGGAGGTGAAGTTCATGCATTTCATATATCGAAAAGCATTGAAGATGAACTAGCAAGCAACAATATCCTCTCTACGAGCAACCTGCGAGCAAAGAAGATGAAATGATCAAGTCTTTCGAAGATTCAAAGAGTTCTTCACCAAAATCTGAAGATGTTCTTCGAAGTTTGAATCGTTCTTCGTTAAACCCTCTAGAAACAGCGTTCAATCCAAGACAAAGGGCCTCCATCCCTCTGATCTGACATTTTTCTTGAAGAATGCCTTGAAGATCTTCAACCGTTCTTCATCATATTCAAGCGTTCTTCGTCAAATCTGACCACAAACATCGTTTGATCAAGAATCAATGAGTGAATTCCTCTGATCAGACGTTTCTACCTTGAAGATCAAGTGGAAGACAATAAGTGTTCATCACCGCCTTCAAGCGTTCTTCGTCAAGTTCATCCACAAACGTACTTCGACCCAGGAGCAATGGGCCAAATACCTCCGATCAAGTGTTCCCACCCAAATCCAGACTTGAGGATTTGAAGACTCTTCTTCGTCAAATTCAAGACGTTCTTCATAAAATTTTCCAAGACCAACGCTCGATCCAGAACAAGACGACTCCGTCCTTGGATAAGTGTTACAAGTCAAGCCCAGTTAAAGTCAAAATCAGACCAGAGCCAAGTCAAAGTTGAAGGAGAATCAGAGGATCATAGTTAGAGAGAAATGACCCTTAAATTCAAAAGAAATAAAGATTGTAAATCATTTTCGTGTTTTTCACGAAATTTGTTGTGACAAATTTGGCACGCCCAGTGGGACATCTCTCCACCTCTCATCTCTCCTCTTCAAGACTTCAAAGCTTCAAGTCGACATCAACCATCTTCAACACGTCTTCAGCACGAAAGATCTATGTCAGAGTTGCTCCATCCAAGGCAGCCGAAACCAACATGGTCACTCGAAGTGTATCGAAGAAGTTGGAATTTGAAGCCACTTCGCAGACCAACTCTTCAGTTGGGAATCGATCACCTCATGCTATGAAGGAAGATGAAGTAAATTCAGCAAGCTCAACTCCACGCTCCCAGTCAGACTCCTCATCAACTTCCGGAGCAGCTCCAGTGATGATGGCAGACACTTCAACCATTAAAGAGATTGTCAAGCTTGCTCAGAGCTGTTGAAATCCTTGTCAGTCATGTCAAAGAGCAAGACTCTACGATTGCTAAGCTGATTAGCAAAGTAGACGGTGTTGAGTCAAGTCACGCTCGCGGAAAAAGAGTTGAGGACCGTGACAAAATGGAGACTTCGAGCAAATACCAAGCAGCTGAGACTGAACCAACTCCTAGGGAGCTGCCGATATTAGCTGACGGTGGGATACAAGTTGATCAGCTCAAAGAACTCATCTTGGAGACTGTGAAACGAATGTTTGAAGACAACTCCAAGTCAAGCCACAGCTATACCAAGCCTTACACTGAAAGGATCAACATCTTGAGGATGCCAGTCGGCTATCAACCTCCAAAGTTCCAGCAGTTCGATGGCAAGGGCAACCTGAAGCATCACGTTGTTCACTTTGCCGAGACTTGCAACAATGCCGGGACATATGGTGATCATCTGGTGGAGCAGTTCGTCCGCTCCCTCAAAGGCAATGCCTTCGACTGGTACACCGACTTGGTACCTAACTCCATCAACAGTTGGAACCAGATGGAGCACGAGTTCCTTAATCGCTTCTTCAGCACGAGAAGGACTGTTAGCATGATCGAGCTAACAAATACTCGCCAATGGAAGGATGAGCCCGTCATTGACTATATTAACCGATGGAGGAATCTCAGCCTCAACTGCAAGGACAGACTGTCTGATGCGTCTGCGACCGAGATGTGCACCCAAGGGCTGCGATGGGGTCTCCGATGTATCTTGCAGCGGATCCAGCCAAGGACATTTGAAGAATTGGCAACTCGAGCTCATGACATGGAGTTGAGCATGGTAGATGCCGGATTAGACGATCCACCAACTTATGAATAGTGAAGGTTCAGAGAAAAGCCGGAGGCCAAGAAAGGGGGTAAAACATTTGTCAAGACATCGCACAAAGAAGCTATGCAGACAAGCCCAAAGCCTGTCAAAACCCTGCGAAGCAAAGAAGTTCGAGCTGACAAGGGGAAAAATGTTGCTCCTGTTCCTGAAAGAACGCAAAGGAAGCCGACCTTGAAAGAAATGCAGTAAAGACAATATCCATTCCTAGACACTGACATCTCAGGTATCTTCGATGACTTGATAAAGGACAAGCTCATCGAACTCTCAGAAATGAAGCGACCAAATGAAGCTGGACGTGTCAATGACCGTAAGTATTACAAGTACCACAGACTGGTGGTTCATCCAATCCATGATTGCTTTGTCTTCAAAGATAAATTCATGTAGTTAGTCGAGCAAGGGAAGATTCTGCTTGATGAGGAAGTTGCTTCAAATATCATCACTGCTCAAGATGATGATTGTGATTATGTGACTTGTCACCTGGTGAGCAAAAGTGAAAAGTGTCCACCCAAAGAAAATGCAACTGCTGATTGCGCTATGACGATGAGCTTCACAGATGAAGACTTGTTGTTGGGCTAACAACCGCACAGCCGTCCGCTGTTCATGACTGGATACACAAGAGGACAAAAATTAACCGGATGTTAGTCGATGGCGGATTAGGAGTAAATCTCCTACCTTGGAGGATGATGAAGAAGTTGGGTATCACGGCTGATGAGATGGGCAAAAGCCGCTTGATGATTCAAGGATTCAACCAAGAGGGACAGCGAGCTCTTGACACGATGACATTAGACCTGTTGATCGATGATCGTCCTCTTCCATGTTATTGATGCAAGGACATCGTACAAAATGCTTCTAGGACGTCCACGGCTTCACGAGAATGGCGTGATACCTTCCACGATGCATCAATGTTTCAAGTTCATTGATGTTGAATCTTACAAGAATTGAGATCTAAGGAACTAATATTCAATGATGTTTTTCAATCCAATAATAACAATCCAAATCTGGTTGATTTTGATATTGAGAAATTATTTAATTACCATAACCATGTTGATTGTAAGTCTTTTTTAATGCCATTCTTTTTCTATTATATATTTGTTAGTATTAGTTGTTTTAATTTTAATAGGTATTTATGTATATCATTTTGATTTTTAAATGTTGAAAATTAGGATATTGGTGATCCAATTTGTCAATGTCAATGTTGTGGTGCTATACATTGGTTAGATGAACATTTAAAATCTCCAAAAAATATCATGCCTCCTAAATTTTCTTTGAGTTGTTCACAAGGAAAGATTCAGTTGTCTTTAATGTCCCAACCTCCATTACTTCTTCGTGATTTGACGTGGGTTCACAATAATAGGAGCAAACATTTTCAGAAAATATTTATTCATTTAACAATATATTTTGTTTTACATCTTTAGGTGGAACAATTGACAGAAACTTAAATAGTGGTAATGCTCCTCCCGTTTTCGGTTACACCGGCAGAATTATCACAGATTAGGGAGTTTACTTCCTAATGGTCCAGTTTCACATGTATACGCACAATCTTATATGTATTATAATGATTATGAAATTTCTAATAGAATTTGATCTGTCAGGTATTATTTTCTACTTTTATTATTAATATTTTAGCAAGACTAATTTCCTTTTAATTGATTTATTAAATATAAATTTTTTATATTATTGTTTCAAGGTCGAAAGATATATTATACACAATCGAATCGGGTATTGTATCTGAGTTGATAGAGATGTTGGATGAATGCAATATGTTAGTTTAAAGGTTTAGAACTGCTGGAGAAAAATTTTGTGCCTGACTTAGAACAATTATTGTTGATGTAATTTCCGTAAACGTGATTATGTGGCTATAATGATAGTGATTACACCAACAATATGCTGAAATAGACGTGTTAGAATTTTTGTGTTAGATGTTTTGATGATATAATAAACCAATCAGCTTGTAATAGGACCAACTGAATATGTTAGTCAGCTGATGAGTAGTTAGGATTAGATAGGTTCAAGTGAGGGGGAATCTACCTTGCTGCCTAAAAGATCCGAAGCTACCATAGAAGAGAAGACCAGCTGAGACCTTGTGGACTTAGCCAATTTCAGAAGACAGAAGATTTAAGCAGCTGACACTGGAGCATCGAGAGCAGATCATCAGAGAAGTTAACATCAGCTGATATCAGAAGATTAGCTGATCAGCTGAGAGCACGTCGCAGACAAGACAAGGACCATGGATAAAAGACATATCCAGACGAAGTCAAGAAGACCAGCTGAGGTGCATACCAGCAGACTTGCACATCAGCTGAGGTTCAAGTATCAGCAGACTGATACACCAGCTGAGGAGACAGATCAGCTGAGGTTTTGTGCTCGGCCCAGATTCTTCGGAATCAATTTTAAGGGTTAACTTGCGACATAAAAGGAAGATTCCCAGAATAGAATATCAATCAATCAAGGGGACAAACTTGATTTATTGAAGATCGCGAAGATTGATGGGAATCAAGAAGGAAATTCAATCAATCACATTGATTGATTGAATACGAGATTATAGGATCTCAGATATCTAGTCTTTTCCAACGGCTAGTTATTTGACCCTATAAATTAGAGTAATAGTGATAATTCTTAATGGTGTTTTTTTTACACGCACATTAAGCTAGCCGATACTCTGTAAAATTTATCACTTACGCTCAAAAACACCATTCATACTTATCCTTTGTAAAAGCTTTGTAGAAGCTGTGAGAAGTCAATTGCGCTTGTAGCATTGACAAGTTGTAAGAGAGTAGTACTCTCAAACTGTGTAAGTAAGTGAGTAAGAAAGTTAGTGGAGAGCCCCTCAAGTCCAAGTTGGATTGAGGAGAGTGGATGTAGGACAGTTGGTCCGAACCACTATAAATCCCCTATGTCTCTTCGTATTTCCTTCTGTTCTTATTTGTGCACATTACCTAAAAACCGATTTTCATTAAAAACGTTTCCGCACTATACACAGCGCACTATTTTCAAAATTCAGACTACCTCAAGTAGTCTGCTGATTTTCTGAATAAACCAGTAAAATTGAAAAAGGCTTTTGAATCCTTACAAGTCTATTCAACCCCCCCCCCTTTCTAGACTTGTTCAAGTGTATTCTTCCCTAAAACCTGCCTTTGGAACCAACAAGACGAACATGCGAAGTTTTATGAATAAGCAGGTAGGTCGTATATGTAAGCTCGTCGTTCGAGCAGAACTTCGTTAGGGTAAAAATTTCATATCTTATTTGAATGAATTCGATTACATTATATAGGAAATATAAGCTGTTGGATCGTCACCAGCCTGCTTCATCATAAGCTGCTGATCAGCAGCCTGCTTCACTAGAAGCTGCTGACTCGTCACCAGCTTAATAACTATTGACTCGGTAGAGCGTTCTTCGATCTGGTTCTTTCTTCGTGTTTGATCAATTCTCTTGGACACGTCAATCCGAACTTGATTAATTACTTCCTTAAGCACGCAAGTCGATTATTTCATTAACAGTTGCCCCCTAGCCTGATGTTTGTTTGAATTGTTGGATGAATAACGAGCATCAGGCTATTTGGATCTTCGTAAGATTTCCCAAGTGCAAGGAAGTAGATTGAACTTGAATTGATCTCTCTTCCACTTTGTTGGCTTCTTTATGCTTGTATTTCCTTGTATTTATGCATAGATGCATCAAATGTGGCTTCGCAGGATTCTATAGTCGTGTAACGAATACATAGAAGGACCCTACAGGCCTCATTAAAAACCTAGCCGTAAACCACCCTTGTGGATAAAAAGAGTACCGTGTAATCCTTCCAGATACCCGTAGGCTATTTGAATGCCTGCGTTCGTTGCTCCATTCGTGCGGGTTGAGTGAGAATTGTATTCTTGTGTTTCTTTGTACCTACAAGTAGATGCATTTGAAAAAATAGTTTGCAGCTGCTCGATCTCTCTGGAGACTCTCTTGTGCTTTGTTATTGCTGGAATATTCAATGTATGATTTCTTGGCGAGCGCTTTCTCTTGGTTGCTTTGCGACTTTCGTTGTAGTATTGGGCCCTGCTTCTTTCATACTGATGGATGAGATTTAGCCAGCTAAGATGTCACCATTCACTCTGGTTGAAGGATGGATTACTTCTGCCGCTAGTGAATGTGCCCCCAACTATTTAGGCTTGTTTGCTTTAGCATTCTTGTATTGTTTGCCTGGTGTCTGAAGTATTGTAGACGTCAGTTTTGCCTCCTTTTGTGGCACCTTTTATTCTTCCGATCAGGATGCTCTTGATGTTCTTGTTTTATTTTTACGAACTCTAATGAAATGTCATTTATGTCTAATCGTTATATATCGCCTTTTGCGTCTGTGGGGTCTTTAATTCGCTTCGTTTTGCCTCTTTTTGGGCGTGTACGAATACCTTTTTTGTGACGCCCTATTTTTTTTTGTAAAATTGACATTCTAGAAACCCGAGTCGTCACTTGGTGACCCAAAAACCCAGCTAATTTTTTTTTGAAACAATAATAATAGCAACATTAAAAGATAGCGGAAGCGTACGATAAAAAAAACAGTGGCCATTTTCCAAAACACCCCACAAGATCACTTTAAAAGTTTGGCAAAAATAGACAAGCAAAATAAACATCACATAATTTCATCATCGAGGGATATAATAGAGTTCATTTCCTCGACGCACCGATAAGTCTTAACTTAGGTCCAGCATATTAATGGTATCCATCATAATAGTTAAATCCATAGTGAAGTGCATATCACGATTAAAACAAACACAAGACACGGGAATTGTATCACTCTCCAACTGGTGCGAGCTCCCCTTCATCAGTACCTGAAAAGATTTAAAATATGGGGAAAAGAGATTTGAATTCTCAGTGTGGGTGACCCGTACGCTATTGTACAGGTCGGCAGTACGTAGATAAACAAAATATTTTCATAGCCACAGAGGCTCGCCGTTCCAAAATACATCATTTTTAAGAAAGCTTCTTTCTCTTTTCTTTTCCATATACATATATATATATATATAGCCAAAAAGGATTATCATTCATACATAGCACACGAAGGCTCTCTTCCACCATGGTTCCTAGCGACACAGGCCAGACCAATACACGTCATTTGAGATGTTTTAGCACACGAAGGCTCTATTCCACCGCGGCGCCTAGCCACACAGGCCAGACCACTACATGTAATTTAGACACTTTAGCACACAAAGGCTCTCTTTCACCATGGCGCCTAGCCACATAGGCCAGACCATTACACATCATTTGAGATGTTTAGCACACGAAGGATCTAATCCACCGCGGAGCCTAGCCACACAGGCCAGACCACTACATGTCATTTTAGACACTTTAGCACACAAGGCTCTCTTCCACCATGGCGCCTAGCCACATAGGCCAGACCATTACACATCATTTGAGATGCTTCGCCCATGGGCGTTATCATAATAATTGGGTAATAACCGGGGTAATAACCGTAAGAACTCATGTAAACCGAGTAAACCAAATAAACCGACCCGAAGGTCAAAACATTTCTTTTTTGCACACACCAACAGCCCATATAATATTATGGCAGTACAGTAAATGTCACCCACCTTAAAAGCTTTTCCTTTTGTAATTCAGTCCCCCTTTCTTTTCACCCAAAGTTCTCGTCACCGTAGAAGTACTCACACCTAGCATCATTTGTTACACTTCATTTAGTACTTGTACTTATTTAATAAGTCTTTTAGTTAAGGGCTCTTGTCAAGTCTCTTTTAGTACACTTGCATATTTTAGAGGTTTGTTATAAGAGTTTTAGACAAACAAGAACATATGACTCTCAACTTAAAGACAACACTAATCACCATGCATCTACCTACTACATGCATTCACATACCCATACATACACATAATATACACATTCAAATAACATCAGTCAAGGCTTTTAGACTTTTATTTTTCTAAAGAAAATAGTTACTTAACTTCTAATATGAAAATAATACATACACATCAACATTTAATTTGTGCAGTTTGCATGTTGGGGCTGCACTTACACCTACTTTGAGCATTTTCTAAAAATATCAAAACACATCAAAAAATAATGAAATTTTTACAGAAGATACCTCTTGAAGTGTAGAACACATTAAAAAAATTTCCCAAGAGGTTTGACTCACGGAAAAGGTCAGTTTGAGTCATTCTAGAAAAGTGGTCAGTAGGCTTTTTAGCCTTTCCAGTGAGTTTTCAGCAGTGTACCACCCACAAAAATAATTTTGTAAACATATTTTGGCTAGTCTAAAAATTCTGTAAAAATTCAGAGTTTTCTAACCTCATCTAATATTTAATAAAAAAATTTACAAAAGGTTTTCATGAGCCGATTGTTACCAGAAATTCAAGAAACGTCACATGCAACGCAGTTTGACACATATTTTTCAAAAATTCATAACTAATTGTAGAAAATTCCAAATGACATGAAACCAAAGCCAAAAGAAAGATAACTCAACCTAGTTTCAGAATATGTAAACAAACATTTCAATAAAACAAGTATACTACATCGAATTTTGCTCAAAAGACCCAAGATGTGACAAAAATCCTAACTCTAGAGACCCACATGCATTTCAAGCCTTTAATCCTATCATCAACATACCAAAACACCTTATAACCACATGATAATCATCTAAAGAGTATATACTCTTAAAGACACTTCATCAAACATTCATTAAAAGCATTTAGACTTGACATGCAATAAGACTTCCAAGCTCCTAAGTGAGTAAAACTAACATGCAATCACATATATGGTTATGGGTTATAGTCTTGAATCTTTTGGAGATATCTTTTTAGAACCAAGGCCTTGAAGCTTTAGAAATAAGTGTTGGGTGGAGCTCCTTGAAGAAGATGAGCTTGCCCTTGAGCTACAACAAGAAATAGAGCAAGTTAGAAGGAGAGTGATGAAGAAAATTGAGAAACCCACATGTAGTTGAAGAGAGAGAAAGAAGGTTTGAGCTTCTTCTTGCTTAGAAATAGCCTTCAACCTTCCAGATGACTTCATGGAGGACTTGATATTTGAAAATGTAGACCCCCTATGGTTGGAAATGGGAGAAGAAAATTTTTTCTTCTCCCTTTTGAGTGGTGGCCGAAAGTGAGGGGGAGGGGGAGAGGGAGAGAGGTTCTTCTTGTTGTATACTATCTTGCTAAGGAGGATGAAATGGAAATGAAATGAAATGAAATGAGTCTAAAGTCCATGAGGTTGTATTTATAGGCACAACATCATGAGTATCCAACTAGGGGCATAAGGGGGAGAGCATGTGAAGTGTAGAAAAGTAGGGAGCTCCATTGGTTGGTCTTAGGACTAGGAGAGTAGGTTGGGCAAAAAGCATAATTTTTCTCCCCAGTAAGCCCTTATGGCCGAAATATTGAAGTGTTTGGCTGCATTTTTGCAGCCAATTTTTATGGTACGCGATATGGCTTTCGTCGGCAAAAACCGATATATTTTTTGTAGTAATTTCGGTTCAAAAATTTTGATTTTTGGTTGATAATTATAAGCGATTTTTAAGCATTAAGGAACTTAATTTAAACTAAATTTTCATGAACATTTTATGTCATGAACTGTATTTAATTTAATTTACATTTTATGCTAGGAGTGCTTCCGGTTTCGGTTTTGAATAAAAAAATTTCGAATAGAACCCAATTTTTCGAAACATATCAACAATAAGGAAATAATTGAATAACCCATAAGAATAACATATCTAAACATAATAATAATTACATAAGTAATAATAAATAAAGGAAAAAAATCCTAATTTGGTTCGGGGTATTACATTTTTAGCTGTAACGAATAAGACACTCGCGCGGAAATGGGCCATCGGGAAGCGTTCATTTCGTTCGCAGGAGCGCATTCCGCGTCCCTTTGGCGGGCATGAAGCGTTGTCCCGGTATTACCGGGTGCATACACTCTGCTATCCTCCGGAGCGTATATAACGTCCTCTGAAGGAGCATCTCTGATGCACATTCAGGTCCCTTGTATATGGTCTTTCGGGGCTTCAGGCTCGGTTCTTATTCGGGAGTTATTAGGCGTTTTAACGCTGTAACCTTTCAACCTAAGAAGAGCGTTGGCATGTTTTTGCTCTAACTGGTGCAGGACGTACCGGTATTGTACAATATCATTTTGTCACTGCACGAGGAACGTGCTCGACAAGCAGAGTTGTGGCTCCACCCGGAGCGCATTAGCCCTCTGTAGCCACGTAAAAGTTAGGCGATTTCAATTAGACTGCGACCTCTTAAAAGAGGCCGTCTATAACATTCATTATTTATTTTGTGTAACAAAATGCAAATCGTGAGCATCCTGATCTTGAGCTTCCTGCTTAAGTCAGACCACCAGCTAACTGCTCTTTATCAATTTGGCCAAAGCTTCCTTTGCCCGATGCTGGTGATCAGTATGAATTCAAGCTTTTTGCTTCTTGATGATTTTGTGTGTCAGGGTCTGCCCCAGTATAGTATTGGGATATCAATGGTTTCGCGCTCGCATACCTGTTCGTCATCTTTGATCTACCTGTCTCCTGGTAATTTATTTTTTTCTCGTTGTAGATCAAGGCGTTACAGTTGCCATTCCTCCAGAATTCAATACTTTCTGTCAGAGAGTAATGGCTCTTGGTACCGGACTGAACAAACGCAAGATGGACCCTGCTGTAAAAAATGGTAGCGTTACGGAAGAAGAGAGGAGCTCAAATCCCGGCACCACCGGTGCCTGCGTTTACCCCGGTTGCTCCTGCTGTTGCATCTGTTCCTCGGAAAAGTCCACCGAGAAAATCAAAGCAGCAGAGGAAAGATAGTGGCACTTCTGTTGGTGTCGCTGCTCTTTATCAACATTGTTTCCTGCTTGCTTCCTTCCTGCCCCCCATTCAACTGTTGATTGTGACATATGATCAGGAGTTGAATTATTTGAAATGTTCCGGGGTATTGTCAACCTGCATTGTTGATAAAGAATAGCATATTCTCCTTCAAGAAGGATTATCACTTCAAGAAGGTGCATCATCGTCAATATAGGTTGGTTGGACATCACCTATGAAGACGAGGTAATTTTGCCTTCAAGAAGGATCGTTATTTCGAGAAGGCGCATCGCCTATGTAGGCGGAATCATGCCTCTAGGAGGCACATCACGGCATCGAAGGAGCATTGCATATGGCTATAAAGATGGAATAATCATGCCTCTATAAAGATGGAATAATCATGCCTTCAAGAAGGATTATCACTTCGAGAAGGAGCATTGCATATGGTGGCACGTCTTATAATGACGTGATAATCAAGCCTTCAAGAAGGATCATCGCTTCGAGAAGGCGCATCGCCTATATAGGCGGAATCATGCCTCTGGGAGGCGCATCGCCTATGTAGGTGGCATCGTCAATATGGCAGAATGGACATCGCGAATAAAGACGGAATACTCGAGTCTTCGCCTATAAAGGCAGAATTATCATGCCCCCAAGAAGAATTATTGCATCTGGGAAGCGAATCACCTATATGGACGGCATCATCAATATAGGCTAGATATCATTGCCTATAGAGATGGAATAATCGCATGAATTAATGCTCTGAGGCATCTGGTTGGGCCAATTCTCTCTTTTGGGCAGATGCCTAGAGAATTTTACCTGGTGATATATCTGTGATCTTTCTTCCTTAATGTTTTAGGAAGTGTTGACGTCGTTCTGGTTTATATTGAGATTAAGGCCTTTATCGAAATAATGTTGATAAAGGCTACTTTCCTCGAGATGGATATATCTTCCAGTATGTGCTAGTTCCTCCAAACTGTTTGTCTGTGCCTGACATTTCTGATGGAATCAGCATATATCTTCTTTGTTGAGGTGCTGGCAGCTTGTAATGTAGATGATTGCTTTTGAGTGAATAACGAGATGAATGTGTCATCTACCAAAGCATAGCTTGAGAAGATGAAAACTCTATTTATCCGGAGATAGTTGGAGTTTTCTTCACAAAGTGTGATGACTGACAGTCCTTTAAATGGAATGCTTGAGGTTGGCTTGTCATTCCATGCACTTGCTGGTGCAGTATTCAATGTTATGATGATACGCATAATATCTTTGCGTGTTAGATCATCATGCTGGAAGGCATGCACCTCTTGATTTGTTGTCGACTCTTTTAAAGGCGTTGCGCGCGTTCAAATAAGCTCGTAGACATTTACATTTCAATTTGGGTTTGAAATCTTGGCTGAGAAGGCACTCGTTCAGTCGTTTGCCATTGAGGTGTCTCTCAGGCGCTGATTCTGCCAGGACTGTTGTGTCTTGATGTTCGGTGTAAATAAGTCCTCACGCAAGTGTACGTGTTCGCTATGAGCGTGGTAAGATTGACCAAGTTTTAAAATATATCGAACCCAAAGGAGATGGGGACTTGTAAGGAAAATTCGTTGTTTCAATTGGCTAGCTAACAAAGCAATAAAGGGGAAAGGTATCTATCGTCTACTAATGCGTCAAAGAAGTAAACTACCTATCACCTTGGGTTGCAAAGTGAGCAAATGTGAGGAATATGTTCTAGTGTACTATCCTATGTTTCATGTAGTTAAGCATCACTTTATCATGCAATGAGATTGTGTACAATCAATGGGCAAGCCACTCCAACATGCAAAAGGTTTCCCTATTAACATATCAAAGCCTCTAATTATTCATCCAATTCACTATAGATAATTCTCACTATCTTAGTAATTTTATCAAACACTTGATATGCATTGGCCTTAATACAAGAAAGTTTAGGAAAATAGCTCTACTTTCGCAAGAGACTAACTCCCTAATGGCCCTAATTATCATCTACACATGCAAGCATTCATACAATCCATCAATGTCGAGAATTGATCATACAACAACTCAAAGCATTCAAAAGATCAACATATCACTACACTACTCCATAGGAATCATACACTAACACATTAAGGAATTAGCTCATGGCTAATTGAGTAAACATAAGAACAATTAATCTAAGAACAATCATCATTAAGCAAAAAAAATATAAAGAGAATTACCTATTACAATGAAAATTGGAAAGATACAATTTACCTCTAAAATGCTAACTAGAAATCCGACAATGGAAATTAAAATTCAATCGGTGAGAATGTAGCCTTAGACGAGACGAGAATGCAGGAATTAACGGATCAACGATCAAAGCGGTAGATCAAAAGTTATCTAAGAATTTGTGAGAAGAAATCTTAAGAAACCCACAAGTAACTACCTCTCTCTCTCTAATCTAAGAATCTCACTATGATTATGAACTAATGTGACTTGGATTATTCTTGAGAATCTGATCCTTGAAGTATTTATAGTGCTCACAATGCTTGGTCCAAAATGACCTTCATTAAACGCGCGAAAAGACGAAACTGCCCTCGAAATTGGGACCATCCGAACCATCGCATGAGCCCATGCATATGACCACACGAGTCTGGCTCGTGTGAGCACTCGTGTGGCTTGATCTCGCTCGAACCAGAGCCACCTCGCACGAGTGCAGGCTCGTGTGAGCACTCGTGCGAGCCTTCATCGCCCGAAGCAGAGGTGTGTCGCACGAGTGCAGGCTCATGGTCACACGAGTCTGGCCTGGCTGCGCTCGAGCTCGGCCTCGACTTGTCCGATCGATCCTCGACTTCCTCGTTTTCTTCATATCTTGAGTTCTAGAGCTCCGATTGACTTGATTCTTTTTCCGTTGCTACCCTCTCTTCGAACTCCTCGACATGGTATAGCATTTGCCTCCATTGGATCAACTCAAAATTTCTAGACTTTTACAAACTTGCTCGTCTCTTGTCGATTTTTGCTCGTTTTCACTACAAAACACATTTTCTTGCCACGAAATGGTTAATAGCACAATTTATACCAAATTAGGGTCAAATATGAACATAAGAACATCAAAACCATGTAGAAATGGATGCAAAAACATGCAATTATGACCCTAATCACTTGATTATGTTCTAATCTTTGTACGTTTTCTGAATGTTCGACCTCCATTGGTACTACTTCGTCTCGTGAAATAGCCAACGTCTTGGGTCCCAGTTCAGTTCGTACAAGAGAACTTTCAAGAAACATTTTGCATGATCCTGCAACACAGGAATTTTGCATGTTGTTAATGGCATATATGGCAGATTATTTTTGTATTTATTTTGTATAAAAGGATAAACTGAATATGCGATGAAAACTTCCCCGGTATCAGAGTTGATAAATTAGGCAACTCATGACCTTCTCGTTGGGGATAATTCTCCATCTTCATAAAGTTTTGGCTATTGCCGCCACAAGTCTTGGAATTCATCTGTGTTGTGGTTGATACTCTGATGACATGCGTAGCACTTATTGGGATTCATTTTGCTTTTGATTTTTCAAGGAACAACTATGAGTTCCTTGCTATTGATAACATCGTAGTCTTGTTCAATTGGGACGTTGTGCGTTTGATCCAGTTGTTGCTCTCTTCCTACCCCCCACTCGAAGTTTGATTTATTTTGTAACCAAACGTCGAGGGTTCTTGTAGCTTTGTGACCACGACTTCTGTCAGCTCTACTTTTCTGTTGTTGGGCCAATGTATCTGCCTTTGTATTTTGAAGTTTGGTTGTCCCCACAAATAATGACAACCTAAGTCCGGCTATCAATTCTTCATACTCGGTCTTGTTGTTTGTAGGTCTTAAGTCGAATCTGATTGCCGAAGTGAAGATTTGTCTGTCTGGGCCTATTAGTGTTGCACCGGCTCTTCGTTGATGTAGAGGTGTCATGGAACTATACGTCTCCTCGTCGGATCTTGTGGAAAAGTTAGTGTTGGTCCCAAAACGAGTATAATCAGTGTACGGGGGGGGAATACACTGATGTCAGGTTTTCCCAAAATCTCAGGAAAATTCTCTTTCAGACTTAGTTAGGAAGCTCCTGAAAATGTTCAGTCTACTGATGGTCCTCAAGGGCAGCAGGGACGGATCAGCAATGAACCAGATAGGCTAAGTCAGAGTTGTGCTCTCAGAAGCTCAGTAGTGATAACAATCCTACTGACCGCTCGGAAGCTAGTCAGTTGGGCTACTATCTCAGTAAGCTCAGATTAGTGCGGAATGTGAGCCCTTAAGTGTTTACTCATTTTAGTTCTGAAAACTTTATCAGTTTGCTTAGTGAAAACGTGGTTAAGGCTGGTGCACAGTTTACTGATCAGGATGACAAGTCAGTCCTGATGGTTTTTTAGAAACAATGCAAGTATGCTTCAGTTTAATATGATGACAGTTTATGATCTTGAGCAGAATAGTAAATCAGCACACAAGGGTCTTTTTAACGTGGTTCGGAGATAACCAACTCCTACGTCCACGACCTGATTGAACAGGAAGCTATCCTCAAAACCCTGAGGATAGGTACTTGGGTTTTACGTGCCAAGGGACACGAATAGCCAACTTCCTCTCAACGGAACTGACCCCTGGGCTTTATACAAGTCCCAGTCCTTCCTACCAAACAACTCACAACCTGATGGGTTTGGTATTCACGTTTTCCAACTATTGTGTATTGATCCCTCTAACAAATCAGTGCTAAGGGTGGGATCAATACTCTAAGCAAAATACAGAATGATTCCTACTACAACACTAGGGAAACTTAAAGCTCAGAGTGTTGCTTCAAATTTGTTTTGAGTGCTTGGAATCTTGAGAATGCTTTCACTTGGAAATTTCCCGTAACCTTGAATGGGGGCAAGGTCTTCTGTATTTATAGGAGGTTTGAAAAAGATCTGTTGGAAGTGATCCGTTTCAAACTTTCTATATTAGGTTGGTGCAGGTCTTGGTTGTCCTTGTCTGACAAAACCCATACCTAGTATGGCAAAGTTTCTGATCCACCGCCTGCACCTCTGAGAAGCATTAAATGCACCCAGTCTCCGTACATACGTGTCGCCTTCTAACTGGTCGCTTGTCCAATGGCTAGTTTGTCGGTATTGACTTTACTGATCCTCGTACATTTATAACATTGAGTTTCTCATTCTTTTACTCAGCATAAATGTTTGTCTTATGTTGGAGACTCTGACATTCTTTCTGCTTCATCAGACTTCCATTCGCACGTGTAACCTTTGGGTCTCAGGACTTACAAGTATCAGGTTAACTGATACTTGGCCCAAGTCAGGACTTATGAACATCTGTAGGTCGTTCAGCCTGATCAAGGTTACACTGAGCCTTCACTGACAAAGACTTCCCTGAGCATGCTTAGTCTACTCAGTTCTATCAGGGTCAGTGGTCTTCTTCAGGATGGCTTCTAGACATCTTCAGCACTCTTTCTAGGTTTTTCAGGTTGTAGCTTCAGGTTGACCATCTTCAGGATGATCAACACCTTCAGGGTTGGAACAGCTTCAGACTTCAGACTTCAAAGACGTCTCCATCAGTCTTCACTCCTCAGTACGTTCCCCCTGAACTGAATACCTGTGAATAGAAAATCTATTCTAACCTATCTAATCCTGAGCCTATCATCCTGATGAACTATACTTAGGCAAATTCATCAAGGGGTTTTGGGATCTAATCAAAACACTAAGATTGTCCCAACAGTTAGCTTGACGATAAAGTCGGCAAGTGATTGTCCCTTGATCGCTGTTCGGGGTTCTTTAAGCATCCTGCAGTGTCCGACCGATGTAGTATTTACCTCAGTGGGAACATTGTCAATACTCGCATTAAGTTGCGTCGGATACCCCCATTGATGTTATTGGATCGGTATATTGGGAGAATTTGATCTTCAGCTCACATTGTCTTCAAGTTCTGGTGGAGGTCCCGATAGGTTGCGCACAAATGTCATTTTTCTTTCTTTGACATTTTGATTGACCCATCTTATATCCTTTCATTTTTCTATTTTCCCAGATCAGGGCGTTGCAATCGTTCAGAGTCTGATTCTCCCTTGTTCAGCTTTTTCATCGAATGTTGGACCTCTTCTTGAATGGATGCTTCTGGGATAATAGGAAATTGAGGCGATGTTGAGGATTATGAGCTTATATTGGCTTCTGAATGAGTTGATAACTTTGCTTGTAGGTCAAACTTTTTATCTTTAGAGGATCTATTGTCGGGAAACTGTTCATGATCCAATCGTCTAAGCGAGAGGATTCACGCAGTCTTTCACTCTGATAGATACTCCAGATGTTCGTTGCGACCTATTTGCTTTATGAGGATCTAGCTTCTCCACCATCTATTTCCTTGATCTGTCTTGGACGGGTCATCGTTCTGTAATTTTACTCCATGATGAGTTGTGTATTGATTCTTCCGTGTTCTTCAATTGCATTTGCTCTTCTCCATCTGCTTAAGAAATATGGGCCAGAGCTTTTGATCTGGAGCTCTGGGCACTTCTTCTTGAATAAGGTTCGCCAGTCGATGCTTTTGAGTGAAGCACGATGCTTCGGATCAGAACTTCCTTTATACAAGTTTGTTGTCGGGTACTGGATCTTCAGCTGGATCTATGCCGAAAGAATCGATGATGACAATGGTGATAATGGGATTTATAGGGTTGAATCGTCCTCCGGGCGTAGTGACACCTTGGCCTGAAGGTCTTCAATTGTCTTCTTCATAGATAGCAAGATTCTGTTTAAAGTCTCTCCTCTAGGACGTGGAGGCCGTTCCTCTCGCTTAAAGCGAGCGGAGCCGGACACTCTATTGCTTGGGTGTGACTTCATAGGAATCTTGGTGGCTTTTTGAGCACCTTCAGGGTCTAATATTTTAATTGCTGGCCAATGTAATCGTTCACGAACTGAAGGTTGCTTTCCCTTAATCTGTTTCTTCCTTTGCTTGCTATCAGCTTCATTTTCTGGTTGATGTTGAACAATTTGTTCATAGACTGGTTCTGGTTGTATCTCAGATGGACATGCCGCTCTCTGTTGTTGTTACTGTAATATTTTAGATAGCTGGAACACCAGTGTTCTCCAACTGTTGCCTGTTTATTGTAGCATTATGAATCGTCGTTGATTGCTCCGGTGCAGGTGCTCTCTGGGTAGGATGATTGTTATTCCTCCCATAAGATGTTACACAAGGTTGAGATACTTCACGAGACATTTCATGTAATATTAGCTGCTTTCTGGTGAGCAGGCGAGCAGGTGAGTATGCGAGCAGGCGAGCAGGTGGCGAGCAGCTAGTGTAACTTCTTTCTGAGGAGGCGAACAACTGAGTCTCCTTCAAGCAAACAGCTCCAAAGATTTCTTCAGGCGAACAGGTGACCAGCTAGTGCAATTCTTCGTGGGTAAGATCGCTAATTTTTTGTTTTTGAATTCTTCCAGTTGCGAGCGAAGGTATTCAAGGATGATTGACAATTCTTCTGGAAATACATTGATAATTTCTTTGCAAGTAAATATATTCTTCAACATGCAACTGGAATTAATCTTCAAGACCGCCAATTTTCGCACTTCTTAGACTGTGATTGATCTTCGTTGTCAGGGCTTCACTTCTTGAATTTAATTGCTTTAGCAAGCAATTCTTCTTCTCTTGCTCCATCACTTGAATAAATTGCTTTAGTAACCAATTCAGTTCTTCTGGACTTTAATTGCTTTAGAAAGCAATTTTTGCTCTGGGAATTTTAATTACTTTAAAAAGTAATTGTTTCCGCTGGGAATTTAATTGTTTTAAGAAATAATTTATTCCTCTTAAATTTAATTGCTTAAAAAAAATTGTTTCCATAGGTAATTTAATTACTTGAAGAAGTAATTTTTAATCCTCTTAAATTAATCTTGCAAATAATGGGCCGATAATAAAATTAATCTAATTAATTGGGCCTGAATACTATAATTTAGTCCAAATAATTAGTTGAGATCCCCATTATTCCCTCAGCATTTTTATGGCCGAATATATTTAAACCTCTTTTTTCGGCCAAAATTGTGGGACTTAAATAATTAAATAGGCCACACAAATTTCTTTTGCCCAATTAAGAAATATCCACATAATTATTTTAGTGGATATGGATTTAAAAGTAGATAGTGGGTTTAAATGATCTCCAATCATAGACTTGGTCAATCCTTGTAGTTGCCACACTTTAATAAGCAATTCTCTTATTTTTGAACTGGTCAACTTTGGTGGCTGGTTCTTTCTTTTTGAAGGAACAGTTGGACTGGAAACGGCACCAAATTGCTTGAATTGATCCAAACTTAGACTCATCACTCCAGGCGTGTTACTCCTCCATGTGGGCAAACAGTTTTGCGTCGCGAGCAGGTGAGCTTGTAAATATGAATATTTCCAGCGAGCAACTCCTCTCGACAAACAACCGGTTCTGCGAGACCAATACTGGATACGCGAGCAAATTCTTTTATTTACAGGCAGTTGGCGAGAATTTTTAAATTTCAGCATTTGAATTGGTCATCCCATCATAGTGGATGGTTGTTCACTTGTTCCACAACTTCTCTTCTATCCAATTGATATAAAGGAGCACCAGTCCTTTTCTTCATGCATGAACATCATTCCAAGCGAGCAACTTGGAGAAATAACCAAGTCTTTCACCAGTGATTCAATCCGACGAACAACGGAGATCGATGGGTAATATTCCTTGGCGTGTTACCTCTGTGCAGCAATTGATGTCGATGAACAGCGTTCGAGAGTTCAGGCCGCGAACAGCTTTTTCTAATGCTTAGAGGCGAACAGCTCCGCCGTGGGCTTCAATCGCATCGGCGAGCAGCTTCCTTAATAAGCAATCAACTCCTTCACGCGAGCATTGCGGCGAACAACCTTCCTAATTTTGAGCGAACAACTCCATACGGGCTTCGGGCGAACAGTTATGCCGGCGAGCAGCCCTTTTCGTCTGGTCAAGCGAGCAGGTTGTGTCGGCGAGCAGCCCGCGTGGAGAGCAACCATCGCCGGCGAGCACCAGTCGCGGCGAGCAGCCGTCGCGGCGAGCAGTTGTCGCGGGCGAGCAGGTGTGTACGCGAGGTGACCAGGTTCGTCGGCGCAAACATCTTGTTGTAGCGAACAGGTTCTGGTATGTCTGGGGCGAACAGCCCGTGGAGCGAGCAACTCCCTTTGGTTTCAGACGGCGAACAGGTTATGGGAGCGAGCAGGCGAATGAATCCACAGGTAATACAAACACTCTTTCCAATGTATGGGGCCTTCGACGACCCATGTGTATGCGCGTGCAACATAAAAACTCGTAAAAGGAAGAAGGTTGTATATCTTCATCTATATAATTTTCGATCGCGATCGAAGGCGGTTAAACGGCGGTGACAATTATAGATGTCGGCACGTGAAATTGGCAACGCATCAACCGCCGGCTGCAAAGATAGGCGAAAGGAAGAGGACAGCGAATAGCGGGAGTTGCTTCGCTTGAAGCGTATCCAGCGTCTAACCATGTGTGTCATCAAATATTTAAGGATTGCAGAAATCTTTCAATTTCATCATCATCGTTCCTCCTGCAGCACCGCCACAATCATTGTTCTTCAATTATAACTCCAACTCGTGATTTTTCAGATTATGCAATCCTTTTCTCCAAATCCAATCTCTTCAATTTTCCTTCGGAACTTCCGATAAATTTCCGGCCCCTCCTTCTAGCGCCAAACTGTTGATGTAATTTCCGTAAACGTGATTATGTGGCTATAATGACAGCGATTACACCAATAATATGCTGAAATAGACGAACATGCGAGGTTTTATGAGTAAGCAGGTAGGTCGTATATGTAAGCTTGTCGTTCGAGCAGAACTTCGTTAGGGTAAAAATTTCATATCTTATTCGAATGAATTCAATTACATTATATAGGAAATACAAACTGCTGGATCGTCACCAGCCTACTTCATCATAAGTGCTGATCAGCAGCCTGCTTCACTAGAAGCTGCTGAACAACTACATGCTTCGCTATAAGTTGTTGACTTGTCAGAGCGTTCTTCGATCTGTTTCTTTCTTCGTGTTTGATCAATTCTCTTGGACACGTCAATCCGAACTTGATTAATTACTTCCTTAAGCACGCACGTCGATTATTTCATTAACAATTAACATGAGGTTAATTGGAAATAGATTCTATGATCCAAGGACACATAATTTACCTACAGTTCTGAAGTCGCAATAGTTCTTACTGGGGATCTCGACAGTACTACTGGTGTTCGAGATATTATCGTTGAAACTTTCTCCGGGAAATTGAAAAGCTTAACTGAGTTAAATCCATCTTACCTTACTTTACAATATCCTCTTCTTTTTCCTTATGGTGAAGATGAATATAGAAAAGAAACATCTTTTTCACAGTCTGCATTGAGGGTTGGACAGAGGATAAATATTAGTATAGGAGAATTTTTTATTTTTCGTCTTCAAGAAAGAAATAGAGAACCACCTACAATACTTTCTTGCAAAAGGTAGACTCAACAATTTATTGTGGATGCTTACACTATGGTTGAATCTGCACGGCTTTTGTGCATAAAAAATCATCATAAGGATCTTCGATGTGATATGTACAATGGTCTTGAAGATGCTTATTCACATTGAGAAATAGATGCAAGAGCTGTTGACAAACGTATAGTGTTACCACCTTCATTTACTATATGCCCGCGGTATATGTTGCTGAATTATCAAGATATTATGGCGATATGTCGTTGAGTTGGCTACCTACAGTTATTTATAACAATTACATGTAATTTAAAATGACCAGAAAATTTTCATTACATTGTCACTTAAGAATCAAAATCATGAAGATCTCAGAGTAAAATTAGATGGATTGATTCTTGACATTCGTCAAAATATGATTTTTGGTAATGTCAGAGCATGTACAATTTTTTTCAAATATAATGTTTTTTAGTATATTTATTATATATATGTTTTTAATTTTTTTAATTCATATTCTGATTAATATATTTATATTTTTTTCAATTTTCTATACAATTGAGTTTCAGAAATGAGGACTCCTTCATGCTCATATTTTAGTTTTCCTTGAAAGCTATAAAGATGCGATTTCTCCTGATGATACTGATAGGATTATATCTGTTGAATCATCAAATGAAGTTACTGATAAATCATATTTTGAGGTTGTTCAGGATTTCATAATGCATGGTGCTTGTGGTCCAACTATTACGTACTCTCCATGCTGGTCTGAAGATGGTGAATATACAAAGAAATTTCCATAAAAAAAATCTATCGAGAGTACTCATTTGATGATGATGGATATCCTATATATAGGAGAAGGAATAATGGAAGAATTGTTAGAAAGAAAGATTTTGTTATGGATAATCGATTCGTGGTTCATCATAATTGATATCTTCTTTTGACGTATGTCGCACATATCAACATTGAATGGTGTAATCAATTCAAAGCTCTTAAATACTTATTTAAGTATGTCAATAAAGGTCCTGATCGTGTAACTGTCATATTTTTTGACAGTACTACAAATTCTAATCATTCAACAAATATTGATGAGATCAAAATGTACTATAGGTATATTTCTCCGTGTAAAGCTTCTTGGAGATTATTTGGTTAAGAGATCAACTATAGACATCCATCTGTTGAGCGTTTGACGTTTCATCTTCTAGATAGACAGAATGTTGTCTTCAGGGATTCAAATTCATTAAATTCGGTGTTAACAAACCAAATGTAGAAACTAGCATGTTTTTAGCTTGGTTTAAATTAAACATTTGGTCTCATGTAGCTGTTGATTTAACATATGTGGAAATTCCTCAGTTTTTTGTTTGGAAGAAGGATTCAAGGACTTGGGAACCTAGACAAAGATGTTTTACAGTTGCACGTCTTTTTTATGTGCCACCTGGTAGTGGAGAAGTGTATTATTTAAGGATTCTCTTAAAAATTGTTAACGAACTAAAATGTTTTGACGATATAAAAATATTTTAAGGCATTTTGTATCCTATAATTCGTGATGCATGTTATGCCAAGGGTTTGTTAGAAGATGATAAGAGCTATGTAGATGGTTTTGAAGAAGCCAGCGAATGAGCTTCAACATCTTCAATGAGGTCTTTGTTTGTCACTTTATCACATTTGAGACTTTAAATACTCCTTGTGACATATGGAATAAGTGTTGAAAGTTTATGTCAGGTGATATTTTATATAAGAGAAGAAAAATACTCTGTTACCAAGTATTTTTTATTTTTCACATTGTATTTACTTTCTAATAATATTATAATATAAATGAATTTACTATGTTTTTATTAGCATTATTATATAAAAGAATCAAAGTTGCAATTTAAAAATATTTCGTATTGTTTTTTTCACTTTTATAACATAAGAAATTAGATTATGTTGTGTTTTATAAAAAAAAATATGTATGCATGTATCTATATGT
The DNA here is from genome assembly GCA_026898435.1 of Prunella vulgaris. Classification (NCBI taxonomy): domain Eukaryota; kingdom Viridiplantae; phylum Streptophyta; class Magnoliopsida; order Lamiales; family Lamiaceae; genus Prunella; species Prunella vulgaris. The sequence goes on from JAPKLY010000195.1 coordinate 450,719, forward strand.
TTTATGTGAATTATTTTTATATCTAGGATTCTGTTAAATTGAAATATAATTCTATAATTGTATTGTATAAATATTTTAAAATTTTACTTTAAAATATATTGTGTTATATACTATAATTGTATTTATATTAAATATTATTCAAAATATTTAGATTTTTTAAATTTTTTAGCTTTATCCTTATTTTTATATATATTTTTGTGGAATTAAGGTTGACAGAAGATGAGACTAAATATTATTATCTTTTGGAGATTGAAAATATGTCACATCCCCTTGGAAGGATATTACAAGATTTTTAATGGATGCCTTAGTTGTTCAAGATAACAACTTGACAACACTTAATAGGATGATTTTGAGTAAATTGTCTTATAATAAGGATGAGTTGAGAGTGTAGCATGAAGTTTTGTTGAGTAGATTGAATTATGACCAACGGGTTGTATATGGTATTGTTGGTCCCGAAATGAGTCTGAATCAGTGTATGGGGGAACACACTAATATCAAAAAAAAAAATCATGAAATAACTCCTTAGGATTCAGTCAGTTTAAACTGACAATGCTCACTGAGACTGAAGTCTTGAAGATTGACAGGCTCAAGAACCAGATACGCTGAATCTTGAATTCATGCTCTGAGTTAGCTCAGTAAAGATAACTCACCTACTGACCGCTCTGGAAGCTAGTCAGTGGGATAGCTATCTAAACAAGCTTTTTACGTGCAGAAGTGTGAGCCCTAAATTATACGCATTTTAGTATTTCTGAAAGTTCTTTAGCTTAGTTACTGAAACTATGGTTAATGGACTGTGCTCAGATTTCAGGTTCAGGAAGATTGTTTCTTCCTGAGTTTTAAATCAATGTTGAATGCTATACTGATCTAATGATATGACAGTTAAGGATATGCAAAGCAAGTAAATCAGCACTCAAGGATCTTAACGTGGTTCAGAGACTCAAGCTACTACGTCCATGTCCTGATTTAACAGGAGCAATCCACTCATAGAATTGGATCTTGTTTTTAAACGTGCTAAGGTGCACGACAGTCTCCTTCTTCTCTAAGGAATTCAAACCCTGGGGGGTTATACAAGTCTCAGTCCTTCCCACTTCACCAACACACAACTTAGAGTGGTTTAGCTTTCATTTTCTTACTAAGGGTGTGATAATCCTTACAGGCAAAGCTATTTTAAGGATGGATTATCACTCTAAGCTAAATACATAATAGATTCACTAACAACACTAGGGAAATTTAAAACTTGCAGAGTGTTGTATGCTTGAATGCTTGAGCTCTTGAATCTTTGGTAAATCTCGAATTGGAAATTTTCCATAACCTTGTTTAGGTGCAAGGTCTCTTGTATTTATAGTGAAGATTTGTAATAGATCTGTTGAGGAGATAAAAAACAATCTTCCTATTTTAGGTAGGTGACAGCCTGGGAATTGACATTTACTTTTCACAATGTTGTTTTGATGAAGGTCTGCTACTACCGCCTGCAACTGTGACCATTAAATGAGTTTGTCATCTCCGTACAAATGTTTTTTATATCACTGGCTGTTTTTCAAATGGCTAGTTGTTGACAAGACTTTATGCTTCATCGTACAATAAATACTTCGAGTAAATTGTTTTTTAACTCAAGTATAAATGTTTGTCTTTAGTGGATCAGACATTATCTTTGTCCTCCGACCTTTAAGCATAAATGTTAAGTCCCAAACGATCAATAACATTTTCATTCAGGACTTACAAAGTATTAGTAATAAGAACACTCAGCTCGATTACTCAGGTTACTTCCGCCTTCACTGACATGCTCTGTCTTCACTGCACTTAGAACAATCAATAGAACTCTATCAGTGGTCTTCTCAGGATTACCTTCTCAAGATCGATCCTCTCAGCATCGTTCTTCTCAGGAATGGTCTTCGGGATCTTCAGGATGACTCAGCTTCAGAACAATTTACATGATCTTGTTCTTCATTGTGCATTCTGTCCCCAGGGTGACATTTTGTCGTGCATGAGCTGGCCGTCTGCCGTCCAAGCTGGTCGGCAGCTTGGTCGCTCGATGCCTGTCTTTCCAGGGAGCTTGGTCGTGCGACTCCTGCCTACTGCTCAAGGGGTCCTATCGACCGAGGCACTTAGTGTATGTCGATGCGCGACTTCCTTGTTTTTTTTCATATCTTGAGCTCTAGAACTGCAATCGACTCGATTCTTCTTTCGTTGTGACCCTCTCTTCAAGTTGTTTAACATGGAATATTAATTTCTACATTTTTCTCAACTCCAGAATTCAGATTTTTCTCAATCTTGCTCGTTTTTTCCTCGTTATGCTCGTTTTCACCTACAATCACAACTTTCTAGCAAAAAAGGGTTAAATACACAAAGTATCGCATAATAGGGTCAAATATGAACATAATATCACCAAAAACATATAGAAATGAGTGCTATAAACATGCAATTATGACCCTAATCATACCCCCAAACTAGATTGTTGCTCGGCCTCGAGCAACGAAGGGATAAGATAGGGGAATAATTGTATGTATGGAGCATCAAGCACAAGATCAATGCCATAAAATCATCACTCAATATCTAGCAAATCTAAAATACAATATCATCCAATTATCTGTCAAAATCAAATCAATGAGTCATGATCCTTTCAAGATAAGTGTTTTCTCTCAACCCTCGAGTGTTTAGGCTCTCTCATTCATCACACAATGATACAAATACTACCATAAGCTTGTTTCAAGTCTACATTCTCCACCACTCATTATGACAAATCATTCACACATCAATGAGGACTTTTAAAGGTTGTAGTGTTGGCTCTTTGGTAGGGAAGGAACATATGGGTAAAAGTGACTAAGTATGATTAGCAAAGCATAGAAGGAATCATCATGTAAATCATATCTTCTTGCAAATAGCAATCTCATCTTCATGCTCTTTCAAAATCACACTTCTAAGTATCAATCTTCCCTTTTTGCGCATTGTGATCATACTCACAACACTAAAGTCAAACTTGACCAAATTTTCATGAAAAGTCAACCTTTTTTCAATTTTCTTGCAAGCACTTGCCTTTGAACCTTCTTTTCATATCAATCCATGCATTGCATTTCTTTCCACCTTGGCCACCAATTTCTTCATCATATCACCAATCTTCCTTCCTTCTTTTCACTCTACTAATCATAAGGGCAAGAGAGTTCCAAAAAGGAAGGAAAATGGCTTAAAGTGTGGTTAGCCAAATGAAAGGTCTATAAGCACAAAATGGATAGCAAAGGATATCAATATCAATGGTAGGCTCATAGGGCTAAGTGGCTCAATATAGATCAAAGAAAATGCCTCATATCATCTCATGTGAAATCATTATCTAATGTAGCCTCAAATAAGACCAAAGCCAAGTTCTAGAGTATAATGCACATGTGTGGAACTCACTTCAAGAAAATGTCATCCGTTCAAGACTAAAACGGGTAAAATTTAGCTCAAATCTCACGGGTAATGGGTGATCAAGACTCATATCATATCAATATGCTCATATCAATGAAATCTAAAGAATCATGAAATCAAAAGTATCAAAGATCAACAAGCATCAAGCAATAATTCCACTACACTAATCAAGACTTTCAACTCATCCACACAACAATAAGCATATCGCATGCATTCACTACTCAAAGCAAGTAACAATATGGCCAAAAATAAACAAGCAAAATAAGGGCTCATCAATACAATAGGCATCAAAGAATAAGAATACTTCCAAAAATCAATCTAAAAATAGCATTTCCATGAGAATGACGAAACGATCACACCCCCCAAACTTTTTTGGACCAAGGGTCTAAAAAGTTTGGCCAAGAAGTGGAGGCAAGAATCATGCAATGCACAATAAAGCTCACAACTAATAACCATCATCAAATAAGCGAAAAGATCCATTGTCAATTAGCACAATAATATCATGACATTTCAAATTTAGCATGAAATTTCCTAAATTTGTCACTATGCCTACCCCAAAATTTCAATAATTCATTAAGCTCATAATAATCTAAATTGGCATGCAATTGGGCTCCCAATGGATTACCCATCAACAATGTAGCCTAAATGCATCATCAATTTCATGAAAACTCAAGAAAATCGAAAATCCCCAATTTACATGCTCAAGAACCCTAGATATTCCATTTCAATTTCTTGACAATGTAACCATGGAATTCTTATAAAAATGCAAGAGATAGGTAGAGGAGAGTGAGTAGAACGTACCTGTAGAAGGAATTCGAGTGAGATGAGGTCGAAAATTTGAGAAGTAAAATTTCTTTTCTTCTTCCTTTTCTTTCGTGAGTTTTGGGAGAGAGAGATATGCAAGAATCTTATGACTAAGTGTGTGTTTGTGTGTGTAAGAGTGTATAAAAATGATTAAAGAGTTAGTGGGCTTACCTTGGAAATTGTAGTCAAAATTTGACCCACATTGGTCAAAATCCGATTTCCCAGGCACGTCTGTCGACCAAGAGCGTAAGGGCTGTCGACCAAGCTGCTCGACAGCTTGGTCGCTCGAGGTACCATTTGTCGCGCAAGAGCTTGAGGTCTGTCGCCCAACGCCAGTCTACAACTTAGTCGAGCGAAGCCTATCTTTCCAGGGGACTTGGTCGCACGAAGGCTGTCGACCACAGCTATGGGTCCTGTCGACCGAGGCCTTCAATTTTCTACTTCGAAAATTTCAATTTTTCACCCTTTTCTCTTGTACTTTTCCTACACAACTTCACTTAACACTCAAAATGTCACATGAATATCAACAACATAAATCAAATATGGTAGCAAATTGAGGAAATTTAACACGAACACACCCCCCCAAACTTTTTCAGATTGTAAATCCTAATAAAGTTTGGAAAAGTGGTAAATTACAAATTTACTAGCACATAAAACCAATTAATCACAAACTCTCAACTCACAAACCAAGTATTCATGAAGATTATATCAAAAATTCACTCCTCAAACTCTTCCTAGTCATATAAGCTCAAAACCAACAAGCAATGATCATAAGAAATTGGCCAAAAATACCAAATAACCTCATGCTTCCATTCCAACACAAAAAAAAAAAAAATCAATCAAGTCAAGACTAAAAATAAAAGAAATAAAGGATACGGAAGGGTTGCCTCCCATCTAGTGCTTAGATTTAACGTCCCCTAGTCGGACGACTCTTAAAGCTCAAGTAACATCAAGATCAATGAGAGTTGAGTGACATACATCACTCAATTTCCTTTTCCAAAAATATGCCTTCTTCACCACTTGTTTCACCCTCTTGTCTTCATTCACTTTTTTTCTCTTTTCAAAAGGATCATCAACATTAGACTCACTCTTGAGATCAATTTTTCTTGCCTTGTTATTTTCTTCACTTACCATATCATTTCGTACAACTTTGTTCATCTCTCCTTCAATCTTCTTTGGGGAACTCTTAGAATTACCATGTACCAAAAAAGTGGCTTTCTCACCATTCATTCTAAGAATAACCTCTCCTCGCTTAATATTGATTAAAGCATCCGACGTCGCAAGAAAAGGTCTCCCAAAAATGATAGGACTCTCAAAATCTTCCTCAATATCTAGCACAACAAAGTCAATGGGATAGACGAACTTACCAACATGAATGACCACATCCTCAATAACTCCTCTTGGTCTTACTTTTGAACCGTCAGCCATTTTCAAATTCATTTTTGTTGGCTTCAAGTCTTTCAAGCCCAACTCTTTGGCAAAAGATAATGGCATCATGTTCACACTTGCCTCTAAATCACACAAGGCCTTCATTTCCTTGCTCTCATTAATATGGCAACTCAATGTGAAACTCTCCGGATCTCTAAGCTTTTGTGGTAAATGATTTAGTATCAACTCACTACACTCACGGGTGAGCTTAACCATTTCTGGTTCATTTGCTTTCTTCTTCTTTGCCAAAGCATCTCTCAAAAACCTCGTATAATTTGGCATTTCTTCAATGGCTTCATGAAAATGCATCTTTGAATATAACTTCTTGAAAAGTTCAAAGAAATTTTTGAATCGATCATCAAGTTTATCTTTCATTCCTTTTGAAATTTCCACCTTCACATCCTTCTTCACTTTCCCTTCTTCCACCTTTCTTTCCACACCCCCTATTTTATCTAATCCCTCAATATTTTCTTTCTTTTCCTTCTCTTTCTTCATCACACTATCTTCTACCCCCAAACCTTTCTCATTACTCCTTGCCAATTTCGCATTCTCACAACGAAATACTTCCTCCACCATCTCATCATGAAACATTTTTAAAGGAGAATTCCCTACAACCTCTTTTTCAACCTCCACACACGAAATTGAATTACAATGCTCACAAGGATTAATTTCGGTTGTAGAAGGGAACTTACCTTTATTCACTTGTGGACTTAAGGATGAAGCAATTTGCCCCATTTGAAATTCCAAGCTCTTAATTTGATTTTCTTGTGAAGCACACAAGTCATCAAACTTCTTGTTCATCTCACCATTCATCTTTCTAAATTCCACTCTCATATCTTCCATGTTCTTCAAAATCAACGCCAAGGTATCTTCCACACTCCCCTTACCCTCATTGTTAGGTGGCTTTGACCCCGGATCAATCCCGGGTGGCAATTGGATTGCCCCCTTAGGATTGGAGTACAAAAAATTCTCATGCCTTCTATTAGGGTTGTATGGAGGATTTCCTTAATTCGGATATGGACTTCCTTGTTGTCTAAAAGGTGGAGCATCATATGACCTTTGATTACTTTGAAAAGAATTGTTGTATTGAGGACGACCCATATAATTCACTTCTTCTTGAGTAGAGGTAGTAGGAGGAGGAAGACTTTCGACAACACTTACTTGCATAGGAGCTGGAGCTTGGTTTTGGTTTTGGCCTCCATAGACCAAATTTATCACATTTGTCATCTTTTCTTCAAGAAGTGCAACTCGATCACCCGTTCCACTATTAGCTTCTCTTTGGAAAGCATCATTTGCAGCAATGTTCTCGATGATCTTGTTCACTTGACGAACAGTCTTCGTCCAAACCGAACCTTCGGCACAAGAATTCAAGTAATTTTTGTCTCCTTCATGCAATCCAATGGTGAACGTTAAAAGTATATCTTCATCCCTCAAACCATGTTGAGGACAAGCCAACAACAAGGTTTGGTACCTCTCCCATGCACTAGATATGGTTTCTCTCGCCTTTTGTCAGAAATTCTTTATCACTTCCCTCCCCTTTAGCATCTTTGATGAAGGGTAAAATTTCTTAAGAAATTGGGAGCTCAACTCTTCCCATGTGGCTGCGTTAGGATTCATAGCTCGAATCTATGCTTTAGCTCTCCCGGTCAATGTAAAATTGAAGAAACAGAGTTTCTTCTCACTATCCGACATCCCTTTGTACTTGATCGTGTCACATATCTCCATGAAGTTATTAAGGTGAGCATTTAGGTCTTCTCGATCACTCGATCCTTCGAATGGAGACTCCTTTAACAACTTCAAAAGATTCGTATTAAGCTCAAACTTTTCAGCATCAATTGGAGGTCTTTCTATTCCATCATATTGCTCATGAACTCTCGGCTCAAAGTAGTCTCGCAGCAATGGTTCATGGTTTTGAGGTGGGTTTACAATTTGTGGTCTTTGGTGTTGAGGTGGTGGTGGATATGGATAGTATGGGTAATTATGTGGTGGTGGATAGTATGGTTGGTTAATTGGGTAATTTGGGTAATTGGGATATTGAGGTGGGTAGTAATGTTGATTTGGCGGTGGATAAGGTGGGTATTGGTGTGGTATAGGTTGTGGTTGGAGCGGAACCTCTCTTTGAGCAAAATTCTCTTCTCCTTGATGTACTTGTGCTCTTAATGGTTCTTCTTCTCTTATCTCATCTCGAGCTTCATTCATATTATTTTCCATGTTGATTTGATTCAATCGAGCTTCTCTCCTTCTTCTTCTTAGGCTATTCTCAAGATCGGATTCAAAGGGTAGAAGATCTCCCTTTTGACTTCTTGTGTGCATACACCTAAAAAAAATAAAGTATCAAAACTTCTCACACAAAGAGTATAAAATCGAAAACAAAGAACAAAAATTAAACAACCAAACAAACTCGCCGTCTCCCCGGCAACGGCACCAAAAACTTGTTTGCCTATTCGGTGTCTACGTGCAAGTGTACACGGTCATTATTATAATAGCAAGCTTAACCAAGTTTACTTTTTATCAAACACAGGGAGAGGGGTGATTGTAAGGTAAGATTATTGTACCGAATTCGAAAACACAAAGTAAGTAAAGGCGATATGGTATCTATGTCTACAAGTGTGTCAAACAAGTAAACTACCTATCACCTTGATTCACAAAGTGAGCAAGTTGTGTGAGAAGTGTATTAGTGTACTATCATATATTTCATGTGGTGAAATATCACTTACTCATGCATTGAGGTATTGTACAATCAATAGGCAAGCCACTCTAATATGCAAAGGTCTCCCTAGATGCACATAAGAGCCTCTATTTGTCTTCCCAATTCTCTAAGGTAATTCTCACTATCTTAGGAATTTTAACAAACACTTAGTATGCAATGACCTACTAACAAGAATGTTTAGGAAAATAGCCCAACTCTCGTATGAGACTAAATCCTAATGGCCCATACAATCAATTATGCATATAAGCATTCATACAAACCATCAAAATAGAGAATTGATCATACAACATCTCAATCATTTATAAGATCAACATAGACACCACACTAATCCATAAGAGTCATACACTAACACGCAAAGGAATTAGCCCATGGCTAATTTGGTAAACAAAATAGATATTGAAGCAATAACAATCATCATTATGCAGGAATTATAAAGAGTATACAAGAATTTACCTATTACAATGAAATTGAAAAGATACAAGATTACCTCTAGAAGCTATAAAATGATCCGACAATAGAAATTGAAAACCGAACGGTAGAAATGTAGTTTTAGCTATGCTAAGAATGCTGGATAAGACGGATTGAAGATCCGTACGGTAGATCGAAAGTAATCGTAGAAATCGTAAGTGGAAATCTAAGAACACCCAATTGGAAACTACCTCTAACTTCTCCTAATCTAGTGAGAGAATATATTATGTAAGTGAATCTAAGTAAATGATAAAAGTCCCTTTGAAAATCTTAGATGGAAGTATATATAGTGCCCTTGGATCATTGACTACGATGCCTTTCATTAAAATGCGCAAAAATACGAAAATAGCCCTGAAAATCTAAGTATTTTGCACTGGTATCGCCCAACACCTTGAAGACTGTCGACCAAGCTGGTCGACAGCTTACTCGACAGGGTGACATTTTATCGTGCATGAGCTGGCCGTCTGACAACCAAGCTGGTCAGCAGCTTGGTCGCTCGATGCCTGTCTTTCCACGGAGCTTGGTCGCGCGACTCCTGCCTTCTGCTGAAGGGGTCCTATCGACCGAGTCACTTAGTGTCGGTCGATGAGCGACTTCTTCGTTTTTGTCATATCTTGAGCTCTAGAACTCCGATCGACTCGATTCTTCTTTCGTTGTGACCCTCTCTTCAAGCTCTTCAACATGGAATATTTATTTCTCCATTTTTCTCAACTCCAGAATTCGGACTTTTCTCGATCTTGCTCGTTTCTTCCTCGTTTTGCTCGTTTTCACCTACAATCACAACTTTCTAGCAAAAAAGGGTTAAATACACAAAGTATCGCATAATAGGGTCAAATATGAACATTATATCACCAAAAACATATTTAAATGAGTGCTAAAAATATGCAATTATGACCCTAATCAAAATTCATCTTACCAGGGTCGTGGGATCTGAGTCAAAACTCAGATAATATCCCAACAGGTACAATCACTGAATTAATATTTTATCTATAATGGAAAATTATTTTTCTTATATGTTTATGGAGGTACTGATAAAACTTTTTTGTTGAATACATTATCTGCAAGAGTTCGATGCGAGGGTAAAATAGTTCTAAATGTTATTTCGAGGGGCGTAGCTTTTATTTTACTTCCCGATGGACGTACTGCTCATTCAAGATTTGTATTCCAATAAATTGTTTGGAAGATTCTACATGCAATATTAAACATGGCAGTCATTTAGCTGAAATTATAATTAAATGCAATCTTATAGTTTGAGATGAAGCACCGATGTTTCATAAGCGTTGTATTGAAGATTTAGATTCTTCATTGAGAGATATTATGTAGTTATGTAATTCATCACGCTCCAGGATACCTTTTGGAGGAAAGATAATTGTCTTTGGTGGTGATTTTCAACAAATTTTAACTATAATTCCAAAAGAGAAATGACAAGACATGCTAGCATCGACTCTTCTAATTTATAAAATTTATGTGCTGTTTTAAAATTGACAGGGAATATGAGGTTGTAGAATTTAGAATTTTTTAAATAGATGAAATAAAATCATATTCAAAATAAATTCAATCGGTTGGTGATGGAACTATAGGGTTAAAAATATATTATGGATCAGATATCATTATTTCAGATGATATTTTATTGAAAGGCGGTAACAATCCAATTGTGTTTATTGTTGATTATATCTCTGATTTTAAGTCTAGGATGTATGATCACAAATTTTTGCAAGACATAGCTATCTTATCACCAACTCTAGATTTTATTATATCTATAAATGATCATATGATTGGATTAATTAAAAGGAAATCCAGAGTGTATCTAAGTTGTAATAGTATTTGTAGATCTGATTCAAATTTTGATTCTATAGCTGACATTCATACTCCTGAATTTTTTAATACTTTGAAGTTTTCGGGAGTTCCTGATCATATATTGAATCTTAAAGTTGGTACACCTATTAATATTTTGATTCTCTTCCATGTTATTGATGCAAGGACATCGTACAACATGCTTCTAGGACATATGTGGCTTCACGAGAATGGCGTGATACCTTCCACGATGCATCAATGTTTCAAGTATTGCAAAGATGGCGATGTGAAGCGAGTGTTTGGTGATGTGAAGTCCCTTCACTGATGCTGAATCTTACTTTTCTGATGCCAAGTACTACATCAAGCGTACTGCCCAAGCGGAAGAAGAAGATCATTTCAAGAGGTTGTAAAAGATGCTCAAGCTGCAAGGGGCAGTAAAGATGTGGTGTCACCTCGTCCAGATAAAGGGGAAGAAACATGTTGACAGTGATGAAGGACTTGAAGAGCTAACACTGTCTTTGACCAAACTGGATCTAACAAAGCCATCTCCACAGCTGCTCAAAGAATTCACGCGTCCTGTTCTTGGAGCTAAGACAGAGCATGGAGAAATCACCGAGGGCCTACGATCCTCAAGCTTTCAAACTCTTAGTTCAAGCTGGATACAAATCTCAAGAGATCCCAACATCAAAGAGTTCATCCCAAGGAGCTGTGAAAACCACAAAGAAGGATGATAAAACTGCTCAAAAGCCGATAAGGAAGAGTATGCATATGCCTGCCAAGAACAACAAAGCTGGTCTTGGATATGAAGCACCAGCCCCAGTTCGCATCGCGATCAAAAGAGTGAGTTCTAGCACATTAAACATCACAGATGGTGAACTTTCGTCAATGGAAGATGTCTTTGATAAGAACAGAAGGAAGATAAAGAGAGTCTCTATCTTCGAGAGGTTGGGACCGCAGTGGAAGAACAATCAAATGGGGAAGAAGATTGCCAAACCTCCTCACTACCACAAGCTCCGAAGCTTGATTCCATCTCGCATAAGGTGGAAGACAATCATGAATGTATCTTGTGGAAGAGTTTTGAAAGTGAAGTGGCAGACAATCATCTACACCCGAGAGGAAGATGATGATAGAGAAAATATGGCTTCAAATTTTGTCGACACCCGTATTGTCCAACAGTCGGCCCCTAAAGAAGTTAAAAGAAACAGAGCCACGCAAACGAGAATTGCCTTGATGGTAGACAAGGAGTTATCTTTGAAAACACCAGAAATATGAGGACGATCCTTGTTAGAGGAAGAGATGGTCGGATGAGGCAGACTATCGTCTATGAACGTCTAGAAGAAATCAGAGAGGATTATGCATCTGTGAATCACATCACCATCTTTGATGAAGCCTTTCCAGTAGAAGAAGACGCCGAAGATGCTCCTCCAGAGTTCGAAGAAGGTGTCAAAGCCATTGTTGATAAATTAAAGGAGGTCAACTTGGGAGATGAAAGGGATCCTCGACCAACTTTCATAAGTGTCTTGCTGACTAAAGAGGAAGAAGAGGCATACATAAAGCTCTTGAAAGAATTCAGGGACGTGTTTGCATGGACCTACAAAGATATGCCCTGACTAGACCCCAATGTTGCGGTTCACCAGCTATCAGTCAAGAAGGGAATTCGACCTGTCAAGTAGGACAAATACCGATTCCGGCCCGAGATCATTCCATTGATCGAAAATAAAATCAACAAGCTGATTGAAGTCGGGTTCATCAGAGAAGTGAAGTATCCGGAGTGGATCTCTAGCATCGTCCCAGTACGAAAGAAGAATGGACAACTTCGACTTTGTGTTGATTTTTAGGATCTCAACATTGCTTGCCCTAAGGATGACTTTCCCTTGCCTATTCTAGAGCTCATGATCGATGCAACTACATGCTACGAAGATTTAACCTTTATGGATGTAATGTCAGACTATAATCAGATCTGCATGTCTCCGAGCAACGAAGAACTCACTGCTTTCCATATGCCAAAAGGGATCTACTGCTACAAAGTGATGTCTTTCGGGTTGAAAAATTCTGGTGCAACATATCAGAGAGCGATGCAGAAGATATTTGATGACATGCTCCATAAAAAAACTTAATGCTAAGTGGATGATTTGGTGGTGAAGTTAAAGAGGCAGAGTGATCATCTGCAAGACATGAGGCTAGTCTTTAAACTACTTAGACAATATCAGTTGAGGATGAATCCATTGAAGTGCGCCTTCGGAGTCTTCTCAGGAAAGTTTCTCAGATTTATCGTCCGAAGTAACGGTATAGAGGGTGAGCAGGCAAACATCGATGCAATTCTAAAGATGCTAAAGTCTCGCAACATCAGTGAGCTCAAGAGTTTGCAGGGAAAGATAGCTTACTTAAGAAGATTTATCTTGAATTTAGTGGGCAGATGTCAACCATTCAGCCACCTTATGAAGAAAGTCAATTCATTCAAGTGGGATGATGCTTGTGACAATGCTTTCAAGAGCATCAAAGCTTACTTGATGAAGCCTCCAGTGTTGTCTGCTCCGATACTCAGACGTCCGCTGATACTCTATGTAGCTGCTCAAGAAAGATCAGTTGGGGCCTTGCTAGCACAAGAGAATGATGAAGGCAAGGAGAATGCTCTCTACTACTTAAGTAGAATGATGGTGCCGAATGAGTTGAACTATTCACCGATCGAGAAGATATGTTTGGCGCTTATCTTTGTAATTCAGAATTTAAAGCACAACTTCCAAGCTCATAACCTCCGACTCATCTCCAAAGAAAATCCACTGAAGTTTGTCATGTCCAAGCCGATTCTCTCCGACAGACTTGCAAGATGGTATCTTCAGCTGCAGCAATTCGAGATTGTTTATGTGTCGTAGAAAGCTATCAAAGGACAGATGCTTGCCGACTTCTTAGCCGATCACCCAATCCCCGCTGAATGGGAGCTGACTGATGATCTCCCAGATGAAGATGTTTTGGCAGTTGAAACTTCTCTTCCGTGGAAGATGTACTTTGATGGCACTTCACACAGAGAAGGAGCCGGTGCAGGAGTGGTGTTCGTCACATCAGAAGGATATGTCTTGCCATACTCTTTCTCCCTGACTCAAAATTGCTCCAACAATGTTGCTGAGTACCAAGCCCTCATACTCGGATTGAAGATGACAGTCGATGTGAAGCACCTGCACCTGAATGTTTATGGAGACTCCTTGCTCGTAGTAAATCAGCTACTCGGGGTATACGAAGTGGAGAAACCAGAGTTGCTTCTGTACTACAACTATGCCCGAAGAATGATTAACTGGCTTGGAGATGTGGAGATCAAGCACGTCCTACTGCGAGTATGGTAGTAAAAAGTATACGTCCCTCCTGGCCCACATGAGGATAAACTGTGTACGGAAAACCCCCCAAATCAAATCATATTGGGATTTCTTTTGAACTACGTTATGGCTTGATCCTCTTTATAGAGGTACGTAGGCAGCTTAGAAATCCTAAGTTCAGTCATGTTTCAATTATCTTGTTGAGTTTACACACTTAATAAAGATATTGAACAATAAAGACGGCGTGAAAGATAAAGCGGCAAAAGTAATGGCAAAAGTAAAGTGCAGCTGATCATTCATAAGATAAAGCGGACTTCAATACAAGGAAAATAAAAAAGCAACATAAAGCAAATTCTAAGTAGAGCTAAACAAAAGGATCAACATCCTTTATCTATCTCAAAGCGGCTTCCAATCTTGACTTGGACTTCTTCAAATCATCAGCTACAGTGCTCTCAAGAACTGGAGTCTTCTCGATAGTACGGACGATTTCTGTAGCAGCGCGGGCTTCATCCTTTGCATTCTGAGCAAATTGTTGGTCTTGCTCCAGTGTTAGAAGCAGCGCCTTCTTCTTCCTTTGCAGCTCATCAAGCTCCATTTCCAACTGCCTGTACTCAGCTCGAGTAGCTTCAACCTTCTTGGATGCTTCGGCGTCATTCACCTTGCGAGCATGAAGATTGTTCTTTGCCTCCTCCAAACGCAGATCGAGAGTCTCTCTATCCATGCCATCTGCAGACTTCGACCTCACAGCATCGTATGCATCAGCTTTGTCGAATAAGGCTGCCAATTCACTCTTCAAGACGGAAGAATTGACCCGGTCAAACTTCTTCATCTCTCCCAATATAAGCGGCACTTGCTCCTACATGGAAGACATCATGTCGATAGGAGTCTTGGCAATCTTGCTGATGAAGTCTTTCCACAAGACAGAAACATAATTTCGCTGGTGATTTTCGATAAATCTATCACCCTAAAAAAAATAGAAGTCCCATCCTTGCGAGGAGGTTCGGGCATGGGAGTCTGAATAGGTCTCATTGACATCGTCACGGAATTAGAGGATACTTCGTCATATGATTGAGTTTCTTCTGTGCCAAGGACCTCATGTACAGTCTGAAAAGGAGAAATGAAAAATATAAGAAGACGTAAAAGAAAAATGCAAGTCAACGATAAAAGGATGGAAACTTTCTTTCTCAGACGAGAGGCTTCAGAGTCGATTATTTCTTCAACAGCCTTGGAAAATTCCTTACGTTTCTGACGTTTCCAGTTGACATCCTCACATCCACTTTGACTCACAGATTGTTGAACAGTAGGTTTCCTCTTTTGCTTCTGCAGGTGCTCGATGCCTTTGGAAGATGGAATCATCTGACCGGGAGAAACCTCTTCCTCCTGAATGGCCTGAGAAGTAAGATCACCACGGATTCAGGTGAAAATTGCATAATTTTAATGAGCTTTTATTGTCTAATTTTATTGTGATTCCATGCTTTGTTCACTAAATTTTAATTAATTGTGCTTGAATTGAGCAAAAGATGGGTTTTATTAATTTGTATAGGAAAATTGATTTGATTATTGGTAATTTATTTGGCCCAATTATTAAATTCTTAGCTTAAAGTGGGTAGCCCATTACACTTGGATTCTAACTAATAGCATAAAATAATTGTGAGATTTGATTTCATAATTTTAGGGATTGTAATTGACTCTTCACAATTTTAGGGATTGTAATTGACTCTTTCCTTGTATAGTTTAGGAAAGTTTCTTGTATATAATGTAGAATGTAAATTATTATACTCAATGGACATATAATATTACATTCACATGGTATCAGCCTACTCAACTGAAACCCAAATTCTCCTTCCATCGTGAACCTTCCTCCCTTCTTCTCTCTTTTTTTACAGCCCACCTCCTCATCTCCTCATGCCACCATGGCTTCTTCTTCATCGGATAATCTACCTTACGCTACATTAATTCATATGCTCACTATTAAGCTATCGTCCATGAATTATCTATTGTGGCGTAGCCAAATTTATCCCCTTCTTACTGGTCAGGGTCTGGTTGGCCTGATAGACGGTTCCCGTTCACCGCCATCATCTGATGTGGTTGTCGATGGTAAATCCTCTCCAAACAAAGATTTTCTCTCTTGGCGCGTTGAAGATCAGAGACTTGTTAGTCTCATTTTTTCAACACTTACAGAAGAATCAATGTCTGTGGTTGTTGGTTGCACTACTGCACAATCCGTTTGGATGCTCTTGAAAATGCTTTCAGCCATCAATCCAAGGCTCTTGAATTGAGTCTCAAGACCCAACTTCAAAATCTTAAAAAAGGAGACCGCTCTGTTACGGAGTTTGGGCGTGAATTCAAAATGGTGTGCGATCAATTGTCTGCTATTGGAAAACTTGTTGATGAAACTGATAAAGTTCATCTCTTTCTCAAAGGCCTTGGATCGGGATTCTCCAGTTTCTCGGTGACTCAAATGACATTATCTCCATCACCGTCATTTTCCTCTATGTTGAATAACGCCAGTGCTTGGGATATGTTTCGGACAGCCCTTGATCCAGCACCTCTAACACAGGCGGCATTTGTTGTTCATACCAGTCGCCCACCTACATCCCATGAAAACTCCAACAGCCGCGGACCTGGCTCTAAATCTGCATCTGGTCAAAAACCTGGGACCAACTCTTATGGCGGATATGGGCAGAAAAAAGGCAATGGAAATGGCTCATGGCAGAAACGGCCTCCTCATTGCCAAATATGTCGGATCAATGGAAATTATGCTGACGTGTGTCCAGACAGGTTTAATCAGCCCTTGGTTTCTTCTCAAGCCAACATTGGCGAAGCGTTCTCAGCGGCTTGCTCAGTCTCAGACGCCCCCCTCTTCGGATTGGTACTTAGATACGGGTGCTTCTGCTCATATGACTCCATCTCAAGCTCACTTGGATTCCTCTTTACCCTACACAGGTTTGGATACGGTTATTGTTGGTAATGGTGTCTTCCTATCAATTTCTCATTTGGTTCATGCTTTATAAATGCTTCTATTAATCTGTTTGAGGTATTGGTTGTTCTGGGACTTACTAGAAATTTGCTTTCCGTAAGCAAATTGACTTCTGATTCACAGTTGATGTGATTTTTAACGACAATTGTTTTACTATTCAGCATCGAGTCACTCGGGAAATACTGGCCCGAGGCAGTCGTAGGAATGGCCTCTATATCTTGGATGTTCCTAAAGTGGCATTGGTAGAAGCTCGTACACCGAAAGCGTCCTTTGAGTTGTGGCACTCCTGGCATGGCCACGTTTCTTTTGATGTTATTTCTTTTTTAAATAAAATTGGGAGTATTTCTGTAACTTCTTTACTTCCCAAATCTGAAATTTGTGATTCATGTGAACAAGCTAAGAGTAGACGTTTGCCATTTATTTTGGATAACAAAAGATCATCTTCTGTTTTGGATCTAGTACATTGTGATTTATTGGGGCCTGCGCCCGTTATTTCTGATTCTGGATTTCGTTATTATGTTATCTTTGTGGATGATTTCTCACATTTCACCTGGCTCTACCCATTACATCATAAATCTAATTTTTTTGATGTATTGCTCCAGTTTCGTACATTTGTTGAAAATCAATTCTCATCGAGAACTAAACCGTTTCACAGTGATGGAGGAACCGAATTCATAAACAATAAGGTTCAGAATTTTTTTCGAGAATCAGGCATTCGTCACATTCTTTCTTGCCTATACACTCCAGCTCAAAATGGACGAGCAGAGCGGAAACATAGACATGTCACTAAAACGGGTCTTGCAATGCTTTTTCACTCTCACACCCCTGTGAAATATTGGGTGGATGCATTCAGTAGTGCGGTGTACATAATTAATCGTCTTCCATCTAAGGTGCTCAATTATAAGTCTCCATTTTAGTTATTATTTTCCACCACTCCTAACTTTGAGAATTTCCATCCTTTTGGTTACCGAGTTTATCCATGCCTCAGAGATTATACTACAAGTAAATTTGAGCTGCGTAGCACATCTTGTATTGTTTTGGGCTGTAGTAGCTCTCACGAAGGGTTTCGTTGTCTCGATCCAAAATCCTTCCGCATTTATATATCTCGTCATGCTAAATTTGATGAGACATGTTTTCCATTCTCTAAATCTCCTAACAGGTTCGGCTCTACTCATCTACCTGTTTAAGAATTTTTTGAACCTGCTCGTCTGATTGGGCCGTCAAGCCAGAGTTCTAGTGCCTCTATTGAAGCACCTAACTCAAGCCCAAGCACCATTTGTGATGCTCCTATCTTGCCATCCACTCCACGGCTTATGCACCCAGACTTGCACGAGCCTCCTGCTCATGAGGCTGGGCCCTTTATTACGCAGTCTGTGGAACATGTTTTGCCAGATGAGTCGAGACCCGTGGCTTCTTCTGCACTTATTCCACTTCAGCCAGTAGCTCCACCTTCAACTCATCCCATGCAAACACGAGCAAAATCAGGTATTTTTAAACCAAAGCATGTAGCTGATTATGCTTGTACTAGTCTATTTAATGCTCTTCTTGCTGTTAGTGAACCTCGAGGCATTAAATCTGCATTAAAGTGCCCGGAATGGGTCAAGGCTATGACTGAGGAGCTCTCTGCTTTGCATTTAAATCAGACTTGGGATCTAGTACCTCGTCCTCCTGATACTAATATTGTGGGGTCAAAATGGGTATTTCGTACAAATTCTTAGCTGATGGTTCAATTAATTGATATAAAGCCCGACATGTTGCTCAAGGATTCACTCAGGTCCCAGATTTTGATTACTCTCATACGTTTAGTCCTGTTATTCGAGCCTCTATAGTTCGTACAGTGTTGTCTCTAGCTGTTTTGCACAATTGGCCACTTCACCAGTTGGACGTAAAAAATACCTTTCTTAATGGGGCTTTATCGAAACCTGTGTTTATGGAACAACCTCCTGGATTTATTGATGCTCAGTTTCTGAATCATGTTTGTCGCCTTAAAAAGGCATTGTATGGGCTCAAGAAAGCACCTCGTGCTTGGTTCCAATTCCTCAGTGACTTTCTCTTGAGTATTGGATTTATCTGCAGTCGTTCTGATTCTTCACTATTCATTTACATTCGTGGGTCATCTATTTTATATCTTTTAGTATACATTGATGACTTCATTCTCACAGGAAATTCTAAAGAGGTTTAATAGGCTTTCATTGATTGTCTTGGACAGAAATTTGCTATCAAGGATCTAGGAAAACTTAACTATTTCTTAGGTCTTGAAATCACTTATACACCTACTGGTATTTTTCTCAATCAGGCAAAATATGCTCGTGACATTCTTCAACGAGCATCTCTTGAGGATTCTAAACCAGTATCGACTCCTTTAGTTGCTGGTTGTCAACTATCTTCAGAGCGTAAATTATTTAATGACCCTGCACTTTATCGATCTCTAGTGGGTACTCTTCAATATCTCACAATCACTCGACCAAATTTATCATTTGCAGTCAATTTGGTTAGTCAGCATCTTCAGAGCCCTAGTATTGATCATTTTTAGGCATTGAAACGAATTCTTCGCTATGTAAAGAGTACTCCATCCTTTGGCTTGACTTTTTCTTGTGGCTCCTCACTCGCTCTCATTGCCTACTCTGATGCTGATTGGTCCCGATATGTGGAAACTAGACGTTCTACCTAAGGTTACTCTATCTATCTTGGTGGAAATCTCATTTCTTGGAGCGCCAAGAAACAACCTACTGTTTCACAATCTATTTGTGAGTCTGAATATCGTGCATTGGCCAATGCAACTTTAGAAATTGTATGTTTGCTACAATTATTGCGTGAGCTTCAAGTCAAGCTTCCTTGTCCGATTCTCTATTTGGACAACAACAGTGCAATCTTCCTAAGTCAAAATCCAAGTGCTAATAAAAGAGCTAAGCACATTGATATTGACTTTCACTTTGTTCGAGAGCTTGT
This sequence comes from Prunella vulgaris, assembly GCA_026898435.1. Lineage (NCBI taxonomy): Eukaryota > Viridiplantae > Streptophyta > Magnoliopsida > Lamiales > Lamiaceae > Prunella > Prunella vulgaris. The sequence continues at coordinate 470,562 of JAPKLY010000195.1, forward strand.
CTCTAGTGGCCGCCTAGATACACAGTTTGTTTCGTCGGATTTACAAATAGCGGACGTCTTCACAAAGGCATTACATCGACCTCTCTTTGAATTTTTTAGAGGCAAGCTGCGCGTTGGACCACATCCCTCGTCTTGCTTGAGGGGGGATAATAGCATAAAATAATTGTAAGATTTGATTTCATAATTTTAGGTATTGTAATTGACTCTTTCCTTGTATAGTTTAGGAAAGTTTCTTGTATATAATGTAAAATGTAAATTATTGTACTCAATGGAAATACAATATTTAAATTCACACTAACTGTGCCATTATTTTGTAGAAAGATGTATGCAGTAGACTTAGGGACTGAAAGCAAAAGTGGGTGGATATGCTTTGACCAAGAATTGAGATATGAGAAAATGTGGCATTTTAATTGCCACAAAATTCTCAACTACTCAGTGAACCACCATTAATCTTCAAATTGCCAAGTTTCACGCCTACATTCACCTTATCACTGGTGCAAATGAGTCAAAACCAACACTATTCATTGCTATAAACCACACGCCCAGCAATGTCGTCGCTCAAGCCACCAGAGAAGAAACTCAACACCATGAGAGCCCATCCAAAACGGCCGCATTTCACACATCTCCACAGCCTCTGCCCCTGTTCTCGAAGAAGCCCAAACCCGCTCAGAATTAACCAATTGCTGCTGAAAATGAAGCTTCCACAACCACTTCGCTGGAAGAGGAAAGAGGCATCCTTCTCCAGAAGCTACTCAAAGTCGTAGCCTCTGCCACAACAGCCACAGCAAGTCCACCAACTCGCTGGAAAATTCAGAGCCAGTCGCCGGAAGGAAACTACTGTCGGAGCAAATCTCGCAATCGAAACACCCAACACCGGAATTAATGGAAAGTATCAGTCCCTATTCCTAATTGAAGCCCGAGTCTGTTCAATCCACCTATTCATTGAAGAAGAGAGGTAAATGTGCTTTACTTAAAGAGTTGCTGAAAAGAAGCCGGGTGCAGTGGCAGTTCAGAACTTCAAACCATTTGTTATGGGAAATTTCTTCTTCAAAGTGTTTTCTAAGATTTTAGCCTCGCGCCTAGGGGGTTCGTGAGCTCCTATTTATGCCCGTTTCAATATGTGTTTGTCCCGGGCAAGAGTATTCACACATGCGTTGCTTTGGCATCTACGGTGATTAATAATCTGAGTCCCAAACTGGTGCAGCGGGCTTTTGTGAAGATTGATATCACGAAGGCTTTTGACCCTGTAGACTGGGATTTCTTGAAGGCGGTGCTTACTAGGATGAATTTTGCCCCCAAATTCATCTCACTTGTTGATAAGATTTTATCCTCCTCACAGCTATCCATTCTATTAAATGGGCGGGTGATGGGCTTCTTCAGCTGCTCCAGAGGGGTTCGTCAGGGTGATCCTTTATCTCCTCTCCTTTTCTGCCTTGCGGAGGAAGCTTTAGGACGCATGTTGGAATGGAAGAGTGCAATGTCTGCTTTTTCTATGCAGATTATATTGTTGTGTTATTGAATGCGGTGAAGGGTGATATGGATTGTCTTGCTCAAGTCCTTCAGTTCTATGGGGATATTTCAGGACAACGTTTTAGTCAGGCGAAGTCCAGGGTTTATTTCTGCAAAGCAGTCCCTTTGGAGATTAAAAGGTATTGTTCGCGAGTCCTGGGTATCATGGAGGGTAAGTTGACTTTTGATTACCTGGGTATTCCTTTGTTTTTTGGGCTGCCGAGGGTATCTTACATTAAGCCTGTTGCGGATAGAGTTCTTAGCAGGTTCCCGGGTTGGCAAGGCCGGTGTCTTTCCTTAGCAGGGCGTCTTTGTTTGATCAATTCGGTTATTGCCTCATCAACAGTGTATTCTATGATGGTTTATAAGTGGCCAGCTCCGCTTGTTGCAAAGGTTGAGGCTGCGATGTGAATAAGCGTAACAACTCTTGCTCGGTGCAGTAGAAGCGGGTTTGCTCTCCATTTTCAGAGGGTGGCCTGGGGGTGCGTTCTCTACATTTCAAAAATGAATCCTACACATTCAAGCTGGCCTGGGATATTTATACTTGCCCGACACCAGATCTTAAATTTCTGCATTTCCACTTCTACACTAGAACTCGCCGTCTAAAAGATAGAAGGGGTACTTCATCTTTTTAGGCGGCAGTTCGTTCACACTTTGCTGTAATCTGCGAAGAGGTACGTTGGTTAATTGGGGTTCGTTCAAGGGTAAGCTTTTGGACGGACAATTGGTTGGGATATATTCTAGTTGAGAGGATCCAGATTCCAGAATTTTGGGCTCGGAGTTTGGTTAGTTTGTGGGGCGATTTTTATTTTGATGGCCTTTGGCATTTTGGTACGGATTTTTTTCTCTCGCATGCGGACATTGTCAAGGACATTCTGGCCTTGCCGGTATGTGATGGGGAGGACAAGGTTGTGTGGTGTAAATCAGTTTCTGGTCTTATCGCGGTAAAACTTATTTATGAAGATCACCGACAACACTTCTCTAGTCCTATTAAGTTCACTTGGATCGGGAGGTCTTTCATTCCTCGGGCACGTTCAACTCTAGTTCGGAGGCGCTTCGGTATCGGATTCCTACTTCCAAATGGGGTGTAAAGTTTGGTGTAGCTGGTCCTGCCGTGTGTTTTTTGTGTGGCGACGCAGAGGAATCCTTAGATCACATTTTTGCAGATTGCGTCTTCGTGAGGGAGGTTCTTGGTCATTTCATTTCCACCTTTTGTATGTCTATAAAGTTTGATGGTTGTTTTTTAGGTTTGTTTTGCGCAGGTTGTGGCTGTTCGTCTAAGTGCGCATATGATGGATTTGTGGGTGTTGATTTTTGTCACTTCTATTTGTAGCATCTCGAAGGTGAGGAACTTGTGGGTGTTCGACAATGTTCAGCCCTCGGGAAGGGGTTGTATTGTTTGGATTTGTTCAGATATTGTCTCATGTGCATCTCTTATTACCTCGGCGTCGAGTGGTTTGGTGTCCGATCTCTTGCTTGCACGAGGTGTGTGGATTAAGTTGACTCCCAAGCGGACACGGGTGGTCCGTTCCATACGTTGACAGGTCCCTCCTCCTTCTTGGACGAAAGTGAATACGGATGCAGCTTTTGGTGGTCATTCGTCAGGTTCTTTCTTGGGGGCAATTTTTCGTAACATCCGAGGGTTCTTCATGGGCGCTTTTTTCTTGAAGGGTAGTTGGGAACTCACGCTAAAGGGGGAATTGGCTGCTGCTCTACATGCTATCATTTATGCATGTGAGAAGGGGTGGTTGCGCCTATGGGTGGAATCGGATTCGCTGTTGGCGATTAGTACTCTCAAACGGTCCACACGTTTAATCCCTTGGAGAGTTTTGGGTCAATGGGTAAAGGCTATGTGTGCGGCTGCGGACATGGTGGTCATCTATTCTCATATTTTTTGGGAAGGCAACAAAGTTGCACATCTTGTGGTTGCGACGCGTGAGGAATGTATCTGGATTTGAAAGCCTATGACTTTTTTGATTCGTCCTCTTTTTTATGATCTCCACTCTGAATATTTCAGGACTTAACTTTTTTGCTACATCACTGGTATGATGTGTTTTGTTATTTCGGGACTATTTCGTTTACGGCCTTTTTTTCAGGCTTTCTTTTCTAGGAAGTTAGGTGTATATGGTGGCACTCTTTTTCTCCTCCGACCGGTTTATCCACAAGGGTGGTTTACGATGAGGTTTTTAATGAGGCTCATCTCACCAATGTAATCCTTCCTGTAACCTGGCATGTGGGTTTGAACTTTTTCTTTGTTGTTATATAATCATCTTATTTCTTAAACAGTTGCTGAAAATAGAGAAAACATTTTTTTTTCTACAACGCTCGAGCAAGCCAAGAATGCTGCTTGATCGAGAGGATTGGATTTGTGAAATGATCGAGCGGTAGGAAATTTCATGTACAGAGAATTTTGGCTCGGACAAAAGCTCCTACGCTCGGACAAAAGCTTCTACGCTCGGACAAAGGCTAGTTCGCGCTCGATAATGAAAAATTCCAATTTTCATAATTTTGTGGGATCAAGTTGCGAAAGTTATTACTTTCTCTTGAATTTAGAGAAACGGTTTCCTTCATTTCTTGAGAGGATATCCATGTTTTCACCTTGCTTGTAAAAGGGGCAGAGGGCATGAAGGGAATTACACTACACATAACACACAATACATTCAGCAGATTGGAGGATAGAAATACTATTGTAGCAGCCGAAAATCACACACACTCAAAGGTGGTGTTCACCTATTTTCTTATTTCTCAACATTTTAGAGCATGGAAGGAGGCTTTGAGTTAGGATTTTGATTCTCCAACACTTGCAAGAGACTAAGCTTCATATTTCCCTTGTTTTATTGTTGTCATTTAAATTTTGTAATTGTTGAGACTATGTTAATTTTTGGCTAGAACACTTTTGGTTCTAGGCCTATGTAAATACTTAAATTGAAGTTTATGGTTTAATATTTTATTTAAGTGGTGTTTGTGAGATATTTTTATTAGTATGCTTAATATTAATTGCAAGCATGTTTTTATTTGCCATGATAATGTGTTTATCTATGTTAGTGAGATAAGATTGAAGGATTTATTTCATTAATGGAACCTAAGCATGCTACCTAAGTGATTATTAGTTTGAGAAAATAATTAATCATTAGGAGGGATTAGAATGGTCTTTTGAGCTATTATGGATTGATAATATTTGCTAGGTAGAAATACATGCTTATATTATTCTTTCTTTGAATTAGTTGGATTGAAAAATTGATTAATTCTACTTTAGTCACCAACCCTATGAAAATGAACACAACCACTTGCATATGCCTTAGGACCTATTTTCTCTGATTGATTGTTAGTTGTTATTTTTGTGAGTTAAGTTTGCATTAGACTTGATTGATCATTTTATTGATTTATATTTTATTTAATTATAGCTAGTGACATTTTAGTTGGTAATTGAAAATAGATTAAGTTCAAAACACCCTTCATTAAGTGATATTTTCTAGAAAGAACAAAACCATTTTATAACATTTTTACACTAACCCTTCCTCGTGGGATCGACTCGTATTTACCATCCTACAATTGACATCGTGCACTTGCGGTTGTTTAATTTTATGTGTTGGAAAATATTGGAACAAGTTTATTGCGCCGTTGTCGGGGAAGGGAATTTTTAGTTCTAGTATGTTTTTGTTTGAGTTTTTTGCTAGAATTTATATTTTTTCTTAATTTTTTAAAATACCAAAAATACGTGTCATTTGTTTATTAATTCTACTACTCTTTTTTTAATTTTAACTTGTTTTAATTTCTTGGCATGGGTTATGATCACGAGGTCTAGAAGAGGAGAACAACCACTTCTACTTTTGGACTTAGAGATTGAGGCTCGTTGTAGGAGGCAAAATGCGGAAAGAAGAAGATAAGAGAGAGTGGGGATTAATATAGGCGAAAACAATCTGAATCCGATGGTAGGAGAAGTTATTGAAGATGAAGGGTCCGATCATGAAAACCATGAGAATATGCCAAATGATGATGAAGTACCATAAGGTGCTCAAGCTAGAGAAGGGGCACCGAGACAACCAAGAGTTCTTAGAGATCACTTTCAACCGGTGCCTAGACCTCATAGAGGAGTGGGAAGAGAGCCCATTGATGCTCCTACCTTTGAGCTCAAGCCCCAACTAATTTTCATGGTGCAAAATCATCAATTCGGTGGACTACCAAGTGAAGATCCGAACCTCCATTTATCTCAATTCCTTGAGATAAGTGGAACCATTAAGATAAGAAGAGTGCCTCAAGACTATATCCGACTTCAACTATTTCCATTCTCCCTCCGAGATAGAGCCAAGCATTGCTACAACTCCCTTGATCTAAGGGTGATTAAAGAGTGGAACGATTTGGTGGACTCATTTCTTATGAAATATTTTCCCCCTATCAAGACCATTCAAATTAGGGGGGAAATATCTTCATTTGCTCAAATTGAAGATGAATCGATGACGGAGGCATGGGAAAGGTTTAAGGACTTGGTGAGAAGTTGTCCACAACATGGGTTCTCTCGTGTTCAAGAATTGTGCTACTTCTACAATGGATTGGATCATCAAACGAGAACTATGGTGGATTGTTCGGCCAGAGGATCTTTGTTGAATCGAACAATGAATGATGGGTATAATCTTCTTGAGGATTTAGCGAAGAATGGTAGTCAATGGCCATCCGGAAGACGACAACATCGAAGAATTGCCTCCACTCAAGATTCGGAACTTCTTGCAAAGCTCTCTTCTAAATTGGGTAATTTGACCTCTTTGATGTTAAAGCAAAGTATCAAAGAGCAAATGGAAGGAGCACCGTTAGAAGAAGCTCATTACATGGGGTATCAAAGGGATAGAAATTTCAGAGATAGGTCATATCGATGACATCCTTCTCATCACAACTCGAACCAATACCATCCGGGGTTGAGAAATCATGAGAATTTCTCATATGCTAATCCAAGAAATGCAATTCAACAACCAGTGGATTTTACGATCAAAGATGGAGTGATTGAAGAGCATTCCAAGAAGTTGTCAATGAAAGAGATGTTCACTTCTTTCATGGGAGAGAGCAAGAACTTCATGAGGGAGACTAGGCATAAATTCATGAAACAAGATGAGAAGATTGATGAAATCAAGGATAATATGAAGGCAATTGAGATACAAGTGGGGCAAATCGCCAACATGATGGGGAGTCAACACAAGCAAGGCCAATTTCCTTCAAATACGGAATTGAATCCTAAAGAGCATTGCAAGGCCATCAAGTTGCACAGTGGAACCACTTATGAAGGTCCTAAGATGCCTAGTGAAGAAGAGAAGGAAGAGCCAAATGAAGTAGTTGAAGAAGTGGTCCAAGAAAGCGAGGAAAAAGAGATAGAAATTGAAGAGGAGAAAGTTGAAGAGGAAAATGTGGAGAAAGAAGAGAATGCACCTCTACCATCTCAAGACAAGGGGAAACAACTCATTCCACTCCCATTTTCCCAAAGGTTGAAGAAAAAGAACTTGGATGCAAAATTTGCTAAGTTCTTGGAGGTATTCTAGAGGATTCATATCAACATTCCTTTTGCGGAGGCTCTTGAGCAAATGCCTCACTACACCAAGTTTTTGAAAGACATAATGTCTAACAAGAGGAAGATGGCCGATTATGAAACCGTAAACCTCACCGAAGAGTGTAGTACGATTTTGGAAGCAAAGCTTCCAAAAAATTTGAGGGATCCCGGTTCGTTCACACTCCCATGCTAAATTGGAAATGGAGGAAGCTTTAGAGCTTTATGTGATTTGGGGGCAAGCATAAACCTCATGCCCCTTTCGATCTTCAAGAAGCTTGGACTTAGAGAGTTGAAGCCCACCACTATCAATCTTCCCGGTAGATTGTGTCGTAATTGACATGGAGGAGGATAAATCTATTCCTCATATCTTGGGAAGACCATTTTTGGCAACCGGTGGGGCCGTGATTGATGTTAAGAAGGGAGAACTTGCTCTCAATGTGAACGATGGGCACGTGATGTTCAATATCTACAAGGCCATCAAGTTCCATGATAATGAGGGGGATAACTATGAATGCAATATGATTGAGCACGTTTAAGCTTGTGTGGAAGAACAAGTGGAGAGAAATCTTCTTGAAGACTCTCTTGACTTTTGCCTAAGACATTCAATCTCTCAACCTTCTAATTTTCTTTTTTACTTAAATTTTGAAGATTTGAATGATGTAGATCTATTTGACTATATTTATTTTCTTGATGTTTTGTATGAACTACCCATTGTCAACGATGAGGAGTATAAAGAGATACGGAAGGAAACTATGTTTGAGGGGTGTTAGTCCCAGATAGACAATAACAGGTGTATGGGGGGAATACACCTGTTAGTACAAATTTTTTAAAGTATGAATCTTTCAGCGGACTTAAGAACACAGGTGACCTAATTAACAAAATCACTAAACTGAAAGGTCCCCTGATAGGTAACCTGTGTTTTGATCAGAATACAAATTTATCAGCGGATTAAAAGAACACCTTTTCAAAGAATTTTGACAACTCACACAAAAGAAATAAAGCAGTAAGGACACAGATGATTTATAGTGGTTCGGAGTTAAACTTCTCCTACATCCACTTTTCCTGATTTAACAGGAGAATTCCTTAACCTCATGAATTCCTTGTTTTAGAGTACCAAGGTGCACTGATCAATAATAGATTCTCTTGATCTCTAGGATTTTCCCTGAGTCCTAGTCCTCTCAAGATTTCAGACTGATTGCTCAGCTTACTTTCTTCCAACTCACAGCCTTGAACCTGTTACAGTTTATGGGCTTTGAGTACTCCAACTAAGGTTGAGATAACTCTTTACAATGATGATCAATATCTAGGTTGGGTTATCTCAGTAAGCTTCTTATGATAGTACAGTGTAAGCCTAATTACAGAGTTGAGCTCTAAACAATGTAAGCACTTGGGAAACTAGTGTGATTTCGAGTGCTTGAGTATTGAGATGAACTTTAGAGAGCTTTAGAAATTCAGATGAGCTTGATAGTTTCCCGTACTTAGCTTCTTCTTCAACTGCTGTATATATTGACTTAATTTGAAAGACTATCCGTTGGAGAGATAGTTTCAAATTAAGCTATTTTGGTAGTCCAACGTTCTTCAAAATCTTTTTCATATTTTGGATTGGTCAAATACGTTAATTGTTGTAGTCCAACGTTCTTCAAGATCTTCTTCAGATTTTGGACAGTCAACTCTTAAGCATTAATGGTTGAAGGCTCATTAAATGCCTACTTAGAGTTAATGCAGCTGCCTTTGAAAAGTGTGCCTTCCTAGGTTGTTGGTTGCTTCTGAACCTGGTACTGACAGGTCAGTCTTTTGTGTCAGGTCCGTACATATGTGGCAGCTTCTCATTGGTCTATCTTTAATTGTTCCTCAGTCCAGTCAAACGGTTATATTGAAGTCTTCTATCTTTTCATCAGATGACTTAGAACATTCCATTTGTTGCATTTAACACTACATTTATGTGTTGCAACTACCATCATTAATACTGAAGTGTATTAAATGCATCAGGCTTGTTCTTCTCAGGGGAGTTCTTCAGGTCACATTTACTTAGACTTCTGAGGTGTCTTTCTTCAGAAGTGGGAGTATCTCCTAACTCTTTATCAGGCTAGTCTAACCAACATCAGGCTAGTTCTGTCTATGGTAGCCTGATTTTTGTAACTTGATTTTTCTAAGTTTTGACATAGCCTCCTAACAATTAGGCTATTTTTCTAATCTTTACAACTCTTTAGCGTATCAGGGGAGTCTTTTGGGATTATATCAAAACATTTCATTAATCATTTCCCAACAATTTCCCCCTTTTTGATAAGAACAAAGACTCAACTGGCTGACTATTTATCAGTGGACTTATACTTAGAAAAAAATTTAATTTGAAGATTCCCCCTGAATGTGTACCTGCAGGTTAGTTAGGCAGTTTATATATATGATAGTGCAAAGGCCTAACAGATAATGAGATATTATCTTGGGCTTAAGAAGAGTAGATATTTCCATTAATTGTAAAAGCTGATTATAGTTTACATCATTCCATACAGTAATCAGAACTGATACTACCCTGCCCAAAAATAAAAAAGATAATAAAAGACCATCTTCCCTTCTTCTTCTCCTTCAGTGTACTTCTTCTCATACAAGCCTTTTCATAGATTGGCAAAAGTTGGTTCCAAACCATACTGACTGAAGACCCTCTTCTTTACTTCCATCTTCTTCTGAATAATATGAGGAGAGTGTCCCTTGAGTCCAGTCTGCTCACAGATCAATAGCCATTCACCCAAGATCTCCTGAAGATTGACTTCTCCACTTGCATCCACCGGAGGCATGAACATGATAGGTCCAGGAGCCTTAAAAGGCTGACCTCCACTGTGCTCTTCCAAGGCATTCAGGATTCTGGAATAAAACCCAGGCCAGTTCTCCACTATCTTTTGATGAAACACTTCATCAGCTTCAATTCCTTCATATTCACCTGTCACATAGTAGGGGTAGACAAACTCCCTCTTGGCTTCTTCCCACTGGTCATTAATGTCTCTGGAAATCCAAGGGTCTATGTGGGCAAATTTGGCCACTGGCTCACTGATCTGTCTTGCCTTCATCCTCCAATAGGAGTTTCTGGGTGTCCTTGGTGGTGGGGGTTTCATCACCTGACCACTCTCCATAAGCTTCCTCTTTTCCTCAGCCTTCTGCCTGTTGTGCTCAGCAAGTGTTTGGCATGTCTTTACAGCTAGAGCTAGAAGGCTTAGAGTAGGTGCCCTGAACAACTCCTCAGTGGACTGGACTTGTACCACTTTGGATGGTGGAGGTGGATTCTCAACAGTCAGCTCCCTGACATCTTCATCTTCTTCTTGTTCAACCATGATCCTCCTCTTCTTGGTCACCTGAGTGTCAGATGACCCACTACTTTGGACACTGCTTTGTCTTTTCTCCTTCAAAATCTGATCCCTAGCCTTTGATAGTCTTGTAACCCTTCCTGCATCAGCAATCCCTTTCTTCTTCTCATGAGCTGTAGCCAGCTCACCTTCTTGGACAAGAGTGTCAATTTCTTCCCTAACTTCATAAACAACTTTCTCAGGAAAAGGCCCCTTTCCAACTGTTGGTCCACCAAGAGGCCTATTATGTCTCTCTCCTCTTCTTTCCCCCTTCTTGCTAACTCTCCTGGAGAGTTCAGCAAGAGCTACAGAATGCTTGGTTGTGTCTTGTTCAACCACCCTAAGATTGGTGAGACAATGCTCAGTTTCTTCATTTAGTGCTTTCAGATGGTAGGCAGCATCCACTCCAAAGTCAGTGAAGGTCTTTAACTTCTCTTCAATGATTAGATTTGTAACAGCCTGAGTGGGAAGCACTGAAAGTGTCTGCCTAACCTGCACCTCTACTTCTTCTTTCAGGGCATTCTCCCTCCTGGTTAAGTATTCATCCATTCTGTTCATCAGGCCACCTGCCACAACATTGATGGTAGCCTGAATCAACCTTTCCCTTTCCTCCACATTTTCTTGCCTAACGGCCACAACAGCCTGTGCATGAGCCTGCCTCTCTTGCTCCAAACTAGCCTTCAGTTCATTGATTTCCTAGAGAGGTGCATCTCCATCTGATCCACATTTGTTGATAGATTGGTGATCAGAGTCAGATTTGATCCTTGGACTTGATCTAGATGCTAATCTAGCACAGTTGTCTCTATGGACTGTTCTTCCATCATGACTTCAATATTTTCCACTTTTCCAGTTAGACTTGCAATCGCCTTTCCTTCAATCTTGGGCTCAACACCAGCCTGAACAACACTTTGAATTACCCCTTCTATTTAGGCAATAGGGGTTTCATCAGGGGAGGGCACAGCTTCCTTCTGAGTCCCCTGAGACTCAGGTTGATTGTGAATGTCCTGACCTTCAGTGCCCTGGCTCTCAATCACCTGAGAGCTCCCGTGGCCTGCATCAACCTAACCCTCAGTAGTTGGGTTGGCTCCTTCCTCACCACCTTCTTTGTCCTAATCTTCCCTTGCCTTTTCCCGAGGCCCTTCAATTAACCTTTGCTCTTCCAGTTTCTTGGCAACCAGCTTGCCAAACTCCCACACAGCCAGTTGTAGACTGACTTTTTTCACCTGAGCAAATTCCAAAACTTCTCTCTCTTCCTTCCTCCAAAAAGACTCACCCTTTCCTTTGACTGCATCCAGCAACTCATACAAATACCCATCCTTCAATTTGACCAGTAGCCTGACCCTTTCAAACATCTCCTTGAGGGTTGGATGAGAGTTTAAGGCAGGATAGAATTTCTCCAATTCATAGCTTGCCTCCTCCTTTAGAGAGTCCAGATAAGTGTACTGAACTTCCTCATCATCCTCTACCTCAAACACAGATAGGATATCAGTGCCCTGTGTGGTGGGGGGTCTAATTTGGCTACACTTTCAGGTTGTTGAGAGCCTTCAGTGGGGTGTTCATGAGTTGTGGGTTTAGGGGATGTGGTTTTGGTTTGCTCTTTTGACTTTTGAGAGTCCCCAGAGGCTTCCTTTCCTTCATCAGATTTTGTTTCTTCCTCCTCTTCTTCCTCATCACTCTCCTCATCCTCCTCTTCTGCTTCCTCACCCTCCTGACCTTCTTCTACTCCCTTCAGGGCAGTGGAGGCAAGGAGATGAATGGGGGATTTCATTCCTTCCTCTTCCTCCTCAGTTGACCTTTCAGCAGATTAGTGAGTGGTGGAGGTCTCAGAGCTGCTGCTCATGGCTTTACTTTCCACAAAGGCTTTCTTCACAAGCCTTCTTTTCTTCTTCTCCAATTCTTCTTCTTTGTGAGACTTCATTTCTCACTTGGTTTTAGAGCTCTCTTCTTTAAGTCCAAGGGTGGACTGTCTTCAGTGGGGTCAGTGGAGGGGGTGATTCTCTTGACTCAGGGCCCTCTACTTTCATTTTCTCCAACAACTTCTCTGAGTTGAACAAGATTTTGGCCTTGTTCCAGGGTCTGGCATCAGGAAATGGGCACTTTAGATTAAGCTTCTCCAATATCAGGCATACCTTTATGGCATAGCACAATTTGTGCTCTATCACCAGCCTCATTTCACCTCCTTGAGTTTGTTTCTCTCCTCCCTCAGGTGTGAAATGAAGAATCCATGCCAGTTAAACTTTATCCTCCCACTGGTATGGACAATGGCAACCATCAGCCTTAGCTTTATCTTGCTGACTTGCTCTATATTCCCCTGATTGGCCAAGATGTATTTCCCAACAATCTCAGCCAGAAACTCAAACTTTGGCTTCAACAACTTCTTATTGAGGTTGGGGACATAGTGTTCCTTCTTCTTGGTAATAACATCCAAGAACTCCTCCTCTTGTCCAGCCACGAAGGTGCTAGGGTCCAAGCCCTCACTTGGAAGCCCTAGAAAGTCATGAAGATACTCCTGCCTAAGCAACTTGTGCCTCTTCATCACAGGCATTGAGATTACTTGACCCTTCTTATCTTTCTTGGTTTCATTTCTCTCCATCATCATAGTAGACCTGATGTATGTAACACTCTTCTCCATCTCCACAAAGAACTCCAACACTTGTCTGTCATAACATTTGTCAGGACCATTGGACAGAAACTTGCTGAGTCCAGCATTTTTGACATATTCAAAGGCTTTTCTGATATGGTGAAGGTTTGGGTCATTTAGCACTTTCTGGTTGTGAAAACATACTATAGGTTCATACCAGAGGTTTTGTTGTTAGAGAGTTCTTTGAAATCGATGTAGGGTTGAGACATTGTGTGAAAATAGGGTGCAGAGACACAAGGGGTTGAAGGTTTTATCGGTTGAGAGAGTTGAGAAAAATAAGGAATCGTGGGTAAAACTATTTAAGTATGGAAGTTATTTATATGGGTAATCAAGGGTGGAGATTCAATCTTGAGGAAACTGATCTATGGTTGAGATGAGAGTGATATCTTCCCAAGTGTTTTGTAATTATTACCAGAAATGGAAAGTGGGATGAATCTTGATCAAGGGTTAAGATTTAACTAAATGGCGGTTGAAAACGGGGCTTTTCATGAGAAAATACATCTCCCAAGATTTTACTGCACACTTACTATCACATTAAATGCGCCGCAGACACGGTTATCAATAAAGTAACCGTCAGTCAGAGGATATCTCAGGCTTGTTGACAGTGGACTTCCTCAGTCCTGTTTCTGTCAGTCGACTTCTTTTCTTATTCAGTGGAGTAGGTTCCACTGACTATCAGGGGGCCTGAAGATGTCAGTGGACTTATCAGCTGAGTCCACTGATGCTAGGTTGACCATTCTCCCTTGAATAGTGGCCTGTGAATCTATCAGATTAGTAGATCATTCCCCCTGACTTAGATCTCCTGATCAATTTCCTGACTCAGGATCAAGTAATCCTAACTCAACTGATAACTCATGTAACCTAGCCTCAGCCAAAGGTTTTGTGAGTATATCAACTCTTTGTTTGTCAGTGTGGATTTTCACAAGACAGATATCCTTCTTTTCCACATGGTCTCTGATGAAGTGATGTCTTATATCCACATGTTTGCATCATTTGTGAAGTACAGGGTTCTGTGATATTGCTATTGCACTATAGTTATCACAGAAGATATGTACTTCATTGGCTTGGATGTTATAGTCTGTTAATTGCTGCCTTATCCACAAGATTTGAGCACAACAACTTCCAGCTGCCATGTATTCAGGTTCAGTGGTGCTTGTTGCTACTGAGCTTTGTTTCTTTGAGAACCATGAAATAAGCTTATTCCCAAGGAATTGAGAGGTTCATGTGGTTGACTTCTTGTCAATCTTGCATCCTCCATAGTCAGCATCTAAGTAGCCTGTTAATTCAAAATTATCATCAGAAGGGTATCAAAGTCCCATATTGACAGTACCCTTGAGATATCTTAGGATTTTCTTTGTGGCTTCTAGGTGAATCTTCTTAAGCTACTTCCGGATCATTTAAAATATGCTTTCCTCGAATCAGGTGATCTCTTTCCTGTTATAGTTTCGGCACATTTGAATGATGTTGACCTTGAAAAATTGCTTAGAGTGCTTAGGTATCATAAGTCAGCTATTAGTTGGGATATTTTTTATTTGAAAGGTATTCCACCTACCATATGCATGCATAAAATTCATTTAAAGGAGTCGGCTAAGCCTAAGGTCCAAGGTCAAAGAAGATTGAATCCAATTATGCAAGAGGTAGTGAGGAAAGAAGTTCTTAAGTGGCTAGATAATAACATGATTTTTCCCATAAGTGATAGTGAGTGGGTGAGTCCTACACAAGTAGTGCCTAAAAAGGGAGGTATGACTATTGTGACCACCGATAGCTTAGAAGTTCTAGCTACTAGGACTATTGTGGGATGGAGAGTTTGTATAGATTATCGCATGTTAAATCTTGCCACTAGAAAGGATCATTTTCCTCTTCCTTTTATTGATCAAATGCTTGATAGGTTGGCGGGTTTTGAGTACAATTATTTTTTAGATGGGTACTCATGACACAATCAAATCTTGATTGATCCTGTAGACCAAGAGAAGACTACATTCATAACTCCTTATGTTATTTTCACATTTCGACGAATGCCATTTGGGTTATGTAATGCACCCGCCACCTTCTAAAGATGTATGATGGCTATTTTTCATGGCATGATTGAAAATATTAGAGAAGTTTTCATGGATGACTTTTCTATATTTGGATCTTTCTTTGATCATTATTTGCATAATCTTTCTTATGTTTTGCAGAGATGCATTGACACCAACTTGGTGCTCAATTGGGAGAAATGACACTTTATGGTCAAGGAGGGGATAGTGCTTGGACACAAGATTTCATCCAAGGGACTTGAAGTGGATAGAGTTAAGATCGTGGCCATCGAAAGACTTCCTCCCCCATCAAATGAGAAAGCATTGAGAAGATTTTTGGGTCATGCCGAATTTTATAGAAGATTTATTAAGGACTTCTCAAAGGTAGCCAAACCCATGTGTTCATTGTTGGAGAAGGATGTCGAGTTCATTTATAGTGAAGAGTGTGTGAAAGCATTTGAAATCTTGAAGGAAGCTTTGATAAAGGCACCTGTGCTAGTGAAGCCTGATTGGAGTCAACCATTTGAGCTAATGTGTGATGCAAGTGACTATGTCGTGGGGTAGCTTTGGGTCAAAAGAGAGAGAAACTTTTTTGAGTCATCTATTATGCAATCAAGACCTTGAATTCTACACAAAAGAACTACACCACAACTGAAAAAGAAATGTTAGTCGTGGTTTATAGCTTTGACAAATTTCGAGCATACTTGATAGGGGCCTAAACTATTGTTTTTACCAATCATGCGGCCATCAAGTATTTGTTTGATAAGAAGGAAGCTAAGCCTAGGCTCATTCGTTGGGTTCTCTTATTGCAAGAATTCGATGTGGAGATTCGAGATAGAAAGGGATGTGAGAATGTGGTAGCCGACCACCTTTCAAGACTTGAGAATATTGGAGAAAAGGATGTGCAAGTGCCAATTAAATAAACCTTCCCTGATGAGCAATTTTTTTTGTAGGAGACAATTGCCCTTGGTATGCCGATTTTGTGAACTATTTAGCCACTGGGACACCACCACCAAAGCTCACCTCACACCGAAAGAAGAAGTTCTATCATGATGTTAGATACTATATGTGGGAGGATCCATATCTCTTTCGAAGATGTTCGGATATGTCCATTAGAAGATGCTTTTCGGAAGAGGAATGGGAAAAGGAGATGGAGAAGTGTCATTCATCTCCATATGGTGGACATTTTAGAGCAAATCGAACGGCTTTCAAGGTACTTCAAAGTGGTTTTTATTGGCCTTCTATCTTTCGAGATTGCCAAGTCTTTGTGAAGAGGTGTGACAAGTGTCAAAGAATTGGGAATATTTCTAAGAAGCATGAGATGTCCTTGAAGAATGTGATCGAAGTGGAACTATTTGATGTATGGGGAATCGACTTCATGGGACCCTTTCCAAATTCTCAAGGGTTTACATATATTCCTAGCTATTGAGTATGTTTCGAGGTGGATTGAGGCCATCCCCACTTCCACAAATGATGCAAAGGTGGTCTTGAAGTTCCTTCGAAGGAACATCTTCTCAAGATTTGGCACTCCAAGAGCTTTAGTGAGTGATGGTGGCTCCCATTTTTGCAATCGATGGTTGGATCAACTCTTGGTCAAATATGGAGTTAAGCATAGGGTTACTACACCTTACCATCCTCAAGCCAATGGTCAAACGAACTTGCAAATCGAGAGGTGAAGTAAATTTTGGAGAAAGTGGTGGGAGTTCGTAGAAAGGATTGGGAAACCAAGTTGGATGATACACTTTGGGCATATCGTACTGCTTACAAGACACCCTTGGGGACTTCACCATATCAACTTGTGTATGGAAAATCTTGCCATTTACCCTTGGAGGTGGAACATCAAGCTTATTCGGCCATCAAAGAGTTGAATCTTGATCTAAAGGCTTTAGGAGAAGAGAGAAAAATGAAGCTTAATGAACTCGGTGAGTTTAGAAGTGAAGCCTATGAGAACTCTAAATTGTATAAAGAGAGGGCAAAGAGGTATCATGATAAGATGATTGAGAAAAGAGAGTTCAAGGTTGGAAGCTAGTGTTATTGTTTAACTCAAGGCTAGGACTATTTCCGGGAAAATTGAAGACTAAGTGGTCGGGGCCTTCTGAGATCAAGAATGTCACTCCTATGGGAAATGTGGAGCTTATGGGAAAAGATGGAAACACTTTTGTAGTGAATGGTCAAAGAGTGAAACATTATTTCGGAAATGAGCAACTCCAAATGATTAAATCACTTTACGTGGATGAAGCTTGAAGAAAAGGGAAGTTCGTCTGGCATAGGACGTTAAAAATAGTGCTACATGGGAGGCAACCCAAGATTTTACTTGTTTTCTTTTATTGCTTTTAAGTTAGCTTTGTTGATTGCTTAATTCTTTTGTACGTTGTTGGTAGAACTTTTTGGAGCTCAATGCAATTTTTTGGGACGCAAAAGAAGAAGAACGGGGATAAACAAGAAAGAGTGTGAAGTGCTAATTTTGATGAAGATGCTTGGATGTGCAAGGAGAACGGTAGTCCCAAACATAGAATTGTCGCCTATGGCAACATTCTAAGTTTGGGGGGGTTATTTCTTTCCTTTTTCTAATATTGATGGTGTCTCCTATTGTGGCTTGTGGTGTGCTTCATTTTATTGGCAATTATATTTACGCACTGGCGCACGCACCCGTGGTGCTATTTCTTTTATTGTGTTGTGAATGTGGTTGAGCTTTTGGTTGGGTTGACCTTGAGGATATTTTGCTCTTGAATGTTGATTGGATAATTTGATAAGTTGATGAGATATTTGATTGCATGATAGGATTGAGGTGGATTTTTGTGAAGGATGTTAAACTTGATCATTGAGAAATGCTTGATTTGTGATAAAATTTGAAAGTCGCGTGAGCTTTGAGCCTTTAATGATAGACTTCCATTTTTTAAGTCTAATGTATTTTTCTTGCTTGAGTGTGAAGTCATTTGTGTCATAATTCCTAAAACTTGCTTAGGTTCTTGTTGAGATTACTATATGTGCATGAGCTTTGAAAAATGATTTGAGGCAAATTTTCTTGCTTTCAAGCCACTTAGCCAAATTATACTCCATTCCCCTTATATTAATTCCTTGATAGCCACTTTTGAGCTTTTAAGCCTTATTCTTTGTGAGCTTGAATGAAACTTAGCCATTTTCTCTTTTAGCCTTTGTCCTTAATTAGATCAAATTCTTGAGTTGTTTGAAGAAAGAGAGAAAAAATGGTTTTAATTGTGGAAAGAATGTGAAATATATGGCAAAATGTGGAATGTGGGTATACGTTGAGTGTCGAATGGAAAAAAAACGAGCATAGGTTTGAGAATTGAACACAAATGTGTTAGAAAAAAAAAGAGGTGAAGAAGCTTACAAAAGCTTACTTGAGATATGAAATGAGTGGAAAGGTGATTTTGTAGTGTGCATCAACTCAAGAATTTTGATCATATTTGAGTCACTAATCCATATTTATCCCACCTTTACCAAAGAGCCTCATTACATCCCTTAAAAGTCCTTGATGATTTCTTTGCTCATTTGCATTAATTGTAGTGGAGATTGAGACAGTTTTCAAGCTTATGGTGAATTATGTGCACAATGACTTAAGTGTATACACATCCCATTTTGTTGAGAGTTGAGAGATACACAACTTTAGAGACGGTCACAAATTTGTGCATATTATCTTGATTTGGTTTTATTAATTCACTTGATCTATCTTGGTTCTAGTGTGCATGTTGAATTATCTTAGAAACTTTGAGAATTTAAAAATTAACATGATTGAGTGAGATTCCTCTTTTGTACATTGTAGTATTTTTGAAATCATTTCACCCTCATGTTTTATTTTTCTCATTGTATGAGGACAAATAATACTTTAAGTTTGGGGGGATTTGATTCTAGTGAAAATTGCATGATTTTAATTAGCTTTTATTATCTAATTTTATTGTGATTTCATGCTTTGTTCACTAAATTTTAATTAATTGTGCTTGAATTGAGAAAAAGATGGGTTGTATTAATTTGTATAGAAAATTGATTTGATTATTGGTAATTTGTTAGGCCCAATTATTAAATTCTTAGCCTAAAGTGGGAAGCCCATTACACTTGGATTCTAACTGTGACATTATTTTGTAGAAAGATGTATGCATTAGGAATAGGGGTGGCAAAATGAGCCAGGCCCGATGGGCCGGCCCGTTTTTTAGTCCATGCTGGGCCTAAAAAATATCAGCCCGAAATGAACCGGGCCTATTTGGCCCGGCCCAGTAGGCCCGTCGGGCCGACCGAGCTTGGCCCGAAATTTTTTTTGGCCCGTTTTTTTTTTTTTTAATGTGGAATCTGAAATTAGCCCAAAAGCATAAGGCCTAAACAGTCAGATGCCCTAAATCTAATTTGATTCTACAGCACACTCCACACACACCACACGACACACACGACAACACCACATTGCCGTCTGCCTGACTGCCGGCCGCACACGCTGCGCCGCGCCGGCCACCACCCCACTGCGCCGCCGCACCGGCCACCACCCCACTGTGCCGCCGCGCCAACCGCCACCCCACCGTGCCGCACAGCCGTTCATCGTTGTGCTCGTCGTTGTTCACCCTTCCACCTCTTCTGCTCTTCGCCCATTATTCAGGTTAGATACTGGCCAATAACTTAATCACCAGTTCACCACACACAAAAGTCACAATATATATACATATACCGATATACGCATATATACATCTATATATAAATATATATATGTAATTATGTAAAGGAAAGAAAAAAAAATAAACGTGTTCTTTATTTTCTTTTTCCTTTTCAAAGGTCTATATCTTCTTCTTTTTTTCTCCCTGAAAAGTCGAAACAATGTGTTGAAATTAATTTATGAACTTGGGCACTCTAACTCCGCATCCTGATTCTTTTGAAATGATGGTGGATATTGCTATCTTTTTTTTAATTTTAGTGTATTTTCATTCGTAATGAGAAACATATTTATAACTTATGTAATGGTCTGTCTTGCTTAGCTGAAAATAATATTTTACAAATTTAATTATTAAAGAGTAACGGACCATTTTGGCCCGGTGGCCCACATAGGACCAGGCTGGGCTGTTAAAATGAAGGCCCGGTTAGTACCGGGCCTGGCCCGGCCCAGCCTGCAAAAGTCGAAAAGCCCGATGGACCAGTGTCGGGCTGGCCCGGCCCGGCCCGATTGCCACCCCTAATTAGGAATTGAAAGCAAAAGTGGGTGGATATGCTTTGACCAAGAATTGAGATATGAGAAAACGTGGCATTTTAATTGCCACAAAATTCTCAACCACTTAGTGAACCACCATTAATCTTCAAATTGCCAAGTTTCACGCCTACATTTCACCTTATCACTGGTGCAAATGAGTCAACACCACCACTGTTTGTCGCTGCAAACCACACGCCCAGCGATGCCGTCGCTCAAGCCACCGGAGAAGAAACTCAACACCATGAGAGCCCAGCCCAGACGGCCGCGTTTCACACATCTCCACAGCCTCTGCCCCTGTTCTCGAAGAAGCCCAAACCCGCTCGGAATGAACCAATTGCTGCCGTAAATGAAGCTTCCTAAACCACTTCGCCGGAAGAGGAAAGAGGCGTCCTTCACCAGAAGCTACTCAAAGCCGTAGCCTCTGCCACAACAGCCACAGCGAGTCCACCAACTCGCCGGAAAATTCAGAGCCAGTCGCCGGAAGGAAGCTGCTGCCGGAGCAAATCTCGCAATCAAAACACCCAACACCGGAATTAATAGAAAGCGTCAGTCCCTGTTCCTAATTGAAGCCGAAATCTGTTCAATCCACCTATTCATTGAAGAAGAGAGGTAAACGTGCTTTACTTAAAGAGTTGCTGAAAGTAGAGAAAACGTTTTTTTTTCTTCAACGCTCGAGCAAGCCAAGAAGGCCGCTCGATCGAGCGGATTGGATTTGTAAAATGATCGAACGGTAGGAAATATTATGTACAGAGATTTTTGGCTCGAACAAAAGCTCCTACGCTCGGACAAAGGCTAGTTCGTGCTCGTTCGTGAAATATTCCAATTTTCATAATTTTGTGGGATCAAGTTGCAAAAGTCGTTACTTTCTCTTGACTTTAAAGAAACATTTTCCTTCATTTCTTGAGAGGATATCCACGTTTTCACCTTGTTTGTAGAGGGGGCAGAGGGCATGAAGGGAATTACACTACACATAACACAATACATTCAGTAGATTGGAGGAAAGAAATACTACTGTAGCAGTCGAAAATCACATACACTTACACACACTCAAAGGTGTTCTTCACCTATTTTTTTATTTCTCAACATTTTAGAGCATGGAAGGAGGCTTTGAGTTAGGATTTTAATTCTCCAACATTTGCAAGAGACTAAACTTCCTATTTCCCTTGTTTTATTTTTGTTGTCATTTAAATTTTGTAATTGTTGAGACTATGTTAATTGTTGGCTTGAACACTTTTGGTTCTAGGGCTATTTAAATATTTAAATTGAAGTTTATGGTTTAATATTTTATTTAAGTGGTGTTTCTGGGATATTTTTATTAGTATGCTTAATATTAATTGCAAGTATTTTATTATTGGTCATGATAATGTGTATATCTGTGTTAGTGAGATAAGATTGAAGAATTTATTTTATTAATGGAACCTAAACATGCTACCTAAGTGATTATTAGTTTGAGAAAATAATTAATCATTAGCAGGAATTAGAATGGTCTTTTGAGCTATTATGGATTGATAATATTTTCTATGTAGAAGTACATGCTTATATTATTCTTTCTTTGAATTGATTGGATTGAAAAATTGATTAATTCTACTTTAGTTACCAACCCTATAAAATTGAACACAACCACTTGAATGAGTTAATAATCAGAGATGGATATTTAGATATTGCATATGCCTTAGGACCTATTTTCTCTAATTGATCGTTTGTTGTTATTTTTGTGAGTTAAATTTGCATTAGACTTAATTGATCATTTTATTGATTTCTATTTTCTTTAATTATTGCTAGTGACATTTTAGTTGGTAATTGGAAATAGATTAAGTTTAAAACACCTTTCATTAAGTGATCTTTTCTACAAAGAACAAAACTATTTTATAACATTTTTACACTAACTCTTCCTCGTGGGATCAACTTGTATTTACCATCATACGATTGATACCGTGCACTTACGTTTGTTTAATTTTATGTGTTGGAAAATATTGGAACAACCACATCCACTACTTCCTTCGACGGTGCCAAAATGGGCTTCGACCGGACCAAGTTATCAATATGGTTCTCCAAGTATGAGTCGTGGACTTGTCTCCACCATTTCTTATACTCTGAAGTGGAATATGTTTAAGCATTCGGAGGAGTAGCAGGAAAGTATATGTTGGAGAATGTCTTGTGCCAAATGCACCATCTCCAGCAATGTATCCCTCTGACCAGTGTACCCTCACGCTTGTCGCTTTCTTTCATCATCCCGGGCAGTTCTTGATAGAAGCCAAACTGACGACTGAATCGATATGGACTATAAGGCTCAAGAACAAAATGATCGCCTTGCCTTAACAGAAGAAAATTTGATCAAAGAGTCATGAAGTAGTTTCATACGCCTTTTTGTCCGTCTCCATTATCTAAGTATGCAACCCGTTCATTTTCAAGGTGGCATGTCAGTGCAATTTGTTCCGCTTTATGAATGAGCTTGCAAGCTTCGGTTGGGTCATAGTATCGAGCATCGTTCTCCCCGGAATAAAGTACCATTGGAGGCATGCCTAGTCTGCGGCATGATATGTAATACGTCTTGAAGTAGTGTGCTAGCCAAGCATATACGAAGTGTACCATGAAGGTTGATTGTCCATCAGATGGGTTTTATCTGTTTCAAATCTGATTCAGGCCACTATAGATGCTTGCTAAGACTGGAACAGCAAGTCCAACCTCTTTGCCTTTGGCCATTAGACATGCCATCTTGAAGGTGCTTGGTCTGATCTGATCCACATCTTCATTGGGCAGGATGAAAATGCATAGCCAGCAAGCTAAGAAAGCAGCCAAATATATTTCTTCATGTCTCCATCGCTCAAGGCCTAGCTTCTGGAATGACAACAACTCAGCTGAAGTCCACGGCTTGTACTCACTCAGGTCTCCAGTAGGATTGCAAGTTGACTTTGGGCGAGACATTTTCTTCTTCTCAACACGAGCAAGTGGTTGTTCGTACCTCAAGGATTTGATCAACCAAAATCCAATCCACTAGGAGATAGATACTTTAGCTTCTGGTGCATTTCCTCGAAGGAGGTGATAGGCATGAAACAGGACTTGGCAGCTCCGAGGAATGTAAAAGTCATCATCTCCGGTCCTATCCACCAACTCCACTCCATCTGGTACAACTTCGTCAAATAAGTAGCCTGACAAAAGAAGTCTCATCCTATGATGCAGATCCCAAAGTGATATAGACATCTCTCCGATGCTTGTCAAAAGAGTGTTAGTGGAAGGGCACCATGCTTCATAGAAAGCCTTGATAAGCTCCGAGCTTGCAATCATAGGTGAAGAGCGACGCAAAGACAGCTTCATAAATCTTGGCAGTTTGAGGAGTCTTCCTGCATGGCTCAAAATATCCTCGGTCCATTCCCAGTAGCCCTCAACAAAGTGGAATTCTCCAGCAAATGAAAGAGGACCGCCCCATCCAGCTTTACCCATGATGATGTGTCGTCCTAATGTTGGTAGAGGTTCTGTATTGCTAGGATCAGGTTTCTCGTGGTTGGCTGCTTTCAAGACCCATGCCTTAGATGTCTTGGACATTGAAAATTATTCAGAACAATCCTCAATGCGAAATTCGTTGCTTGTCTTTGGCACTCGGTCTGTATATTTGCCGATTGCTGGCTTCTCAATACGAAGGTAGGTCCCTTCGTCCATTGGCTGATGTTCATTGTTGAGAATGATTTAGTGGTGTACTCCAGATGAAAGCTTGGATGTTTTGAAGTGAACCATGATGAGGAGTTGGAGTTAAAGGACTGCAAAACAAAAGACAAAAGAAGAGGAATTAGAATTGGAATTATTGATAATGGGGGCAAAATACTTTTTAATAATTTAATGGGTTAAAAAAATCCATTTTCTTTAAAGGCCCTTAAATTATGTAAATAAATTTAATTGATTGAATTTATTTTGGTCCATTTAAATTTATTAAAGTTCAAGTCCAAACCCCTATTATTTTATATCATAAGACAAGTGAATTATTGGGCCAATTAAGATTCAAAAAAACATATTGGGATAATTTAATTAAGAGCACGGATATTTTCCCCCCAGTTTTTAATTAATTCACCCCACATTTACTCTAATGTTTAAAAATAAATTTAAAGATAAAAATACCCCTATTATATGATCAGTTCACCCCATTCATTGTTCAACACCAAATACTGTTTCATTTGCTTATCTTTCACAAAAAGTTTCGAACAAAACTCCCAAAATCTAGAAAAAATTTGCGAACATCATTTACGAATATGTTTTTGTCTCAAGATGATAAGGGCTCACCCCAACATGTAAATGTTCATGTTTATTTTATTTTTTTTACCTAGGGTTTAGGGTTTACTTGATGTTTGAAATTATTTTTGTTTGATTTTATCACCTTTTTGAAGTATATTGGTATTTATTTAGTAGTATATATGTTGTAGGAGTAGTATGTCGTGCGTAAATATGGTTCGCGCGTGTTTTTAAACGTGTATTTTTATTTTTGTATTTTGAATGTTCGAATCTGGTCTACGGAACAAAGGACAAATTGTCCATCAAAATTTTCGAACAAATGGCCCTTGTTCGAAAATAGGATCCGAACATATGGCCCTTGTTCGAAAGAAAGCTCCGAACATATTGAATTTGTTCAGTTAAATTTTTCAAACATATTGAATTTGTTCTGTTAAAATTTTCGAACAATTGGCAGTTTTTTAGCAATTATTTTCGAACATTGGGCTTTTTTTTGTTTATATTTTTTATTTTGTTATAAATTTTGATGTTGTTCTACATTTTATTACAGTGCTCGGAAAATGATGATGAAGACAATATTAAGCGTGATTCTGGAGAGAAATTGGGAAGTGAAATTGTTATGGATTACACTAGTGTTTTCACAAACAAAGATTTTTTTTCCTTCCCGTAATGCACTTATTGATTGGGTACGGAAAGTTGTCATTGAAAACAAAATGGTTATATCAATCAAGCGTTCTGATAGTGGATCGGGTCGGAGAAAACCTCGTATATTATTAGCTTGTGAGCGGGAGGGCGTGTATCGGCCACCAAAGAAAAAGAAGATTGGTTTTGTTGATGATGAAGAACGACCAAGTGGAAAAGATACGGGGTCAAAAAAATGTAACTGTCCATTTTTGTTGAAAGGGACGGAGCAAGTTCCGTTTCAATGGAGTTTGGAGGTAAAATGTGGTACGCATAATCATCCGATTAACAAGTATTTTGAGTGTCATTCTTTTATAGGTCGCTTATCTGCTATGGAGGAGGCATTTGTCGTTGACATGTCAAAATGCAATGCACCTGCCAAGTCGATTTTGAAAGCATTGAAGGAGAAGAACATCATCAATACCTCTACCATTCGGACAATCTACAATGCAAGAAAGAAACACAAGGTGAGCCAATATTGTGGACGTTCACAATTGCAGTACTTTATGAGTAAGTTTGTTGAGAATGATTACTTTCATTCTTATAGAATATGTGAGATGACAAACAGTTTGAAAGAATTATTCTTTTCACACCCCATTTCTATAAGTTTGGCTCGTGCTTTCCCGAAGGTGCTGTTGATTGATTGTACCTACAAGACAAATAGGTACAGATTACCGTATTTGGAGATAGTTGGTGTTACATCAACCGGCATGACATTTTCAGTTGCATCTGTATATTTGTTGGCTGAGAAAGAAGAGAACTACACTTGGGCTTTGCGCGTACTGAAGGATATGTTGGGTGAAGGGTTCATGCCATCCATTATTGTTACTGATCGGGAGTTGGCCTTAAATGCTATCGCCATGATATTTCCACATTGTAAACACCTACTTCGTAGTTGGCACATTGATAGGAATGTGCTAGCTAAGTGTGAACCGTTGTTCAAGTCCGGAAAGCAGTGGGAGGCATTCATGAAGCAAGTAAATGTGGTTATCAATTCGCATACTGAAAATGAATACAAAGAAGCCCTTCCGATCCTTCGTTCCAAATTTGATGAGAAACCAGTGGACTATGTAGTTGATCAATGGTTCAATCCTTACAAAGAGAAGTTCGTGAAGCCGTGGACAAACCAATTGATGCACTATGGAAATACAATGTCTAACAGGTATATTTATCAATTCTGTATACTTTATTAAGTGGTTTAGGTATTTTTTTGTATATTGTATTTATGATTCTGTATATTTTGGTCATATTTAGGGTTGAGAGCCACCATGCCAGTTTAAAGAGATTGCTTGGAAACTCATTAGGAAATTTTGAGACTTGTTGGGTGAAGTGTGATACCTTGTACGAAGCATGTCATACTGCTATTAAGGCATCATTTGAGAAAAGTAGGAATGTTGCTCAACATATCTCATCCAGTCTTTATAATGGTTTGCGTGGTATAGTCTCCATATATGCATTAGAGAAGTTGTTTGAGGAGGTGAAAGTTGTGAAAATGCCAGGGTTTGATGCAAGTGATTGCAATCATATTTTGAGAACAGCGTATGGTTGTCCATGTGCACACGAGATTGAAGAATATGTGTACGCAGACAAACCAATACCGATCAGTGCATTTGATACTTTTTGGGGGAAGTTAGATATGGAGCCGGTGGTAAAAGATGATGTGAAGGAAGCTACTGACTATCATTTTGAAGATGCGGTTCGTGATATGGCAAGGGTGTATGAAAATTTTGATGAGAGTCGAAGATTGATTTATTTGAGAAATATGCGTGAGATGGCGAAGCCGGAGATGACTAATATGGTTGAACCGACCATTAAGATCGATCCACGTGGTAGACAAAAAAGTAAGAGTAAAAAGGCCTCAGAAAAATCCACGAAAAGAAATCCCAGTTTGTTTGAGTATGTTCAGTCGCAAGAGTGTGTGGTTTACAATGTAGAGAGTTCACTTTCATTGCCAAAGTCTCAAAACACAAGAGTGTCTAAAAAGCTACCGGTACGTATTTATAATAATACTCCCCCATGATATCCCAATCACGTTTTGGTTTTATCGAAAAACTCATTTTGACCTTAGCTGCAAGAGGCTTATCGGGAATCATTTGCACATAACCGAACTGCCGAAGAACTCTGTCGGGTATGTAAGGCTCAGCCACATTCCCACAAATAATGCAACCATGAAAGAAGGCCACTTGCTGAAAGGGACAAAAATCCCTTAATGAATGATGTGGAGTCCACGAAACCTATTACAATACAAAGGCATAATGATTAACTGTAAAGGACAAAAAACACATGATAAAATTGTATAAAATTGATAAATTTGTATAAAAGTAACCTGTGTTGGAAGAGACACATCTAAACTATGTCTAAACGCTCAGACGCGTTCCATACATGGCCCCGTATGTGCTTCTGGCGCGTAGACAGATGACAGAGGTCCTGACTTAAAAGTCGGATTTTTAGGAGGTAAAATTAGACTTGAGAAGTGATCATATATCCAAGCCTAAAAATTTTAGTCGAACATTTTTAATATATTCAAAATTAATTAAAATAGGTAACAACATGAAATTGATAGGAATTACCTCCAACAATGTCAGATAACCACCTATCTGACGCACCTTCACTTGCGAAGCTAGCCCCAATTGTCTATAAAGATATGCCAACGCCGCAGTTCCCCAAGCATAATCCCCAAATGTTGACATGTCCCTTGTGTACTGCAACCAGTCAGTGCTTACACGTGTACCACTCTTATCAGCAAACAAAGTGGTCCCAAACCTGTACAAGACATATGCTCTAGCAGAATATAACACCTTCAAAGGATCACTAGACTCCATCATCGGGGAAAAAGTGTTTTCCAACCAAGTAAGTCTGACAGACGACCCCCACGCACACCCTCGAGAGCTTTTCTAGCTTCATTCTCTGTTAAGCCCAATAACTCCATCAATCTTGTTTTTCCCGTTTTCTTTGCATCTTCAGTACACATCACCGGGATACCATCCACTCGAAGACCAGTGATGCAAAAGACGTCATCAAGAGTGATAGTCATTTCACCAAAAGGGAAGTGAAATGAGTTCGTCTCCGGATGCCATCTCTCAACAAATGCAGTAATCAAGTTCTTGTTTGGATTCTTGTATGAAGACGTTGGAAGTGACAACAACTTTGATTTTTTAAACATGTCCTTCCATGACCGGAGATCTTTTTCTGGATCCAACTCCCATAGAAGAAGTTTATTCACATGACCATGACACTTTAACACCTCTCTCTCAGCCCCCTTATAAATATAACTCGCCACATGATTATTGAACCCGTCAAGAAGTGGAGGATGAGGTATTTCTAAATCATCTCCCTCTATCTCATCGTTTCCTCTATCATCTTCCTCGTCACCTTCCATTTCCTCATCTTCCTCATTTTCCTCGTCACCTTCCTTTTCCTCATTATCTTCATTTTCCTCGTCACTTTCCTTTTCCTCATTTTCTTCATTTTCATTTGAAGAAAACTTTTCTGCACCCCATGTATTGTCCGGATCATGGGGGTCATCACTTATGAGATATAAAGAAGAAGGTCGTGGCTCTGGCTCGAGATTCAACACTTGCTCACTACGTTGATGCTTCCTCCTTCTATAGGAAACAGTAGGCCGAGTCTTCTCCTTTCCTATACGTTTAAATAACATTATTCAATTCACAAATACATAATATATACATTGTGAGAAACTTAAATGGACAAAACATATAATCCTCATATGTTCGAAAATTATTGCTGAAACATCCTCATTTGTTCGAAAATATATGCTGAACAATAAACATTTGTTCGAAAATATATGCTGAACATTTAACATTTGTTCGAAAATATTTGATGAACATTTAACATTTGTTCGAAAATATTTGATGAACATTTAACATTTGTTTGAAAATCTTAGAGAACAATGACATATGTTCGAACATATATAATGAACAGTTGTCAAATGTTCGACCACCTTATCCGAACAACTGTCAAATGTTCGACCAACATTTTCGAACTTCTTCCCAAAAATCGGCAAACCAGATCCGAACCGTAAACCCTAAATTCCTAATACCCATTCAATTCCTTCAACAAATATGATCTATTAAATGCCCAAAACACAAAACTCATTCACTTAAAAGCATAAATAGAATGAAATTGACATAAACACATAATACACATACCATTTTTTCAAAAATAATACAATGAAATGGGATGTACCTTTATCCATGGGTCTCCTCCGGTGGCGTGCGTCCCTCAGTTCGCGTGGGTCTCCTCCAGCCGTTCGATGTTTGCTGGTGGATTGGGTCGCGTGGGTAGTTTTCGAACGTTTCGAACAAATGGGAGTTTCTTCAGACCATGAGTTCATGCTTCGAACAAATGTGGGTGGGGTGAAGTGATATTAGTTTGGGTATTTTTGAAATCTCATGTGGGGTGAATTGATCTATTAGGTAGTGAAATAATAATTGGGGTGAAGTACTCAAAATTGAGGTATAAATCTCCGGATCCTTTAATTAAGTGGTCTATTTGGTCAATTTAAAAGGGCCAAATTCCCTATTCTTATTGTGACCCAAATTGATCATTGCTGTTTCTCCTCATTCACGCATCATTCATGGCCGAAATTCGCTGCCACTGGGTCTATCAGCTTCTGCCACCAGAGAAATCACCCACGATCAGACTAGTACATCAGTTATTTATCAAAATTCCGAACTCACCCGGAAAAAAATTCGTGATTGAAGCCCGAAAAAAAAATTCTAACTCAGCCGAAAAAAACTGTGGTTGAAGCCTGAAAAGAAATTCCGAACTCAGCCGGAAAAATCGTGGTTGAAGCCTGAAAAGAAATTCCGAACTCAGCCGGAAAATCACGATAGAAAACGGAGGTCGAGCCAGTGCATCACTTATGCCTCAAAATCCCGATCTCAGCCGGAAAATTATGCATAAATGATGATGCTGAACGAATCACCACTCGCCGGGAATCGTGACAGGAAATTGCTCCGCTAGTTGTGCCCATATCCGCGCCGTCACTTCTCTGACCGCGCGACCAAAACTCACCGCCAGAATCTGGAATAGGAAAATCGCCCCTGTTCCGGCTTTCATTCTGAAACTGCCGATTGTTGCCCTGTCGCTGAGCCCACAAATCTCATCGCAAGAAACTGCTGCTACGCCGTTGCTGAAGGACTGCTCAAATCCGCCGCGAGGATTGCCAAAAAAAAAAAAAATCCACTGGAAAAGAACTGCGAATCACGCCAAAACCGCCGGAAATCACGCCGCAAAAACTGCCAGAAAACTGCACCCCTTCGCCGTGAAATCACGCCATCAGTCAGTCGCGGATTCGCCAAATCGCAGTCCTACCGGATGTTTCACCTCACAGCCGCGACAAGGACGCCAAGTTCGCCGCTGTTCTTACTAAATCCACCCGGAACCAAGAACCACCATGCTCTGTGCCATAAATCAATCCCGCCGCAAATCTGAAAATTGAGTCCGCCATTATACCTGTGTGCCGAAAGTGGCTGTGTAAAATCCGTCATCACCACAAGCCTCGCCGCGCAGTCATCCGCGTCCGCCAGAGAAATTTGTACCCAGTCAGCTAAATCGCGATTTCAGTTGCAACCCAGAAACCGCTGAGTGTTGCTAAAATTAAGGGACAGTATATACGAATTACTTCCAGCAATCTCCTTCTTTACACTGATACTCTGGTTCAAGAAAGAAAGAAGAAAAAAAAAAGCAGTAAAAAAGAAGAATTAAAGAGAACTGAAATGCTACCTTTGAAATCTTCTTCTGCCGCTGGATGAGTTTTCTTTGCTTGCAATAAGTCAAATCTATTCACAAATTGAATAGATTGAGTTGAGATATGATAACAAATTGGCACGATTTGCTTTCAAAATTGATTCCAAATTTGTCAATTAAAGTCAATATGATTTGGATTCCAGAAATCAAATCAGCAGTAAATTGGTTGGGCACAACAAATAATTGATGGACTCAAGAAAAGAATAGAAAATTACAATTCGGCCTAAATTCAAAAAAGGAACTCTGGCTCAAATAATAAAAAAGGTTGGGCTTCCAAAGAATGGGCTCAAATTAATAATTGGGTTGATAAAATATATTAAAGGGAAAATTGCAGGCCGGTATGTTTTATGTATACATAACTCTATAGAGATATAAGAATATTTAGGTATTTATTGTAGGTACAAATTCCTTAATTAAAGGACATGCAGTTCTTATTTTTTACGAAATTGTCACTAAACTTTAATTTGAAATGACACACATTCTCACCTCTTTTATCTCTCCCACATATCTTCTCTCTCCCACACATATTATCTCTCTTCTCCTCTCTCTCTTTCCACACATTTTTCTCTCTCTACGGCGGTGAAGGGAAACGGATGAAATGGGATGGTGAGCAGCCGATCGGACAACGACAACGGAAGTGGGCGAATCGGACAACGACAACGGAAGTGGGTGGGTTTTTAGATGGATTTTCGACGGCGATGGGAAAGAATATTTGCAGGTGGGTTTTCAGGGAGGCGAAGAAATAGGAAAGAGAGAAAAGAAGCCGATAGGTGCTAATCGGCGGTGGAGACACGAAGGGAGTTTGTAGATCTGAAATCCGCCAACACCTCCGGGGTCTCACACCGCTGAATACCCGCGCAGCGCATCCACGCGCCGCCGAAGGTATGTCCATCGTATTTTTGCATCGTCATTAGTTTCCGGTGAAAAGTTTTGATTTTCGGTGTTATTATGCTTGGAGCTCCGTCGAATGGGAGTCGGATTTGGTGAAGGTGGTCGGAGACGATGGGTCATCGGCTTCCATGGCGACGGTGGAGGTGACGAATGATTTCAGCGACTGCGGGTGTGGGTTGAGTGTCTGCCCCCAAATCATCTTCCCATCAGTCGTATATGCGGCGGCATTGTAAAGCCCCAAACCGCCTTTCATCCCATCCGTCGCGCATCCCCTCACGCCACAGTCACCGACAGATAACAATCACAAAGTACAATCACAAAGGGATTAGTACAATAAAAATTAGTATAGTACAATCACAAAGGGATTAGTACAATAAAAATCAGTATAGTACAGCTGCCAATTCAATGGTACATACAAATGTACAATAGTACAATTTACTTGAAAATAGACTAGCCGGAAAATAGTTAAAATATAACTGTAAAATATGGTGAACTTGTAAAAGCAGTGATGGAATTATTAATGGAATTATTGATGGAATCAATTATTCAATGGTACACACAAATGCACAGTGGTACAATCCATGATGAACAGTATTATGTCAAATCACCTTTAATTGGTCTGACAACTTGAAACAGTTTGTTTTGCACCTAACGTAAATGTTTTCAGTTTCTAATACTCATATGTGGTTTCTATCTATAGAAGGCACCACATTGTTGTTGCCCCTATATTAAACCCAATTTGATGTCATCCAAAATAAATTCTTGAGTTAAAATTGCCTAAGAAAATTCTTTGGGCCAGCCTATGTATATCCACTCCTCCAAAAGTTTAAATACAAGCGAGAGATTCAAGATTACGTGCTCCATGCACTCCAAGTCCAGAAATGACCGTGAACAAAGCACGAGGGGGCATTTGTAAGAAAATTAATTTTGCTACCCAATTAAATAATGACACGTGTATAAATTAAATAAATATCAACATATATTACTATTTTAATTTTGAGAATTACCAAATTAATTCTCTAATTAAATAATAAGAGTATCTCCAGCAGTTGCCTCTATTTTAGAGTAAAATCAGCACTACTCTATAATAGAGGCAACATTTTACTCCCAGCAGTTAGTTCTATTCTTTTAGCACTATAATATAATATTACATTATATTCATTTTAAATGAATTTTTTATTATGTTATAATAGTTATATTAAATAAAATTTTCATACAAATTTAGAACATAATATAATATTACAACGAAATTTAAATTACAATGAAAAATAAAATTACAATAGACACCGATTATTAGAAAATTAAATATTTTCCTGATCTTGGAGGGTCTGGGAGTGGTATTCCTCCTTACTAGAAAATTAAATATTTAATCGTGTGTTTTTTATGTAATCTCTGTTTTGATGTCTTTCTATTTCCTAGTAAATTTTCAATATTAAATATAATCGTTATGTAGTTGTTTGTGTTAATTTATGTAATAGGTCTCTTTAATTAAAATTATATTATTTTATTTTAACATGTATTATTTTATCATAAAAAATATTAATTTATGTATAAAAATAAAATAAATACAAAAATACATAAATATAACATATTAATTATTTTTAAAATAA
Source organism: Prunella vulgaris (assembly GCA_026898435.1). Lineage (NCBI taxonomy): Eukaryota > Viridiplantae > Streptophyta > Magnoliopsida > Lamiales > Lamiaceae > Prunella > Prunella vulgaris. Next base: position 503,952 of record JAPKLY010000195.1, read on the forward strand.
TATAACTATTATAGAATTTGAATCAAAAATATAAAATTTAATTAAAATTATATAATACATACCTATAATATAACTTAAAGTATAGAATTGAATTGAAAAAAAAAAAGAGGAGGATATGGCGCAGAGGAGTACAGCACCAAACCTGGGGCTCACATAACTTCAATTTATGCATACTAACTACTTGTTGGGGGGCATATTTTAGCGAAAACCGTAATATTTATGATATTTATTGTACACGATACAAGTTGTTATTAAATTACAAGTCTCCTGGTACTCGTAATTTGCCCTATTTATGAAAAAGGCGGAAATAATCTAGCTAAATTTGGTCGATTCGTAAATGCCGCCAATCAAATCAATATCAGCCAACCGAATCGCGCCACCTGTTAGCGTGAATAAGAAAGGTTCTTCACCTCCCACCCTATAAATAGGGGGTGAAATTCATGTATTTCATATATAAAAAAGCATCGGAGACAAATGAGCAAGCAGCAATATCCTCTCTACGAGCAACCTGCGAGTTAAGAAGATCAAACAATCACGTCCTTCGAGGATTCAAAGAGTTCTTCACCAAAATCTGAAGACGTTTTCGAAGTTCGAGCCGTTCTTCGTCAAACCCGTCAGAAACAGCGTTCGATCCAAGACAAAGGGCCACCATCCCTCCTATCTGACATTTTTCTTAAAGAACGTCTTGAAGATCTCCAACCGTTCTTCATCATATTCAAGCGTTCTTCGTCAAATCCGACTAGAAACATCGTTTATGTTGGTCCCGAAATGAGTAAATCAATGTATGGGGGGATAATACACTGATGTCAGATTTTCCAAAAATCCTCAGAAAATACTTTTACACACTCAGTCAGGAAGATCCTGATGTTACTCACTAAACTGATAGTCCACAGGGGCAGCAGGGACAAGTCAGTAAGGAGTCAGATAGGTTGAGTATGAGTTTAGAGCTCAGAAGCCCAATTGAGATAACATACCAACTGACCGCTCGGAAGCAAGTCAGTTGGACTACTATCTCAGTAAGCTAGAGTACGTGCGGAATGTGAGCCCTTAAGTTCTACTCGTTTTAGTTTCTGAAAACGTTTTCTCTGACTTTGCTTAGAAAAGGATGGTTAAGGCTGGTGCACAATTTTAAAGGTCGGGATGATTGATTCAGCCTGAATGTTTCAAAACAATGCAAGAATGCTCAGTTTATAAATGAATGATTATATGATCCTGAGCAAGAATGTAAATCAGCACACAAGGGGTTTTTAACGTGGTTCGGAGATAACCAACTCCTACGTCCACGGCCTGATTTAACAGGAAGTGATCCTCTTCCACTGAGGATCAGAACTTGATTTTACGTGCCAAGGGACACGAGTAGTGATTAGGGTCATAATTGCATCTTTTTGCATCTATTTCTCTATGGTTTTGATGTGCTTATGTTCATATTTGACCCTAAAATGCTATACTTTGTGCATTTAACCCTTTTTGGCTAGAAAGTTGTGTTTTGTAGTGAAAATAAGTAAAATCGGCAAAGGACGAGCAAGTTCGTAAAAATTCAGAAATTGTGAGTTGATCCAATAGATCCAAATGATATACCATATCAAAGATCTCGAAGAGAGGGTCGCAACGGAAAAAGAATCGAGTTAATCGGAGCTCTAGAACTCAAGATATGAAGAAAACAAGCTCAGATTCGTGCGACGACCAAGCTGGGTTCGTGCGGGAAATCCCTGGTTCATTCACCAAGGGGCTAAACGAATGTTGTGCACGAATGCATTCGTTTGGGCACCTCCACGGGATCGTTCACAGCTCGTTTCTGCACAATTTTGAAGGGCTGTTTCGTCTTTTCGCGCGTTTAATGAAGGGCACTTTTGACTAAACATTGTGGGCACTATAGATACCTCAAGGATCAGATTTCCAAGGGTATTCCATTATAATTCCATCATAATTCCAAGTTCTTAGATTAGTTTAGAGAGAGAAATAGTTAGTTACTTAGTGAGTTCTTAGTTAGATTCAATCTTCTTTCTTCCATAACTTTTGATCCGTCCGTCGGATTTTAGATCCGTTTGTTCCTACATACTCGTAGTGATTAGTGCTTCATTCCTGCGGTTCATTTTTGTATTTTAAGTGTTGGATCATGATTTAGCATTTTGGAGGTTTGTAGATTGTATTCAATTTTTTCACCTATGGTAAGTTTTCCTTTAATTCTCTTGTATAAGTTAATAATCATGATGTTTAGATTGTTAATTGTTGATTTTTATTTCCAATTAGCCATGGGCTAATTCCTTGTTGCATGGTTGTATGAATAATGTGGTGAATTTAGTCTCTTGTTAATCCTATGCATGAATTAGTGATCTTGATGGATTAGTTCTCTTATTAATGACTTGTATGAATGCTTGGGATGTTTAATTGGATTGTTTGGCTTATATATTTTAGCAATGAAATGAGAATTGAGCTATAAGAACTTATTGCATACCAAGTGTTTGATGTTCGGCTTGTATGACCAATGAGAATTTCATACTAGCCTAGACCTCTTAATTGGAGTGTTAGGAGTTGTAGAGAGATCTAAACATCTAATAGAGTCCTTACCTTGTGTTGTAGAGAGATCTAGACACTAGTTGGCTTGACTAAGACACCAAGAGAACTTTTGCATGCTAGGATGGATAGGACACTAGAGGAACAATAGTAGGATTACTTCCATGCACACACACCACTCACTTGCTCATCTCTAAGAGATGATAGTTAGGATTTACTATTTCTTGCTTGATTTAGTTGATAGAAATCATGATTGTTTTCTTGATTTCCTAGCTATTAGCCTTTGTGAACATTCAATACTTGCTTGATATCGCATCGTTTCCCTGTGTTCAATATATAACTTGGTTAACTTGCCATGACAACAACGACCACGTACACTTGCGTGGAAATCATACACGATTTTGGCAATCAAGTAGCTTCCTTCCTCTCTAAGGAACTTAGCCCCTGGGTGGTTTTACAAGTCTCAGTCCTTCTAACCAACCTTCCTCACAATCTGAGGGGTTTGGTATTCTTATTCCAACTAAGGATAGCCCTAGCAATACAAAACAATGCTAAATATTAGAGCTATCAATTTAAGCATAATATAGAGTGAATCCTACTACAACACTAGGGAAATTTAATTGCAGAGTGTTGTTCAAAGTATGCTTTAAGTGCTTGGATTCTTGAGATGCTTCACTTGGAAATTTCCCGTTAGCCTTGAACAGGTGCAAGGCTCTCTGTATTTATAGGCAGATTTGAAATAGATCCGTTGGAGGAGAACTACCCAAATCTTCCTATTTTAGGGTAGTTGCAGGCTAGATGTATTTGTTGACCTTTTTCCCATGCTTAATCTGGAAAATTCTGTCCCGCCGCCTGCAACTTTGAGACGCATTGAATGCCGCATTAATTGCTGCGTAGACTCCGTACAAGCGTGTCCATTGACAATTGGCTCTCCGTACAAACGACTAGTTGTTCGTCTGACATTTGTCCTTCCTCATACATTTAATTCTCTGAGTTTCTTGTCATTTACTCAGGATAAATGTTTATCTTTATGGAGTCCACTGACATTCTCTTTGTCTCAGGTGTTAACATAAATGTCAACTGTCCCATAGCAAGTGTAACCTTTTTGCTTTGGACTTACATGGATCTGAAAAACTGGTCCAAGGCCTAAGTCAGGTCTTACAAGCATTAAGCTTAGCCTGATAGGTTATATTGCCCTTCACTGACTAAGTTCTGACCTGAGCATGCTTAGTGTACTCAGTAGAAACATCAGTCAGTGGAAACTCCGGATTGTCTTCAGGACAGATCTTCAAGTCTTCGGACTTCAGCTTCAGTTCAGGCATCAGGCAATCTTTAGACTGACTCTGACTTCTTCAGGGTGAGTTGCATATCTGACTTCAGGCAATTGGGTCTTCTCCAATATTCTTCAGTCTTCAACAGGTTCCCCCTGAACTGAATCCCTAACCTGACTAATCCTGCTCTAGACAATCCTGACTACTGTACTTAGGCAAATCATTAGGAGTTTTGGGATCTAATCAAAATACTCAGATTGTCCCAACAATTTCCCCCTTTTTGATGATGCCAAAACCCTTAAGCAAATTCCTAACCATCTATACAATTAACTGACTTAGTCATTAAAACAGCTCAGTACCTCCTGACAAACTAGGCACTCAGTCTATAAGATGGAAACAAGGAATGGGTTAGTACAGTTCTTGATAATAATGCAGAAAAGTAAAGTCAGAAGTCAACAAGAAGTTGTACTCAGGAAAACAAATAACTTCAATTGATATTCAGAGAAAAGTACAAGGGATCTTGAAGCTATTACAAAAGTTCTCCTGACAACTAACTCTTGAAACACTACTCTTCATCAGCATTCCACTTGGTGCGAGGGATTTCATACATGTCCAACACCCGGTATAAGATTTGATTCATCTTACTCCGGTCACTCAGGGCACCAACAACTCGTCCGATTCTCACGGCCTCCTCCTGAATGGCTGTCCGATCCAGCTGATTGGACTTTCCATGGAGAGGTGGCGGATACTTGATGAACTCTGGAGGGGCAATCTCGACGCCTATAATGTCAGCATGTCTGATCACTTCAAACCATAAGTCAGAATGCTCCTCCATCATCCAGTGGTGCAGGATTGCTTCTTTGTCATCCTGAAGATCATCTCAAATCCCCACCACATAGTACAAGTATGCCCACTGATTCCTGACTGGAATCCAACTTTCCAGCATCTTCACCGGAATGAAATCCTCCACCAACTTCGCCGGAGGAGGGCCTTGTGTCGGAGCAACCACCATCTTTCTCGGAACCTTTATCCGAGATCCTGAAGCAATCTTCTTCTGCTTCTCGATATGCGAAGTCAGATACTCCACATTATCTTTCAGTCTCTGGATCTGACTGAGTAGCAACAACTCCGTCATCTTCACCTTCAGCTCCGACTCAGTCATTTCCTTCTTTTGGGTGGTTGACCCCGGATGCATAGCTTCCTCCATCTCCGTGAATAGAGGCTTCAGGGCGGGATCCTCAAAAGACTGTCTCGGCCTCTTCGGATCTGACTCAGATTCAGCATCAGCAGGGTTCTCTGCCTCAGCAGCAGCGACTGGCCTTGTCCTCTTTCTTTCAGCAGCTTTCAATTCAGGGGGGAAGACCTTCTTCTTGCCTTTGCCAATTTGCTTCCTTCCTTCCCCCTTTTTGGCATCATCAGTATTGATTTTGCCAACCACCTCTTCTACTGAAAGTGCAAGAATTTTGAACTCACCAGCCATGTCATTCTTCCTTTTCTGAGTCTGTCCGATCTGACTAACCATTCCCCTCAGATCCAGACTTAGCCCCTTAATCGCCTCATGATGTTCTTTCTTCAGGGGAGTCTATAGAACCCCAAACTGAGATTTTACCTCCGCAGAAGCCGCAGTGTTGACTTCTATTTTCAGCTGATCCACCTTGGAGTCCAGAGCATCCTGAGCCTGCTTAATTTCCTCATAAATCTCACTTCTGATTTCAGCTTTCATATCCTCCTTTAACTGAGCCAGCCTTGCATCGATCAGTCGGTTCATTCTTTCCTCCACCGCCTGATCAATCAGCTTGGTCATCTTCAAGTTTTGCTTAGCCAAGGCGTCTGAAGTCATCCTCTTGCAATCGCGAGGGGTTTCCCTTGCTTACCATACAACAGTTGCGACCATTACAACGTGAGATGTTCCAAGTTCAGATAGGCAATCCAGACCATCATTCACCTCTCTAATCTGATCCTGCTCCTGATGCATCTTCTTGATACTATTATTAATCAGTGCATTATAGAGATTGCACCGATTAATTCTCGTGTTATGTATGTTCAGCATTCTGAAGAGACTAGCATGCGCTCGCGACCACATATACTGCCTCTGAATGCGTCCACCTGGAACAGGAACAAGATCTTCTGGACCCTCTCCTGAAGCCTCAGCAGTCAAGGTCCGGGGAGTGCGTCATCGGCCGGTGCACTGACTCCTTCAATCGCACCTTGCTGATCGGAATCAGCAATAACCAAAACTTCATTTTCCTTCTCCACCTCTTTTTCAACATCCATCTCTTGAACAACTTGCTTCTCAGCCTCCACACCTTGACCCTCACCTCTATCAGCCTCTTGAACTATCGCCAGTTCCATTCCTTCCCCCTGAACCCTTTCCGGCTCATCAGCTACAACCTCAGGATAGATTTTCCTAACTGTTTGCACAAAGTCAGGAAGTCTGATCGGTTGGTTTAGGGAGTTTACCTCAAAGGCATCAAAGAGTGCGACTTCATCGTCAGCAAGCCTATCCCATCCTTTCTTTTCACCAAGAATGGCGAGCTCAGGAAATGTTGATCTTCTGATCATTGCATAAGTGCGGAGTTGCACCACAGCTTCCTTCTGAGCATAGTAAGATCAGGGAATCTTCTATCAACCATTTCGGTGGCCTATCTCCGAGCCAGAATCTCGAAATCAGTAAGGCTCTCCTCGTCAGGGGCTGGAAACGCCCATGGAGCCTCAGCATGCTCCTTTACTTTCTCTTCCTCCTCCTTTTCTTCCATCACTTCATCTCCTTTTTCCTCCTCAACTTCAGCAGCGGGTTCCCCCTAAGCAGGTTCCCCCTGCCTTCATCAAAACGGACCTCCTCCTCCTGATAAACTGCAACCACAGACTGTATTTGATCGTCTGCAACATCTTGAGCATAGACAAATGGTGCATGCTCTAAAGGTGCAATTTTCAGAACTGTAACAAGTGGAGTCACCTCCTGAATGTTCTGATCAAGGTACTCTTCTGGAGTTGCCTGATGAGCTCCTGGCTCTTTCTCGTCAGTCTTCTTCCTTTCCTCATCCTTCTTCTCGCCCTCAGCTGATCTTTTAAACTTAAAAGTCAAAGTCTGCTGCTTAGTCTTGGGTTCAGAGGACTTAGCAGTTTTCTCTTCAGCGGGTTTGGGAACCTTTACCTCAGCAAGCTTGCTCATAGGAGCCTTCACTTGAGCCTGCTTGCTCGCCTGAGCCTTGACTTTTGAAGTCGTGCTCGCCTGAGCCTTTCGAGAGGTTTTCTTCTTTTTCTTTCCCGCATCATCAAAGAGAGATCTGAAGAGATCAACTCGGGCCGAAATATCGATTGACTGAGAGACATCAATATCTCCCACTTTCAACTTCTCCACCATCAGGGAGATCTTGGTGCCAAAGTGCACATCCCTTACGAATGTAGCCTGACCTTCCATAGAATACTCAATCTTCTTGGACTCCGCCACCAGAAGTTGCAGAAAGTATTCCTCCCAGTTGAAGGAATTAACTCTGCTATCCTTCACAGCCATCATGATATTCATCTTGGGTCTGAGATCTGTTCCAAGCCAACAATAATCCCCATCACGCTCTGATTTGTCAAGTCAAAGAAATGACGGGTGGACGTCCTGAGCACTGACTTGTTCAGTCTCACCTTGACTGAAGCGACTCCGTCACAGAAAGAGTTGATATAATCTTGTTCTAGCCCCACTCCATACTCCTGAGGAATCTTCCCTGATGCTGGAAGATTGAACGTTGCCTTGATCATTCCCCTGATATTCACAGTGCTCCACTTCCTTCTAATCACTGATTCCCCCTTCTCAATCACATTGTAGGAAGTCGGAATATATGTCTCCCACTCTCCATCCTTGTTCTGCTCTATGTTCAAGTAAAAGGCAGCAACAAGTCTGGGATACAGTCTGTTTGGCTTCAACGTGACAAAGTTGAGAAGCCCAACATTCTCAAACAATTCTCTAGTGGGGATGATGTCTGGATGATTAGAGCATAAATCCACCACTGGTTCGAAAGAAACCTAGTCCTTCAAATGAAAGGTGTTATCAAAGAACGAGTTTGCTAATGGAGACGCCATGGATGAATGCTTGAAGAAGATGATTTGCAGAGAGAAAGTATATAGCAAGAAAATATTTGGGGTGCGTAAAGGATGCAATGACAAAATATTCTCCTATTTATACTAAAATTCAGTTTTAATCGGACAGCTCAGATGAAATGACTTATGAGATTCAACGGATGAGATCAATGTGGAAAAATGCATGGACGTGGATTGAGCCGTTCCAGTTTTCAAAAGTCGTGATTCAAAAACTTTATTGAAAACCGTTCCCACCCACTTTGCATTAAATGCGCATCAGAGCATGTCCGTATTTAATTCAAATAATTTGCATTTAATAATAACTGAATATTAAATGAACGGCTAAGATTGTACGATAAAAATATTTGATTTGACAATACAATAGACAAGATCAAAAGATGATGCAAGCAAGATATGATAACTAAAATAAATCAGGAAAACATACCAGTCAGTCAGATATAGTCATCTAACTGATACCACTTATGCCTTATCAGGGTGACAAGCCCTGAGTTCCGTGTCCTGATCCTTAGTCAGTCTAAACTGATCATCCTTTCTAAATGTTTGTTTCCCCTGACAGTCATTCATCCTCTCTACAAAAGAACCTTCCTCCTGATCCCGAGTTAGTCATTCCCCCTGACCTTGTTCACTCCTGAACTAAGATTCAAACTGAATCTTCTAAGTCTGGGTCAAGGAGTCCTAACTCTACTGACAACTCAACAAACCTGGTTTCAGGTAAAGCCTTAGTCAGGATGTCAGCTCTCTGCTTGTCAGTAGAGATCCTCTCCATCCTTATATCCTTCTTCTCAACATGATCTCTTATAAAGTGATGTCTGATGTCTACATGCTTACACCTTGTGTGTAAGACTGGGTTTTGGGATATGGCTATGGCACTATTATTGTCACAATAAATTGGGACTTCAGTGGCCTCAACTTGTTAGTCTCTCAGTTGTTGCTTCAACCAAAGGATTTGGGAGCAACAACTGTCTGCCGCCATATATTCAGCCTCAGTAGTAGACATTGCAACACTTGTTTGTTTCTTGGAAAACCAAGAGATCAGTTTGCTCCCTAGAAACTGACATGTGTCTGTACTTGATTTCCTATCAATCCTACAGCCTCCATAATCAGCATCAGAATAACCTGTCAGTTCTAGGTTGTCATCAGAGGGATACCAAAGTCCTAAATTGACTGTACCTTTCAGGTATTTCAGTATCTTTTTTGCACTCTCTAGATGACTCCTCTTCATATCAGACTGATACCTCGCACAAACTCCAAATGCATAGGTGACGTTAGGATGACTTGCAGTTAGATACAACAACGAACCAATCAGTATCCTATATTCAGTCTGATTCACTGAGGTCCCCTCCTTGTCAGGATCTAGCTTCTCATTTGTGTTCATGGGAATACGTGAGACTTTGCTGGACTAAACTCCAAACTTCTGAATCAAGTCGCTTGCATACTTGGACTGATTGATGAAGATTCCAGAGTCAGTTTGCCTGACTTGAAGACCTAAGAAGAAGTTCATCTCCCCCATCATTCGCATCTCGAACTTCCCCTTCATCAGCTTTGAAAATTTCTCACAAAGCCTCAGGTTCGGTAATCTAAAAATTATGTTATCCACATAAATTTGGACTAAGAGAATGTCCTCCCCTTCAGATATCATGAATAGGGTCCTGTCCACTATTCCTTTCATGAACCCGTGGTCGATCAGGAACTGGGAGAGAGTATCATACCAAGCTCTATGATCTTGTTTCAGGCCATAAAGTGCTTTCTTCAGGTGATACACCTTGTCACCTATTTCGAACCCAGGAGGTTGCTCCACAAAAACCTCCTCGTTCAGAACTCCATTCATGAAAACGCTCTTTATGTCCATCTGATACACCTTGAACTTCTTGAATGTTGCATAAGCCAAGAACATGTTGACGCCTAGGTCTCTCTACTAACTCCCAAACCTTATTCCGCTCAAACTGATTGAGCTCATCCTGCATAGCTATGATCCAATTGGGGTCAGCTAGAGCTTCTTCTATTTTCTTAGGTTCCTGATCAGACAGGAAACAACAAAACATAGCACTCTCGCCATGGAACAAACTTGTCCTGACCCCCTCATTGATATCACCAATGATATCTGCCAATGAGTGATCAGCTAGCCAACGCCTCCTACTGACCGGAGCGCTGGGAGCAGCTGCTGACGTTCCCTTGCCTGATCCTAAAATGTTAGTCTCTACAATAACAGGCAAAGAACCGGAACGAGCAAGAACAGGGGACACTAAGTCATTCCCTTAGGGTTGTCCAATATCAGGGGCATTGTTTCCCGCTACAGAGTTGGACTCAGTAACTGTCTCAGGTGCAGAAGTATCATCACCAACAGTCCATACCTCAGGTTGAGTCTGTGCCTCCGTCTAAGACTAACATTCTCCGATGCTAGGGCTTGCTGAGGGTTGGCCTGAGGTCCATCCTGATCGTCATCATCATCCCATCCCTTGGGAGCATGCACAAGCTTGACCTTGAATTCAGGATTTTGCTTCAGGCTCAGTCTTATCACCCTCTTGGTAACCCCCTCAGTGTCAGGACCTGGAACCTGTTTTCTACGCACTGATGCAGTCTCATCAAACACAACATGAGGTGTTTCATCCACACAAAGGGTCCGACAATTGTACACCCTGAAAGTTTGCTAACTGAGGAGTATCCTAAGAACACCCCCTCATTAGACTTGTTATCAAAGGCTTTCAACTGGTCTTTCCCATTGTTCAGGATGAAACACTTACACCCAAAGATATGGAAATAGGAGATGTGAGGCTTCCTCTTGTTCCACGTTTCATAGGGCGTCTGAGCATGTTATTTGTTCAGCATAGATCGATTCTGAGTGTAGCAAGTAGTGTTGATTGCTTCAGCCCAGTACTTCTTGGGCAGTCCTGACTCAGCCAACATGGTCCGGGCAGCTTCCTTCAGGGTCCAGTTCCTTCTCTCAGCTACTCCATTCTGCTGAGGAGTCCTAGCTGCAGAAGTCTCATGAGCAATGCCAAGGTCAGTACAAAAATCAGTTATATAAGAGTTAATAAACTCTGTTCCCCAATCTGGTCTGATCCTAATGACGCTCTGACCTTGTTCAGTACTCAATTTCTTGAGTAACTCTGGAAGCTTGACCTGACTTTCCTTCTTGTTCAGCAAGAAAATCACCCATGCGTACCTGGAATAATCATCAACAATAACAAGGGTATATTTCCTACCATTCATGCTGACAGGAGTAATCGGACCAAAGAGATCCATGTGTAGGAGCTGAAGCACTCTGTCAGTTGAGAAGGCATCTTTCTCCTTGAATGAAGCTTTGGATTGCTTGCCTTCCTGACATGCTCCGCACACGTGGTCTTTGCTAAAAATTTCATTTGGTAGACCTTCTACAAGAGAAAGTCGAGAGATTTTGTTAATAATCTTGAAGTTAAGATGACTCGGGCACTTATGCCAAAGCCAACTGAGTTCGGAGGAACTCTTAGCGACCAAACAAGTTTTAGGAGAGCTGCTCTGAAAGTCGGCAAAATAAACGTTGCCTCTCCTGACACTTGTAATAAGAACCTGCAGTGTAGATTTATCTTTCACAAGGCATATATTCGAGGTAAATTCTACACTAAATCCAAGGTCACAAAACTGACTAACAAAAAGCAGGTTATGCCTAAGACCCTCAACATAGGATACATTAAGCACTTTAACAGAACCAACAATAAGAGTACCAAGCCCTCTAGTGAAACCCTTAGAGTTGTCATCAAAGGTAACCTGCAGGCCATCCTGAGCTACGTAGTCCTGAAGGAGATCACAAAATCCGGTCATGTGCCTGGAACAGCCTGAATCCAGGAACCAATCCTTCTTCAGATCCTCCCTCTTGTTCTTGTAGCCCTTAGCGCCTTAAAGAATCAGGCATCAGGTACCCATCTTGTATTGGGTCCTACAGTGTCAGCCATACCCTTCGGGATCCAGATTTGTTTAACAATTCTAATGGCATCAGAAGTGAAAAACCTGTCTCCCTGAAACATCAACATACACAGTCCTCTTCTTCCTAGGTGCCTTGGAAGTTGAGGGTGTATGGGTATCAGCCTGAGGTTCAGGAGCCCTGGATTTCTTCTTGGGGGCTGGCCTCCTGTTCCTCCTTGGCCTGAGTTCATCGAGCTGAGGTCTGTCCTGAGAAGGAGCTGCTCGAGCCTGACCTCTAGGCACACGAGGTCTGACCTGAGCTTTATCAGAGTCAGGTCTCCTTTGCCCTTCAGGAGCCACCCAGTCAGTCCTTCTCCTTGGAGGATTAGGACGTTTTTTATGGGCCCTGTGCCCTGCCTGAGGCTTCTGGACCTCAGTATCCCTTGGCCTTGCCTGAGGCCTCCTCTGGCCTGCTTTCCTTCCACCATAGGCATTCTGAGGCTTAGCCTGAGAAGTACTTGGGCCAGAATTCCTTGCAGCCTGAGGGTTCCTAGGCTGAGCCTTGAGGTTCCCTTGGTCTGTCTTCCTCAACTGTTGGTGAGGAACCTTGGCCTTTCCCTTTGGTTTTGGCCTTGGTCCCTCAGCCTGTTGCCTGACAGGTTCAGCGGGCGTTTTCTCCTTCCCTTTGCCTTTGTCCTGGTGAGCAACACTTGCGCCCTTGTCACCAGTTTGGGCAGGGACAAACACTTTCTTCTAGGAGTTGCTCTCTGAAGCAGCTCTCTTTTTCTTGCCCTTAGGGTTCTTAAAGCCATCATAGCCCAACCCTATTTTAGCATCATCAGTATGCTGAGAGATCATTGTTAACTCATCAACCACTTCTCCAGCTTTTCCTCAAGGTGCGCATTGTGCTTTTTTAGGGCCTCAATTTCAGTGGTGTACTGAAGCACCAGCTGTTGGTCAGTAATCTCCATTTTCGTTTGCTCAAGACCCAAAGCAGCACGCTCAGCCATAAGGCGAGTGTTCAACTCAGCATCGAGCATTTGGCAGAGATAGATACGCTCAACTTCCAACTGTTCCTGAACTAGGAATCAATCAACATCACGAGTCTCATTCAGAGAAGTCACGATGGCGTTGAGTCGTTCAACCTCAGATGGAGCTTCATCATTCCAATTACGGACCTCAAGAAGCTCTTTCTAAAGGCTTACTAATCTCAGCGCCTCCTCAGTGTCTCTTACTCTGAGTGACTCAGTGAGGCGATCGTTCTGACCAGTTAGTTGTGCATTAACCTCCACTGTGTGAGTATGAGTCTCCTGCAGCCTTGAGAAATCAGCCATCAATTGCTCTAAAGCGAGCTAAAGGTCGAGATCTCTTATTGAGTCTAAGCTAAGCTCAGGTGCGTGATCAGGAGAAGAGGCTGATGAACATACCTCATCATCTTCCATCAGGCAAAGGTCATCATACTCCTTATTGGAGAAGAGTTCAAGGTATCGGCGTCCTGGGCCATCGGAATTTGAGGAATCCTGAGCAATCATTGCTCTCCGATCTAACGCCCTAAGATCTTTCTTGGCTCTCCGATCTTCTCTCTCTCTGGCGCTGAGCTCCGGGCAGTCATACTGATAGTGCTCAGTCTTCTTGCAGTGACAGCATTGATATACATCACTCACAGCAGACTTATCAGTATAACGCTTACCTTCTGAGTCCCTCCTGCTCCCTGATGATCGTTCAGGCTTGGAGCTGGATCTTCTGGGCTCAGCAACATCTCTCCTTCTGGAGCTCTTTTCCTCTCTTATGCGCTCTGGCTCTTCTCGCTCCCTCCTGGAGTCAGATCCTCTCCTTTCTTCCCTCCGAGGACTCGACCTACTAGGGCTGGAGTACCTGTGATCCAGAGAGTCAGTATAAAACTTCTTATACCTGCCAAAACGAGAGTTCAGCTTCTCGAATCTCCGGGCCATCAGGCTGTACTCCAAGGCGAGTTCGTCCCTATTCATCTCCTTCAGGGACTTCGAATTTGATCCAGCCTCAGGCTCAGGAGTAGCTTTAAGAGCCACGCTCTTTTCCTTCTCAGGTGTTCTTTCCTCAGTCACATCCTCACTGACTACACCCTTCGTCTTTCTCTTATCGAGGTCAAATTCCAGAGCCTTTAACTCTGAGAAGAGGTGATAGTAAGGAGCGTTCGTAAGATCCTGAGTGTTCTTCAGCAAGATCACTTCTGTATCCCATCTTTCAGGGAGACAATTAAGGATTTTAGAGGATACCTCTCTCTTGGGAAACTCCTTCCCAAGGGTTGCTAGCTCATTCATCATCTTAATGAAACGAGCTTCCAACTGATCGATGGATTCTCTATCAAGCATCCTGAATGCCTCAAACTTCCTGATAGCAAGATCCCATTTGTTCTCCTTATTCTTCTCAGAACCTTCACTCATCTCCTTTGCAGTCTTCAGATGCATCAGCCTAATCGAATTCTCGTAAGAAACGGTGTGGAGTATAATGTTCTTGGCAATATTATCTAGTCTGATTTGCTTAATCTAATCAGATGTAAGCGCGGACCTCTCCACAGGCTCATCTACTGTAGCTGGAACTGGGACATTTCTGGACACAGGTCGGGTGGTAGATCGGTTTGTCATGAACGTAATAGGACCAGTCTCGATCACCTTGTGCATCTGGTCGTGAATGGAGTAGAGATGTACAAGGACCCTGAATTTCCAATAATCATAGTTATCAACAGATAACTCAGGAAGATTGCCCTCAAGGTGCTTAGAACTGGATGTCATGATATGCAAGTTTTCAGAAACAGATCAGTTCAGTTGAACACCAAAAGTTTCTCCTCAGAAACTGTTGGTAAACAAAGTCAGTGGTCTTTTGAACCACTGCTCTGATACCACTTGTTGGTCCCGAAACGAGTAAATCAGTGTATGGGGGTGACTTTTTCATATTTTTGCACGTTTTATAACACAAGCAAATCTACCCAAAAGTGGATGGGTAATTGTAGTATTGCAAGTATACGACCAAGTAGTATCGACCTAGGATTTAGTGGTGTGATGGAGCCCCAAGGTTGTGTGTTGTCATGATACTATAGTGACGAGTCCGGGTTTGCAAGAAAAATAAACAAGCACAAATTAAACTAGAAAATAATAAAACTATCAACTAACTTCCGAGAAGTGCAAGAGATGTGTATGCTTCGGGTGTTTTCCTTATAATTTCGATCAATGTTTCTCACAACTTAACTAGGTATCATTTGCTATGTTCTTGGAATGAGTTAAAGGCTACCACAAAACATTTGAAGACCAATCCCTTTTGAGGCTTAGGTGATCAAGCAACATGACATGCACATAGGGTAGTGAACTATAGAAAGGTTCAACACGGTTACTAATCCCTATAATTCCCCTCTCACCAAATTCTCAAATCCTCTATTTAAAGAACCTAATGTCTATTAATGGTGATCTAAGCCATCTACCCCCTCTCAGCGCAATAGATTACTAGTTTAATCCAATTAATCAAACAACCTTTCCCTACAAAGCCAACAAAGTACACACCCAACTCTCATTGTAGCATATACCCATCAACTAAGAGATACTAAATTAATTCAATTAATCTAATCAAGATAAACACATTAATAGAAACACATAACCAATCTCTTAGCAAGATCAAGGCAATCAAATCATAATCACATTAATTTCCATCACAAATCAAACACCAAAAGCATAGAAAAGTTAGCTCATGGCTAAAAACATCAAAACCATGATCAAAATATTAAAATAAACATAAAACAAGAATATCACCATTGAATGCTTGAATAATAGAACAATATCACCTCTTGTGTTCCCAATGGCTTCAACACTTAAAGAAATAAAAATATCCAATCAAAATTCTAACTAAAAATTGCATTAAAAATAAAACCCTATCAAATGTGTGTAGTGTGTGGGGGAGAGGAGCTCCCCTCTTGTGGTGTTCTAGCCTTTCTAACCTGAAAATAGAAGTATATATAGTGTGGGAGTAGGGTTTAAGAAAAGAATTTGCAATTAAAATCCTAAGAATATGAAAATTCAGGTTTTTACCCTTCTGCCGAGTCAACTCGGGGTTAACTCAGGGTGAACTTGGTCAACTCAGCGAGTCAACTCACTCTGACTCAAATAACACATGCACGGGTTGGATGTTGAGCATGGGTCGTGCCTTAATCCTCAAACCATGCATAATTCTTCGAATTATGTTGTTCGGGCAACACAATTCAGCATGGGTCCTGTTTTAGGTGATGAACCGTGCATGTTGTTTCTCTTCAAATGGGTCGGGTCCGGTGTGGTGGAGCTCCGAGCTGTGAACAACTGAAAACAGGGCCGAAAATGGTGGAGGCATGGCGGTTCTCGAAATCTGGGGCGGTGGCTGGAGCTGTACCGTCTTCTGCGACGTGTGGCAGCGGTTGGCGCGAGGTTGTCGGCGGCTGTGAGCTGTTGAATCCGGCGGGCTGTAGTGAGCGAGAACCCGTGGTGGGTCTTCTTCGGTGCGTGGTTGCAAGCGAGAGGCAGTGGCGGTTTCAGAGGCTGCTGGGCATGGCTCGGTTGCTCCGGCGAGTGGAACAGTGGCGCGGTGGCGGGCTGCTTTTAGGCGCGGATTTCGGCGTTGGACGAGGCTACTAACGGGGCTTGCAGTTGTGCTTGGCGGCGAAAATTTCCAGGCAGCAGGGCAGTGTTTAGTTGAGTGGCGTGGTATGGCGTAGCTTCGACGGCGGACTCCGGTGGCAGCAGCTTCCGACATGAGAGGCTGTGAGCTATGTTTTAAAAATCTGGTCCGACCGGCCGGTCGGACCGGTCGAACCGCGAACCGGGATAAGCAACGTACGGCTCTAAAGCGTTGGACCGCCCAACTAACGAGCCGCTCGAGAACCGGCCAAAAATGGAAATAAACGGGTCGAACCGGTCTCGGTTCGACCCTAAGAACCGGAGGCTGGGAATTAAATTTAAAAAAAAAAACTGAAGAACAATTTTGCGGTGGCGGTGGCGGTGGCTGTGGCGGTGGCGGTGGCGGTGGCGGCGGCGGCGGCGGCTGCGTTCCCTCCAGCAGCGGCGGCGGCACGTTTCCTCCGGCGGTGGCAGCGCGTTTCCTCTAGCGATGCCTAGCCGCTGAAAATCCGTGGAAGAAGACTAGAAGAGAACAAGACTACAAGAATATAATAGATGGGAGACGGTGGTTAAGGTGGAGCAGTGGAGGAGGCAGCGCCGCTGAAACGCCGCCGTGGAGGTGCTGCCGTGCTGGAGGAAGAGAACAAGACTACAATGTGGATAAGTGGGTTTCTGAAATTTTAGGTTTAGATATAGGTCTCATGGGCCATTAATGAAATTTGGGCCCAACTTTCTCATTTTTTTATTAGTTTATTTTTTTTGGGCCCAACTTTTTCATGGTATTTATTTCTCGTGTTTTCTTCTAAATGTTAAAATTTTCGATTCTTAATTTGTTAGATTTGTAGTGAATTTAGCTTTATATTTGATATTTATATGATATTTGGTAGATTTATTTTAATATTAAATATATATTTATATAATTATGACATCATACCGGCTCAACCGCTTTATTTACGGTCCGACCGATCGAACCTGATCCGACCAAAATTTCTAAGGTGTCCGATTCAACGTCCGGTTCCGCTTTTTAAAACATAGGCTGTGAGAAGATAGGCTCGAAAATAGCAGTTGTTCTCTCCTAATTCTGAATTCAAACAAATGGCATTGGCCACAAGAAGGCCACGTTTTCCTCTTCATTTTTCAATAGTCAAACAAGTGGAGGTGGGGTCAAGTTCATTAAACTCTCAGCTGCCAGCTTCCATTCTTGCCCCATTCACGTGAAAGATGAATTCACTTTTCAACATCTATTTCTAATTAAATGGCAACATGATTTTGTAATTGGGCCTTCCCTTCATATTTCCAATTGAGCCGCTCTTCTTCAATTAAATAGGCAATTAATTTGTAAAAATCAATCGGCCTATTTTCTTTTTAATCTCGATTCTTCTCGATTGATCTCGTCAATTGATTCCACAAATATTAAGATGTATTTTGTTCCAAAAATCACCAATTTCCTACAAAATAGCAACAAATGCCTTTTTTGGCCATTAAGCACAAATAAATCAATTTAAAGTATAAAAATGAATGGTATCCTAAGAATTTAATCCAATTAAGCACCCTAAAAATGAGCAATTCTCACACAAATCAGGGGGGAATACAATGATGTCAAATTTTCCAAAAATCCTCAGAAAATACTCTTACACACTCAGTCAGGAAGATCCTAATGTTACTCACTAAACTGATAGTCCACAGGGGCAGCAGGTACTAGTTAGTAAGGAGTCAGATAGGCTGAGTATAAGTTTAGTGCTCAGAAGCCCAGTAGAGATAACAGACCTACTGACCGTTCGGAAGCAAGTCAGTTGGACTACTATCTCAGTAAGCTAGAGTACGTGCGGAATGTGAGCCCTTAAGTTCTACTCGTTTTAGTTCCTGAAAACGTTTTCTCTAACTTTGCTTAGAAAATGATGGTTAAGGCTGGTGCACAATTTTAAAGGTCAGGGTGATTGATTCAGCTTGAATGTTTCAAAACAATGCAAGAATGCTCAATTTATAAATGAATGGCAATATGATCCTGAGCAAGAATGTAAATCAGAACACAAGGGGCTTTTTAACGTGGTTCGGAGATAACCAATTCCTACGTCCACGGCCTGATTTAACAGGAAGTGATCCTCTTCCACTGAGGATCAAAACTTGATTTTTCCGTGCCAAGGGACACGAGTAGCTTCCTTCCTCTCTAAGGAACTTAGCCCCTGAGTGGTTTTACAAGTCCCAGTCATTCTAACCAACCTTTAACCTGAGGGGTTTGGTATTATGATTCCAACTAAGGATAGCTCTAGCAATACAAAGCAATGCTAAAGATTAGAGCTATCAATCTAAGCAAAATACAGAGTGAATCCTACTACAACACTAGGGAAATTTAATTGCAGAGTGTTGTTCAAAGTATGCTTTGAGTGCTTGGATTCTTGAGATGCTTCACTTGGAAATTTCCTGCCACCTGCAACTCTGAGACGCATTGAATGCCGCATTAATTGTTGCGCAGACTACGTACAAGTGTTTCCATTGACGATTGGCTCTCTGTACAAATGGCTAGTTGTTCGTCTGACATTTGTCCTTCCTCGTACATTTAATTCCTGAGTTTCTTGTCATTTACTCAGGATAAATGTTTGTCTTTATGGAGTCCACTGACATTCTCTTTATCTCAGGTGTTAACATAAATGTCAATTGTCCCATAGCAAGTGTAACCTTTTTGCTTTGAACTTACATGGATCAGATAAACTGATCCAAGGCCTAAGTCAGGTCTTATAAGCATTAAGCTTAGCCTGATAGGTTATATTGCCCTTCACTGACTAAGTTCTGACCTGAGCATGCTTAGTGTACTCAGTAGAAACATCAGTCAGTGGAAACTCCGGATTGTCTTCAGGACGGATCTTCAAGTCTTCGGACTTCAGCTTCAGTTCAGGCATCAGGCAATCTTTAGACTGACTCTGACTTCTTCAGGGTGACTTGCATATCTGACTTCAGGCAATTAGGTCGACTCCAATATTCTTCAGTCTTCAACACGTTCTGTTGGGACAATCTGAGTATTTTGATTAGATCCCAAAACCCCTGATGAATCTGCCTAAGTACAGATGTTCAGGATAAAATAATTCAGGATAGTTAGGTTAGGAATTCAGTACAGGAGGAACTCGCTGAAGACTGAAGAATATTGGAGTCGACCCAATTTACTGAAGTCTGAAGTGTAATTCATCCTGAAGGAATCAGTCAGTCTTATTTCTGAAAATTGCATATCATGGCATCCGGTTCTAAACGCCTCGAGGGCAATCTTCCTGAATTCTCTATTGACAATTATGATTGTTGGAAATTCAGGGTACTTGCACATCTCTACTCTATCCATGATCAGGCATCAGGTGATTGAGCATGGTCCGATCAGGTTTATGAGGAATCTTCAGATGACCTGGCCTGTTGCTGGCAATGTCCCTGTTCCAGCCACCGGAGATGAAGAAGTGGAGAGGTCCGTGCTTAATACTGATCAGATTAAGCAAATCGGACTGGATAATGTTGCCAAGAACATTATACTCCACACCGTTTCTTACGAGAATTCGGTCAGGCTCATGCATCTGAGGACCGCAAAGGAAATCTGGGATGCTCTGAGGGAGATGAGTGAGGGATCAGAAAAGATCAAGGAGAACAAGAGAGATCTTGCTATTAGGAAGTTTGAAGCCTTCCGAATGCTAGAGGGAGAATCCATCGATCAGATGGAACCTCGGTTCATTAAGATGATGAACGAGCTAGCAACCCTTGGGAAGGAGTTTCCCAAGAGGGAGGTGTCTTCTAAAATCCTGAACTGTCTCCCTGAAAGATGGGACACAGGAGTAATCCTGCTGAAAAACACTCAGGATCTTACAAACATTCCTTACTCTTACCTATTCTCAGAGTTAAAGGCTCTGGAATTCGACCTCGATAAGAGGAAGAAGAAGGGTGTTGTCAGTGAGGAACTTAGTGAGGAGAAGACTCCTGAAAAGGAAAAGAGTGTGGCTCTTAAAGCTACTCCTGAGCTCAGTTGGCATTGGCATAAACGCCTGAGTCACTTAAACTTCAAGATTATTAACAAAATTTCTAGACTCTGACTTGTAGATGGTCTACCAAATGAAGTTTTTAGCAAAGACCATGTGTGCGGAGCATGTCAGGAAGGCAAGCAAACCAAAGCTTCATTCAAAGTGAAAGAAGCCTTCTCAACTGTCAGAGTGCTTCAGCTTCTGCACATGGATCTCTTTGGTCCAGTAACTCCTATCAGCATAAATGGTAGGAAATATACCCTTGTTGTTGTTGATGATTATTCCAGGTACACATGGATTATTTTCTTGCTGAACAAGAAGGAGACTCAGGTCAAGCTTCCAGAGTTACTCAAACAATTGAGTACTGAACAGGGTTAGAGCATAGTCAGGATCCGATCAGATCGAGGAACTGAGTTTATAAACTCTATTATAACTGACTTTTGTACCAACCATAGTATAGCTCATGAGACTTCTGCAGCCAGGACTCCTCAGCAGAATGGGGTAGCTGAAAGAAGAAATCGGACCCTGAAGGAAGCTGCCAGGACCATGTTGGCTGAGTCAGGATTGCCCAAGAAATACTGGGCTGAAGCAATCAACACTGCTTGCTACACTCAGAACCGATCTATGCTGAACAAACAACATGCTCAGACACCTTATGAAACTTGGAACAAGAGGAAGCCTCGCATCTCTTATTTCCATATTTTTGGATGTAAGTGTTTCATCCTGAACAATGGGAAAGACCAGTTGAAAGCCTTTGATAGCAACTCTGATGAGGGAGTCTTCTTAGGATACTCCTCAGTCAGTAAAGCCTTCAGGGTGTATAACTGTCGGACCCTTTGTGTGGAGGAAACACCTCATATTGTGTTTGATGAGATTGCATCAGTGCATAGGAAACAGGTTCCGAATCCTGACACTGAAGGGGTTATCAAGAGGATAACAAGACTGAGTCTGAAGAATCCTGAATTCAAGATCAAGCTTGTCAGTGCTCCCAAGGGATGGGATGATGATGATGATGATCAGGATGGACTTCAGGCCAACCCTCAGCTAGCCCCAGCCTCAGAGAATGTTGAGTCTCAGACGGGGGCACAGACTCAACCTGAGGTACGTACTGTCGGTGATGATGCTTCTGCACCTGAGACAGTTACTGAGTCCAACACTGTAGGGGGAAACAATGTCTCTGATATTGGCCAACCCTCAGGAAATGACTCAGTATCCCCTGTTCTTGCTCGTTCCTGTTCTTTGCCTATTATTGTTAAGACTAATGTTTCAGGATCAGGCGAGGGAACATCAGCAGCTCCCAGTGCTCCTGTCAGCAGGAGGCGGTGGCTAGATGATCACTCATTGGCTGATATCATTGGTGATATCAATGAGGGGGTCAGGACTAGGTTGTCCTTTGGTGAGAGCGCTATGTTTTGCTGTTTCCTGAGTGATCAGGAACCTAAGAGCATAGAAGAAGCTCTTGTTGATCCCAACTGGATCCTAGCCATGCAGGATGAGCTCAATCAGTTTGAGCGGAATCAGGTTTGGGAGTTAGTTGAGAGACCTAGGCGTCAACATGTCATTGGCACCAAGTGGGTCTTTAAGAACAAGAGGGATGAGAAGAATGTTGTGGTCAGGAATAAGGCCAGATTGGTAGCAAAGGGTTACTCTCAGGCTGAAGGAATTGACTATGATGAGACCTTTGCTCCGGTCGCAAGGTTGGAAGCAATCAGGTTGTTTCTGGCATATGCAACATTCAAGTAATTCAAAGTGTATCAGATGGATGTAAAGAGTGCTTTTCTGAATGGTGTACTAAACGAGGAGGTCTATGTGGAACAACCTCCAGGTTTTGAAATTGGAAATAAGGTATATCACCTGAAGAAAGCTCTTTATGGCCTGAAGCAAGCTCCGAGAGCTTGGTATGATACATTATCCCAATTCCTGATAGACCACGGGTTCGTGAAAGGAATAGTGGACAGGACCCTCTTCCGGATTTCCGAAGGGGAGGACATTCTCTTGGTCCAGATTTATGTGGATGACATAATATTTGGATCTCCTAATCTGAAGCTTTGTGAGAAATTCTCCAAGCTGATGACTGGGAAATTTGAGATGTCAATGATGGGAGAAATGAATTTCTTTCTGGGTCTCCAAGTCAGGCAAACTGACTCCGGAATCTTCATAAATCAGTCCAAGTATGCAAGGGATTTGATTCAGAAATTTGGAGTCCAGTCCAGCAAAGTCTCACGTATTCCCATGAACACAAATGAGAAGCTGGATCCTGACAAAGAAGGAGTCTCAGTAAATCAGACTGAATATAGGGCACTGATAGGATCCTTATTGTATCTGACTGCTAGTCGACCTGACATCACTTATGCAGTTGGAGTTTGTGCAAGGTATCAATCTGATCCAAGGAAGAGTCATCTAGAGAGTGCCAAAAAGATACTGAAATACCTGAGAGGTACAGTCAATCTAGGACTTTGGTATCCCTCTGATGACAACCTAGAACTGACTGGCTATTCAGATGCAGATTATTGAGGCTGTAGACTTGATAGGAAATCAACTACAGGCACATGTCAGTTTCTAGGGAGTAAACTTATCTCTTGGTTTTCCAAAAAGCAGACCAGTGTTGCAACATCTACTACTGAGGCTGAGTATATGGCGGCAGGCAGTTGTTGTTCTCAGATCCTTTGGCTGAAACAGCAACTGAGAGACTACCAAGTTGAAGCCACTGAAGTCCCAATTTATTGTGACAATAATAGTGCCATTGCCATATCCCAAAACCCAGTCTTACACACAAGGTGTAAGCATGTAGACATCAGGCATCACTTTATCAGAGATCATGTTGAAAAGAAGGACATCAGGATGGAGAGAGTCCCTACTGAAAAACAGAGAGCTGACATTCTGACTAAGGCTCTGCCTGAAACCAGGTTTGTTGAGTTATCAGTAGAGTTAGGACTCCTTGACCCAGGCTTAGGAGATTCAGTCTGAATCTCTAATCAGAATGCACATGGTCAGGGGGAATGATCAACTATGACTCAGATTGAAGGAATCTCAGAGAGAATGTAAATGGTTGTAGGGGGAACATTCAGCTGAAAAGGATGATCAGTATAGACTGACTAAGATTCAGGACACTGAATTCAGGACTTGTCACCCTGATAGGTCACAAGTGGTATCAGTCAGAATACGAATCTGACTGAGTGGTATGTTTCCTGATTTTTATCTAGTCATCTTATCTTGCGTGCACTATCCGTGATACTGTTTGCTGTATTGTCAAATTAATTTAATTTGTCAAATGATCCCAGCCATTCATTTAATATTCGGTTATTATTTAATTCAATTTATTTAAATTAAATACGGACATGCTCTAATGTGCATTTAATGCACTGTGGGCGGGAACAGTTTTCAATAAAGTTTGACCAGTTACTTTTGAAAACCGAAAAGGCTCCATGCTTTTCATTTTTTTTCATCTTGACCCTTGAATCTCATAGGTCATTATTTTCTGAGCCATCCGATTAAAACTGAATTTTAGTTTAAATAAGAGAAGATTGTGTTGTTAAAACCTTTATGCACCCAATAATTTCTTAACATATTTTCTCTAAAACCCGATTTTCTTCAAATCCTCAACTTATTTCCATGGCTTCTCCATCTGTAGAATCATTCTTTGGAAATCTTTTCCACTTAAGAAATGAGATCCACTACAAACCCTTTGGGGATTTTTCTACTAATCACCCCGATATTTTGCCTGTGCGAGAATTATACGAAAAATGCAGGTCTTCTGCAATTCATTACAGCCAGACCACAGAGACTCCACCCGAGACTTGTTGCTGCCTTTTATCTGAAGATGGCGCAGAACAAGGATTCCCAGGAGTGGGAAACATGTATTCCCCTGACCACTTGTGTAAAGGGGAAGGATGGTGAAGAGGAGATGACCAGGAGGTGGGTCACTCTCAACATCATGAGAAAGATTAAGGAGGTCTTTAATCTCCCCAGTTCTGGGCGAAGCCCGGTGGATTACGGGTTTGGGAACGAGAGAGACTTTCTCCAGTCTCTATGCGATGGGGATGTCGTTCTGAAATCGGGTCTCAACAAATCAGTTCTGAGGACTGATAATCGTCATTTCTTCGACCTGACAAGTCAGGGAGTGATGGGAATTGCCGGAGGATTGGAGCAGATCTCCAGACCGAAGCTTTATACGATGATGGCAATTTCTGACGCCTCATTGCACAATTTTCACTGGGAGGATTACTTCCTCCAATTGCTGGTTGCTGAGACCAACAAAATCAAGTATTCGGCTGAGGGTCAGGCGACGTTCGAGGCCAAGATGCACTTTGGCACCAAGATCTCATTGATTTTGGA
The DNA here is from genome assembly GCA_026898435.1 of Prunella vulgaris. Classification (NCBI taxonomy): domain Eukaryota; kingdom Viridiplantae; phylum Streptophyta; class Magnoliopsida; order Lamiales; family Lamiaceae; genus Prunella; species Prunella vulgaris. Next base: position 528,642 of record JAPKLY010000195.1, read on the forward strand.
AACTCTGGATCTCGGGGACGTTGATCAGGCCCAGTCGCTCGAGATTCCACCAAAAATTAACCTCTTCAGGGCTTACTCCGATGATACTGGCGCAAAAAGGAGACCTCGGACTCAGAAGAAGAAGGCTCAGGGGAGTACGACTGGGAGAGTCAAGGCTCAGGCGAGCAAATCTTCTGAGGCTGACATAGCAAAGCCAGCGGAGGTCAAATCTAAGCCCTCTGGACCCAAGCAACAGAAGCTTAAATTTCTTTATTCAGGGTCAGCAGAGCGAGAGAAAAAGCTTGTGGAAGAGAGAGTTGCTGAAGAAGCTGTTCAGCATACAACTCCGGAAAAGGAACCGGCTCAGGCCGCTCTTGAAATTGCTCCCATCACTTCCGTTCTGGACGTTGCATCCCCTGATCCCGATCAACTGATTCTCGACATCGCCTCAACCTATCAGAGTGTTGAGAAGGATCAGGTGGAACCTGCTCAGGAAGGAAGAGTTGAGCAGGAAGCTGCTAAACCAGTTCAGGCTGAAGCCCCGTGGCCTTTCCCCGCGCCTGATGAGAACACATTGCCGGATTTTGAGATAGTGGAAAGGGGAGGGGCTGCTGAAATGATGGAGAGGAGGTTTTCTGACCTCTCAGAAGCTCAGAAGGAGGCGGTAGTACAACTTCGCACCTATGCTATGATCAGGAATGCCACATGGCCTGAATTGAGTCAGCTTGGGGAGTTGAGAGGATGGGAGAATATGGCTGAGACTGAAGCTGCCCTCTTTGATCACTTCAACGTGAATTCTTTACATCACCTGATCAAAATGGCAGAATTCATCAAAACTGTCAGACGCATCTACCCCGAGCCAGAGCCTGAAAAAGTTGAGGAGGAGAAGAAGGATGAGAGAGAAGAAGTTGTGATTGCTGAAGACATTCAGCAAGGTGGCACTGAAGGAGTCAGTGCACCGGCCGATGATGCACCCCTTGGACCCGGGACTGCGGAGGCTTCAGGAGAGGGTCGAACAGGTCTTATCCGAGTAAGAGGAAACTGGATCACCCCAGCAGCTATGTTCACTGAAAATTCCTCACGAGCACTTGCTAATTGTCATAGAAGAATAACTCTCGTTGAGCTAAAGGCAAGTAGGGTCGATTCAAATTCTGAAGCTCTGAGTAAGAAAATGAAAAGACTGGACAAAGACCTGAATGAAATGGCCACTGATATGCATGCTGCAATAGATCTTCTTGGAGAAGTCAGAACTCAACATTCAGTAGATCTCACTGCTATCTCCGAGAAAGCAAAAGGTGCCATACAAAGCTGCAATCAGATGGTCTCAGATGTGCAAATTCAGCAAGAGAATAAGCTTGCCACTTTTCTTGATCAATAATTGTCTGAAAAAGTTGATCAACTGGTTGATGAAAAGTTGGCCAAACTGAAATTTGAACTGAAAGAGGAGCTGCTGAATGAGATGTCTGAACAGGAGAAGGATGCAATTGCTACTGCCCTGAACAATCGGATGATGAGCTTTGAAGGACGGCTAAAAGCTGAGCACAATTCAGCCGTCGACAAGCTAAGTGTTGGCCTGAGAGGGATGGCCAGGCAGATTGGGCAATTGCAGGGCAAGCAGACTGAGATGGACAGTCAGTTCACATTATTGGCGGAGTCAGTAGACGAAGTTGTCAAACGGATCAATGACGATGATGCCAAAAAGGGGGAAGGAAAGAAGCAAATAGCTGCTGGTAAAGCAAAGAAGAAAATTTTCCCCCCTGAACTGATAGCGGCGGAAAGAAAGAGGACAAGATCCATCGCTGCCATCGAAGCTGCTGAAGGTTCAGATCCGAAGAGATTAAGGCCCTCTGAGGATCCTGCTTTGGAACCTTTGTACAAAGAGATGGAGGAACAAATGCAACCTGAGTTGACCACTCAGAAAAAAATGGTGATGACTGAAGCTGAAAAGATAGCAAAGATGAAGGAGATCTCGCTCCTCAGTCAGATCCAGCGCTTGAAAGAATCCAATGAGTATCTGACTTCGCAGGTTCAGAAGAAAAAATTTGTGACTTCTGGATCTCGGATGAAGACTCAGAGGCAAATGGTGGTCAGTTCAGGACAAGGCCCTCCTCCAGTGCAGTTTGTGGAAGACTTCATTCCTATAGAGATGTTGGAGGTATGGATTCCGATCCGGAATAGGTGGGCCTACCTATTCTACGTGGTGGGGTTATGGGACGATCTAACTGAAGAAAAAGACGTCATACTCCATCACTGGATGGCACAGGAGCACCCTGATCTCTGGGCTGAAATAATCAGACATGCTGACACTGAAGGTGTAGAGATCGCTCCTCCGGAATTCATCAAGTACCCTCCTCCACTCTTTAGGAACTCCAAACAACTAGACCGAAAAGCAATATCAGAAGAAGTCGTCAGAGTAGAACGCGCTGCCGGGGCTGTTGGTGATCGGAACAGGATGAAGTTGGTCCTGAACCGAGTCTTGGAGATGTATGATATTCCACAAGCTGTATGGAATAAGGATGAAGACTAGATCAGGAGCTAGTTGTTCAGGAATTTGTAATAGCTTCAGGATAACTGTAATTCTATATCAATCAATGAAGTTATTTTATTTTTTCCTGAGTACAACTTCTTGTTGACTCCTGAATTTACTTTTCTGAATCCTTATCAAGAACTGTACTAACTCATTCCTTGTTTTCATCTTATAGACTAAGTACCTAGTTGTCAGGTGGTACTGAGTTGTTCTCACTGACTAAGTCAGTTGATTGTATAGATGAATAGGAATTTGCTTAAGGGTTTTGGCATCATCAAAAAGGGGGAAATTGTTGGGACAATCTGAGTATTTTGATTAGATCCCAAAATCCCTGATGAATCTGCCTAAGTACAGATGTTCAGGATAAAATAATTCAGGATAGTTAGGTTAGGAATTCAGTACAGGAGGAACTCGCTGAAGATTGAAGAATATTGGAGTCGACCCAATTTACTGAAGTCTGAAGTGTAATTCATCCTGAAGGAATCAGTCAGTCTTGCTGAAAATTGCCTGATCTGAAGCTGAAGATCGAAGCCTGATGATCCGTCCTGAAGTCAATCCTGAAGTACCATTGACTGATGTTTCTACTGAGTACACTAAGCATACTCAGTACAGATCTTAGTCAGTGAAGAGTAAGTGTAAGCTATCAGGCTGTGCTGAATTCACTTAAGACCTGACTTAGGCCTTGGTTCAGTTTATCTGAACCATATAAGTCCAAAGCAGAAAGGTTACACATACTGGGCTGAATAATCTATCAGGCTGTGCTGAAGACACATAAGACCTGACTCGGACAGTAGTTCAGATCACCTGAACCATGTATGTCCAAGGCAAAAAGGTTATTTATGCTATGGGACAAGAGACAAAGAGAATATCAGTAAGACTCCAATGAAGACAAACATTCAGACTGGGTTATTAACAAGAGACTCAGAGTATTGAATGTACGAGGAAGGACAAATGTCTGAAGGTCAACTAGCCGTTAGAGCGGAGAGCCAATGATCTTTCGACACGTATGAACGGAGTCTGCGCAGCATTTAATGCATCTCAAAAGTTGCAGGCGATGGGACAACTTGCCAGAATAAGCATGGCGGTTAGGTCAAACAGTATTTCTAGCCTGCAAACACCCTAAAATAGGAAAGATTTGATTAGATCTCCTCCAACGGATCTATTTTGAATCTTGCCTATAAATATGGAGAACCTTGCACCCATTCAAGGAAAATGGGAAATTTCCAAGAGAAAACTCTCAAGAATCCAAGCTCTCAAAGCATACTATAAGCAACACTCTGCAATTAAATTTCCCTAGTGTTGTAGTAGGATTCACTCTATATTTGCTTAGATTGATAGCTCTAATATTTAGCATTGTTTTGTATTGCTAGAGCTATCTTAGTTGGAAACCAGAATACCAAACCACTCAAGGTGTGAGATTGGTTGGTTAGAAGGACTGGGACTTGTAAAACGCCCAGGGGTCAGTTCCTAAGAGAGGAAGTTGGCTACTCGTGTCCCTTGGCACGTAAAACCAAGCACCTATCCTCAGGGTTTTGAGGATAGCTTCCTGTTAAATCAGGCCGTGGACGTAGGAGTTGGTTATCTCCGAACCACGTTAAAAAGACCCTTGTGTGCTGATTTACTGTTTTGTTCAGGATCATAACTGTCATCATAATAAACTGAACATTCTGCATTGTTTTATCCTCAGGACTGAATCAATCATCCTGAATCTGAATACGGTGCACTCAGTCCTAACCACCAGTTTACTAAGCAAGTTCAGAGAAAATGTTTTCAGAAACTAAAACGAGTAGAATCTAAGGGCTCACTTTCCGCATGTACTCTAGCTCACTGAGATAGTAGTCCAACTGACTCGCTTCCAAGCAGTCAGTAGGTTTGTTATTTCTACTGAGCTTCCGGGCACATTACTCACACTCAGCTTATCTGACTCGTTACTGAACTGTCCCTGCTGTCCCTGTGGACCTTCAGCATACTGAGTAATTCAGGAAATCCTGACTGAGAGTGTAAGAGCATTTTTCTGAGTCTTTCAGAAAAATCTGACATCAGTGTATTCCCCCCCCCCCTCATACACTGATCTTACTCGTTTCGGGACCAACACGTTCCCCCTGAACTGAATCCCTAACCTGACTAATCCTGATCTAGACAATCCTGACTACTGTACTTAGGCAAATCATCAGGGATTTTGGGATCTAATAAAAATACTCAGATTGTCCCAACAGTTTGATCCAGAATCAATGAGAGAATCCCTCTAATCAGAAGTTTCTACCTTGAAGATCAACTCGAAGACAATAAGTGTTCATCACCGCCTTCTAGCGTTCTTCGTCAAGTTCATCCACAAATGCACTTCGATCCAGGAGCAAGGGGTCAAATCCCTCCGATCATGTGTTTCCACCCAAATCCAGACTTGAAGATTTGAAGACTGTTCTTCATCAAATTCAAGACGTTCTTCATAAAATCCTCCAAGACCAAGGCTCGATCCAAAACAAGACGACTCCGTCCTTGGATAAGTGTTACAAGTCAAGCCCAGTCAAAGTCAAAATCAAACCAGAGTCAAGTCAAAGTTGAAGGAGAATCAGAGGATCATAGTTAAAGAGAAAGCACCCTTAAATTCAAAAGAAATAAAGATTGTAAATCATTTTCGTGTTTTTCACGAAATTTGTTGTTACAAAAGCAATTTGTGAATTAGCTGATATCACTATTTCTAATAAGGTGAAGATAATTTTGTATATTTTGGTCATAGTTTGAAACTGCAATTTTTTTTTTCACGAAAATGAAAAAAAAATTAGAGATGAGAAATTAATTAAATATTTGGAGTATTATAATTTCTTGGTCGTGAAATCTATTCAAATAACATAATGTATTGTGTTAATTTTGTGTATTTGACATCTTTATTGGTTTAGTACAATTAATTTTTTAGATGTCTTATGTTTATGCTATTTAATATGATGATATTAAGTATAAAATAAAGGGAAATTCGCTTTTTTTATCCTAGAATTTTAGAGCAACACTTGTGTAGAAATTTCTACCGTAAAAATATCCATTTTTGAAAAATTCGCGGATCTAAACCGGGTCGGGTCAGATTTGGACATTTTTTTCCAAAATTCGCGCAACTTGTAGTTCCAGGTTTTTTCGCTCCCAGGTATGTTACAATTTGGGCAAAGGCGTGTTACAATTAGGCAAAATCTGTGTTACAAGTTCTTAAAAAATTA